>CAIGQW010006673.1:2038404-2070946 GCA_903798125.1 Danio choprae
TTTTTTGTAGAATGCAGAAGAAAGCCTCAAACTGAAACTCTGCTACAAGACATTTGAGATGTTTACTGAAATCAGGACAGAAATAAAGAGCATTTCAGGGAGGAGGACTGATGTGTGTGTGTGTGTGTGTGTGTGTGTGTGTGTGTGTGTGTGTGTGTGTGTGTGTCTGATATTACCCTGTCAATGTGAACTTTCTCTCATCGTCTACCTTTCACTCACATTTAATTAAATAGAAACATCAGTAAGATCTTTCTGTCTGTAGCCTTTTTTATCTCTTTTCTGTGCCGCAGCTTATCATAACATCGTCATGCCTTTTGTGTAAACAGTTTAACCTGTTGTTTGGAACTAAGTGTTTTTTTATTTTTTTATTGTGAACACACCAAGTTATAATTTATCCTATCAGACTTGATGTTGTAAAGAAACATGACAAGAATGTGTCTTTCTATCTGTTTATCAGATGAAAAAAAAAACTATGTTCTCACTTTTCGCAAACAACCGCAGGCCTTGGCAAAGTAAATGAGTTTTAATCCATACACAGCAATAGTGTTATGAATGTCATACCATTTTACTCCGTTCAAAATGTTTTTCTCTTAGAAAAATGAAGTTGACATGCATATAATCTCAGTTGCACAGTATATTTATAGAACACATCACAGAAACAAAAAGAAGTCAAACTTGGTAAATGAAACATTTCTACTTTTTGTAGAGGCCCAATCCCATTTTTGTTTTATACCCATACATCTATGCCTTCCCCTTGGCCCTTGAGTATGAAGCGGTAGATTCCCCTAAGAAATGGGACCCCACCACTACACATACACACGCCATCATATGTCGTCACTAGCTCATATACGTCAAATGAGAATCATCTGCGGTAGTCATTCCAGAAGGCGCAAGCACAATAGCGTTTAACAGATTACTCTCTTGTAAAGTTGTTTTGCGCTGCACTGTAAAAAATGGCAATGATTTCAACAGTAAAAAAAACTGTAAAAAATGCTAGAGTAAAAATCTGTAACCTGGTTAACAGTGTCTCCTTAATATATAGGTTGATTAACTGTAAATTAATCTTTCCCCAAATCCCCTGCATGACTTGAAAAATCACTTTTCATCATTTTACTATGTTGCCAAAAACTATCAACTAAAACACCAGTTTTGTACATTAGAGCTTTATGTTAAATGTAATGTTGATAAATAGTGTTAATTCCATTACTTATTTATTATATTTTATATTATAATATTTATATTACTTATACTTATATTTTATGTCTGTTACCATGATGGTGTGTATTAGTTGTGTGAATGAAACTGAACTCCTTCCATATATTAGTAAGTTTCTCTGTTTGTGGGAAAAGAGGTATGATGTGAGCACTGATTCATTAT
The DNA here is from genome assembly GCA_903798125.1 of Danio choprae. Taxonomy (NCBI): domain Eukaryota; kingdom Metazoa; phylum Chordata; class Actinopteri; order Cypriniformes; family Danionidae; genus Danio; species Danio choprae. The sequence goes on from CAIGQW010006673.1 coordinate 2,039,782, forward strand.
ATGGCTTTTTCGTCACCATATGCTTATGGTTGTGTTTTTGTCTGTGTAACAAAGGTCATAATATGATGATGTAAGTGCTTCAAAATACTGTTGTATTAACAATAAAGGTATGGGAGTTTACCGTAAAAATGGTATGCATTTTACTCTTTGTATTGTTATTGTACTGTTTATTTTATTTTTAATGATAAAATACAGACAACCACAGCTTCTTTTACCATACATTTGAAAGCGTTTTTTACATTTTTAGTATCCAGGTTTTTACATAGGTGTCCCTGTTATGTCTGGGATCATGTTGCAAGAAACAAAACTGTGCTGTGTATTTACAGTGCTCATATTCATGAATGTAACCACAAGTCAACAGCATTAATTCCATAATCAGATGTGCTGTAAAAAATGAATTCTCTGCCACCAGATTTTTCTGACAGACTGGCCTATTCACCAGGTAATGTCATCAGAAGGTAAAATATGTTGTCTAATATTTTTGCAGCGCTTATAAGGGACTCTCATTAGTGAATTTTTGATTTGTTTTTATTTATTATTTTTCATTTCATGACCATGACACATACATATTTATGAATGTAATAAATCAGATACTTTTTTTGGTAGTAGAAATACTTATTAATGCCCATTTTTTTACATTTGTGGGTCTTAGTTTCTAATCTTAGTTTGAAGGGCTGTTTGGCACATCCCCCTATCCCTACACCCCCCAAGCACAAAGAGAATTGGGACACCCCTCTTCCTTCACCTGAATGTGCGGACTGAGGGGTAGGGATAGGTGGAAGGGCTAAGGAGTAGAATTGGGATTGGGTCTACAGTAAATCCTCACCCTAGTTTCACAAATGTTCTGATATACAGTCATATTGCAGTGATGCATGGGTAATATTGCATTTACACAACAGCTTGATAGTATACTCTATCAAACTGTATATTGTAAGTGTATATTAAAGTTTAAATCAACCACAGAAAGTCTGAAAAACTTTTTTCCATCATCTGCAGCTCACCATCTGAACAGCAAAAGCCATTCAAAAACACCACTTTAGTACTAGTGTTTGAAATATTTATTTGCAATATGTAGAGTATTTCCATGTCTTAGTGATAACAAAACTGAGGATCTTTCTCACATAAAACAGCATCACTCTGCAGAACTGTATTTCTCTGCCAAGTCCAGGTATTCACTAACATTAACCAAATAAAAGCCAAATTAGGAGGGTTGCACAAGTACTATAGTAAATACTAAATTACTATAGTATAAATAAAGTGATATAAAATATCAACTAAGAGTGTGATTTACCTTTTCCGTAATGGGTTTGTTTAGTAGTAATTAAAATTGTCATCGGCTCCCTTAATTTGTTAGTTCACCCCTAAAATGGAAATGATGTCATTAATAACTCACCATCATATTGTTCCAAATGTCCTTTGTTCATCTCAGGAACACAAATTAAGTGAAATCTGAGAACTCCATCATTCTTCATAGACAGTAAGGTTCCTGACTCTTTCAAAGTCCAGAAAGGTACAAAAACAGACAATATGCCTTCAGTGATTCAGTTAGACTATTGTCAAGCTACAAAAATATTTTTGCACACACAAAACAAAAATAATTACTTTACTTAACAGATTCTTCAGAATATTGTGCACGCATATGTGTTACATGTGGTTACCACAGATGCACCTGTGTTCTTTGTTTCAAACATTCATTCAGTCATTCATTCATTTTCATTTCGGCTTAGTCCCTTTATTAATCTGGGGGCGCCACAGCGGAATGAACCGCCAACTTATCCAGCATATGTTTTACGCAGCGGATGCCCTTCCAGCTGCAACCCATCTCTGGGAAACATCCATACACACCCATTTACACACATACACTACGGACAAATTAGCTTACCCAATTCACCTGTACCGCATGTCTTTGGACTTGTGGGGGAAACCGGAGCACCCGGAGGAAAACCACGCCAACACGGGGTTTTGTTGTGGAACATGCAAACTCCACACCGAAACGCCAACTGACCCAGCCGAGGCTCGAACCAGCGACCTTCTTGCTGTGAGGCGAACGTGCTATCCACTGCGCCACCGTGAGGCCCTTGTTTCAAACAAGAAGTCTTTATTAATGAACCAATAGCTGATGATTTGCATGGATATCATTATGTCATGACTTGATGGGTCACATGACAATAATTAAGTACCTGTCAGAGAAACATCTTCCAATATTTATGACAGTGAATGGCCTTCAAGTTAAATACCGCAATTTCGTAAGTGCATGTATTTCATAGATATCCAAACACAACCTCACTTTATTGTAATGCTCTATGGGTTGAGCAAGGAAAACATCATTTTTCATGATTTACTGCCTGTTGTCCACAGGTCAGGCAAATAGCACCTGGCAGCTTATGTGAAATAAGACGTATAATCTATTATGTGGTCAATTTACAAAGGCAACAAATTATATGCCGGAAACAATAACAGTGGCTTGAGAAATACACTATTTAGCATCTGATTACACTGAATTGCATGTTGTAAGTAAATAAGAAGCGAATGTGGAGCAGCAAATATCTACAGTCCTTGCTTCAACTTGTGCAACCCTCCAAAGTGTGGCTTCTTTTGAAATGAGCGCAAACTTGTTAAAGACATTCATCAGCCAGATTCTCTGGACATCCAATTCCTCACCATGTTGTAAATCACATATTATTTCACAATGTACAGATTTTCAGATCTCTTGCTGAAAATAGAAGAGGAGGGAGTCATTGGCAGGGCAGCTGTGAAGTATGGAAAGAACAAATCTGCGCTCGGAAATGTATAATTTAATCTTGATCATGAGTTAATACACCATATGCTCCTTGCAATTAAGCTGTCCATGGATAACCCATCTCTAATTTGTTAAGAGTTCAATGCAGCGTAAAATCTGGGGCAGGTCATTCCCCTGAGTTTAATCTAGCAAGCATGGTGGGAAGAGAGAGAGAGAAAGGGAAAAAGGGAGGGACAGTCAGAGGGACACGGAGAAAAGAAAAAAGAGAAAGAGAGAATGATAGTCACGGTCTCTAATTACCAGGGCTAAATCACCAATGAGAGAGCAGTGCTTCAAAACACCTTCAGCTCTACTCCGTCTTCATTCAGTGATTTATAATTAGACAAAAGTGAACAACGAAAAAAAAAAGTGTAACAGAAAGAGACGAACATACACTCATTTTAGTGGAGATAGCATTGTAACACTAGAAGATGGATGTTTATTCTTAATGGAGAATTTGCATTGCCAAGACAATTAATCTTAGGCCAGTTTAAATGAAAATAAAGTATCAGCTTCCTTACTCTAGATGTCAGTGTGAAAATGATTCATCCCATTGTTATAAATGTTGAATATTTGTATAATGTTTATAATATATATGTATAAAACTTTCTAGAACAAAGAAATATGATCATATTACTCCAGTTCTTTCATCATTGCATTGGCTCCCTATTAAACATCATATTATTTAAACATTTTATTGACCATCTACACGCTTAGCTCCCCAGTATTTGAGGGACCTCCTGGTGTATTATAGCCCCTCACGTCCACTACGCTCAATTAATTCTGGACAATTTATTATTCCTAGAATATCAAAATCAACTGTAGGCGGTAGATCTTTCTCATATCTGGCACCTAAACTCTGGAACAGCCTTCCTAGCACAGTTCGGGAAGCAGACGCACTCTGTCAGTTTAAAACTAGATTAAAGACTCATCTCTTTGCATTAGCATACACATAAAACACAAATGCTTTTGAAATCCAAATCCTCTAAAGGAATGTTAGGCTGCATTATTTAGGGCAACCGGAGCCGGGAACACTTCCCAAAAGACATTATAATTTGAACGGCATCTAGTCTGCTTTTCATTATTTCTGAGGTTTCCATAATCCTGGACTAGGCCGTATTCTAAGCAGATGCTGTGGCAGTCATGGAGGAGTGGAGAGCATGAGACTGAAATGACCCAGTGACAGACGAGTCTCCGCACTGATCCCGTGGGCCAGCCTGAACACCTGCTGGTGACCTACTTACACCTGCAGCTTCTCCACATTGGACGTCCAGGGTTCTTCTGCCTCCGGCACCTAGACAGCAGCTCTGCACAGGATATTTGGCCAGAGGAGAAATGGTCATGCCCAACTGAGCCTGGTTTCTCTCAAGTTTTTTTTTTTTCAAAAAAAAAAAAAAAAGTTTAAACTTCCCCTTTTACTGTTTTACATCTTGACTCAACAGTCTCAACCAATTATGCAGATAATAATTGTCAACACATCTAAATTACTGAGCACTTTTAGAGTTTTGATTATTTCAGTTTACATTATGCTTGCACTACCAAGGCAACAACGCACTTTTATTAACATTCATTCCAGAGAGCTCTGTTAGCACTTATCAGCACCATTGTAGTGAATGAAACGTCAGGGAAGAGAGAGCAGTCGGCTCTTCTCTCAATTCAGTGGAAACAGTCAGTCAAGAAAAAAACTTTTCTTAGCAGACAGTGGGTAAACAGAATGAATAAATAGTAGGAGTGATCGGGTGCGGAAGAACACCCATCGGGAGAGCGACTGAAGTAAAAGACCTGTGCAGAGATCTACAGGCTGTATGTCCTGGTCCGAATGGGATGCTTCTGGGTCTGGACATGGACCCCAATCCACCTGTTAGTAGCCACTGTCTATGTTATCTTTGCAATAACTAAAAAACATTTGTATTTTTTGTGTATGTCTGAATTTACATTGAGTGCCTGGTCAAACACTGATGAAAAATCTGCTGTGTTTTGGCCTCACCTGCGCTTTTGGCTTTATCTCCTACATTTGCTGTGCTGAACTCTCAGAAACTCAACACACACACTGACACATGAGGAAGCGTGATGTCAACAACAGATTTACATACTAAGAGGTGATTGGACAGGTCCCCCGCATGTGCAATGCATGTGAAAGGTAATCAGAAGCACAAAGGCATAACATTTTTGCTTTGTTGCAGTTGTTTTTATCACCAAACCAAGATTAATAAGGCATATTCTGAACCGCGGATCACCGTGAGAGGACAACAGGATGATACAATTTTTTACAGAGAATCGTTGCATCCCTAATACACATTATATATATAGGGGGAGTATGGTGGTGCAGTGGGTAGCACATTCGCCTCACAGCAAGAAGGTCGCTGGTTCGAGCCTCGGCTGGGTCAGTTGGCTTTTCTGTGTGGAGTTTGCATGTTCTCCCCTTGTTTGCGTGGGTTTCCTCCGGGTGCTCCGGTTTCCCCCACAAGTCCAAAAACATGTGGTATAGGTGAATTGGGTAAGCTAAAATTGTCCGTAGTGTATGTGTGTGAAGGAATGTTTGGGTTGAGTTGTATGGATGTTTCCCAGTGATGGGTTGCAGCTGGAAGGGCATCCACTGTGTTAAACATATGCTGCATAAGTTGGTGGTTCATTCCGCTGTGGCGACCCCAGATTAAGCCCAGGGACTAAGCCGAAAATGAATGAATGAATGAATATATATACAAGTAAGACATTTTTCATATTTTATTATACTAAATATTAGATTATATTTTTAGCATTAAAAAAAGAAAATTTGGTTTAAAAAATTGCGAGGGATGTTTTTTATTATTAATCTTCTAATATCAGCTGGCCACTGAGAAGCGAGCATTAGAATTTTCGCTTCAGACTCTCTCACAAGACTGAAGAATTCTTCTGCTAAGCTAATTTCCAGTGTAAAAGACAGTGTTACTCACCAGTGTGGGAGAAGATGCAACAGCAGCAGTCGATCTGGGCTTCCCGTCCCCTGGGCGTTTCGCTGGTGCAATAAAAGAGCAGTTTTCATTAAAAGAGCAGAATTCCCTAAGAGAGCAACACGATCAAGCAGCACGTCTTTTTCAAAATGTTGTTCTGACAGTGCGTTTCTGGATGCGGTGGTTTCCTTGACGTAGATGACAGGCACGAGCATTGTAACACATGTTTGGGGGTCCAGCATATTGAAGCAGTGCTCGCGGAGAGTTCTTGCCCTCACTGCGAGGGCTTGACTGTTGCACAGTTAAGGTGGCGGCACACTCTAGCATTAGGGTACGTCACCCTTGCTGCTCCCCTTCGAGTGACAGCACTGGTCCATCTTCCGGGATGGCTGCGCTCTCATTAGATGACACCAGGGACGTCATGTCAATTGCTGCATCGGAGGGTGGGATAACATGCTCTGATGTCGATCCAGATCTCCTGCCACCCTCCGGGGTTGTCAGCGGGATCTCGGATTTGGAATTGGACATGTTAGCCGTGTTATTCCGGACTGCTTCGGCCGTAGGACTGGAGATGACTTGTCCCCCAGCTCCGCTTAGATGGGTGTTAGGTGGGGGCCAAGAAGAAGGCAAAGCCTTCCAAGCCCCCCGTCCAACATCTGCTGCACTTCCGCTGCCTGCTCCACCGGCCAAGCGGCAATGCTGAGCCAACCACGGGTCTGCGACACGCCCACTCCAGGGGGCCATTAAGTACGGTAAAAGGACTGCGAAGTGTTCCTGAGACAGGCCACCCAGAGAAGAGGGGACCTGCTCTTCTCTGGGCAGAGAATCTCATCTTGGGGTGGAGCTGGACTTGATCGCCATGGTCCTCTGAGAGGCGCACGCCAGGCAGGTGCTTTCTTGTCTGAGCTCGCTCGACAAGAATACAGTGGTCCCACTGAAATTATTTCAGAGGTTCCTGGGGCATATGGCATCCACAGCCGCTGTCACACCACTCAGTCTGCTTCATATGAGACCACTTCAGCACTGGCTTCATGATCGGGTCCCCAGACGGGCAAGGCACGTGGACACGCACCAGGTGTTCATCATTCCACTGTGTCACCACACCCTCAGTCCCTGGACGGATCTTGCTCTACGGGCCAGGGGGCCGTGTGCAACGAGCATGCAGCTGCGGGTTCATGGTCCGGACCCCACCTGTATTGGCATATCAATTGCCTAGAGCTGTTGGCAGTGTTTCTCACTCTCCGCTGCGTTTTATCCAGTCGCATGTCTCAGCTTGCTCGTCGTCTGCTACTCTGGAGTCACACGTGGCTGAGTTTGTTGCGCTGCACTCCTCGCGATGGGCCCTCCCTGGTGCATTCCCCTGAGAGAGGACCTCCTCTCCCAGAGACGGTGCACCCTCTGGCACCCACGTCCAGATCTCTGGAACCTCCACTTGTGGTCCATAAATGGAGCGTGGAAGACTTACCAGTTTCAGTGGTTAACACCATCACTTAGGCTTGAGCACCCTCTACGAGGCATGCCTATGCCCTGAAGTGGAGTCTATTCACCAAACTTGCCAGATTAGCATTGTGTTATCCTTCCTTCAGGATAAGTAGACGAAGACTGTCATCCTTCACACTGAAGGTTTACGTGGCTGCCATCTTTGCTCATCATGACGCGGTGGATGGCAACACGTTTGGGAAGCCTAATCTAATCATCCGTTTCCTCAGAGGCACGCTGTGATTACATCCATCCCGCTCTACTCTCATGCCCTCTTGGGATCTCTCTGTAGTCCTGGTGGGTCTGCAGGGAGATCCATTCGAGCCACTCGACTTGGTATCCTTAAATATTCTCTCCATGAAGACAGCTCTGCTAATCACGTTGGCATCGTTCAAGAGAGTCGGGGATTTAGACCCAGCCTATTCACTGTTTTGCCCCATTCACGCTTTGCGCCTTTACGTGGAATGAATGCAAAACTTAAGATCCTGTGAACAGCTCTTTATCTGTTATGGTGGTCGGCAGAAGGGAAGTGCCGTATCAAAACAGTGGTTGGCCCACTGGATAGTTGATGCCATCGCCCTCGCTTATGAATGCCAGGGCAAGCCACATCCCCCGAACTTGAGAGCACACTCTACTAGAAGTGTGCTTCCTCCTGGGTGTTAGCATGCGGCGCCTCTCTTACAGATATCTGCAGAGCTGTGGGCTGAGTGACACCTAACACATTCACAAGTGTTATTTGAGTGCAGCCAGTTTCCTCCCGATTATTGGGTAACCCCGAACAGTCGGGAGGAAATTAAGCTTGGTGTCAACAACGCTTACTGCACCATGCTCCCTAACACGGAGATATGTGCGCCTTTTTTATTCTGCTAGTAAGTTTCCCATCTGGCGAACCCTAGAGAATTCCTCCAAGGCCCCCAGCACCTGACTCAGCGGAGGAGTCAAGTGTCTGGCTTAGTGTGATGTCTAGTATGCCCAAATTGGTCTACTCACACGCTGAGGTTCGGTGCCAGCTATGCACGGTCCCCATGGCGACCCCATAAGCTAATATTAGCCACAGAGTGTTCCCCCTGTCCAGGCGGACCCGTGTCTTCCCTACCCGCTAACCAGCTTATCATATGTAGCACTCCCCCTCCATAGGGCTAGTCTATATGTTCTTATTGCCATCAAGTCTCCCCTTTTGGGTAGCAGGTGGCTTCCGCAGTGTCCTCCCCCTTTGGGGTCTGGCACGCTTTCCCAACGTACCGTCGTATTCTAAAATCCCTAGTCTATATTAGCTAGATAAAAGCACATTACGACCCCCCCATCTAAATTTTCTATTATTCCCATGTAACGGTAATTAAGGGCCTAGGGGACATTGGAAGGTTACGCTCTTTATGATGCTTGTGCGCTCATGCTATGCTTGGCAAACTTCACATCAGGAGTGTGACGGGCTTAACTGCTGTGGCATTTCCCATACAGTCTCCCATAGTCTGTTCCAGACATACGTTGAAGTTCCCATGATGGAACAGAGACGTGTGTCTCCACTGCTACAGCAGCTGAGTCTCCAGCTGTTAGCTGAGTGATCAGCTCTTCAGCAGGCAAAAAATTCTGCGGCCGGCTGATATAGCCCGCTAATGGCTAATCACTGGCAGCTGTGGAGCTGAGCTCTGCCAATTCATTTGGCATTCATTGGCCCGTTTTCTTACTCTTCAAAGTGATTGGTCGCCTAGCGTACTCCCATAGTCTGTTCCAGACACACGTCTCTGTTCCCTATCCAGGGAATGTGGGTTACGGACGTAACCAGTACATTTTCTATTATCGAAAATCTGTAATCTTTTCTAATATAATACTATGATTTAATTAACATGAGGATTTTTAGAACATGAAGGAAGTTTCACTTTTAATAACTTTTTAAATCAAACAAAGCCTTTTAAGAGGTATTTTTTTCTGCTTCATCTAAATGCATTCAAAAAATGCACTTGTGCAACAAATTATGAACGCAAATTATGTTATCACTTTTCTGGAAAAAAAAAATGCTTTAAATCGACTTGAAGTTTCTGCTTACCCTCTCCTAGACAACACACCATCTCCTAGGTATTTAACTGCAGCGCTAAAATGTTCCCTAAAGAGTAAGAAATACCACAGTTCAAGCTAAATCATTTGTCACCCAGAGCATTACAGGCTCTCAACTACAATGACATGTTATTTGCTGTTGCAGATCTGTAAGGCTGTTCCATGACTAAGCTATAAAAACAGGGGAGGAAGCTGTAGCCGCTCTAAACTGTGAGCAGGCAGTCCGTCTGAAAGGTAAATCATGGCTTGCTCCATAACATAAGCCCCCATTGGGAGAACTGTGTTTTAAAGCCCTGTCTGACTTATCGATCCAGAGCCAAAATTGCACTCAGGCCCCTAAATACACACACAAATACTTGACACTCACTGTTGACTCATTTAATTAGATGTGGTCACAGGGGAGACTCAGGTCTCTGAACCAAAGCCTCCACCATTTTGTATATGTGCCGTTGCCACTTCTAACAAACACCAAGAGACATTTTCAGCATTTTTTTTAATTACTTGACTTGCGCTATTACTGTGAATTAGGAACAATGACAGGACCCACTCGTGGAAAAAAAAAATGTGTACAACACAGCATCTATCCTGCATACTGATGTTGCGGCTGGATGAGCTTTAAATCCAAACAGGTCTTCTGGAATATTAACCGATTAATTAACATTCACATCACTTGTGCAAAACAGGCTTAATTGAATCGCGCACAGCAGTTTTGAGTGCTGGAGTCTCGGTGATGTTAATTGTGACGTTTGGAAAATTGAGTCTCTAATTAATGGCTGATGAAAATATCGTGTGAGAGTGAGGTAAGTCAAATTAGTACTTTTATCATTTTATCTACAGAGCTAATATGGCAAAATGAGTCTTTTTCGCTAAAAACGCTTGGACTTGAGAGATATTCTGCATTAGCATATAGTTGGACATTTTTATTCGTGCTAACTCTCTCTCGCTCTCTCTCTCTGGGGTACGCCGGAGCATTAGAGAAAACCCAGTTTGAAGTGAACAGCCAGTTCAATGCTCATCTGGTGGCTTAAATGATTTGTCCAAATGCATGCTGGCTGACAGCATCAAGCTGCATTTGTTGAACAGCTCTGCTAGACTCCAAACTGTAGTGATTGAATAAGCAGCGGTGTCGTGACATATACAGAGCTTGCACACTACGCCAGTATCAGTCAATTCCCACAGGCCTCCTTCAGTGATGTCAGAGCAGAAGCTTTGACTGATTCATGAGCTAAAATATGTCTGCTCTCGGCAAAACTGACACAACTCCCTAAAGGATTGAGAGCAAAACTGTAAACGAGGGATGAATTTATGTGATTAATTTACAATTTGGATGTATTCATTATTACATTTTTATGTCTTGTACGTTTTATGTCCTTCCATTTCCATATTTAACTTTCACCAGTCACCTCTGTCTTTCCCCGAGCAGTTTCTTAGTTTCTACCACATTTTATTTTTTACTCCCCCTCATACCTTTTGTCTGCGACACATTAAAGATACTTTGAAAAATATAAAACTTGTATTGTCCATACAAAGGAAGTCAGTGGGGTCCAAAATCACATTGGGACACACTTACCACACGGTAACAAAAAGAAAAAACATTGAGTCGAGTCTAGATTTGTAATTTTCTGCAGAAAGAAAGTCACACAGGCTTGGAACAAAGAGTGTACAGAAAAAGCAGAAATGTGAGATTCAGTCTGTGTGAGATAAAAGTGAGAGGAAAAAAAAAGATTTGGTCGCACTTTATTTTGATGGTCCGTTTCTTGAATTTAAGTTACATTGCATCTACATGCGAACTAATTCTCATTAAATTATAAGTAGACTGTTAGGTTGGGATTAGGGTTATGGTTAGTGTAAGTTGACATGTACTTGCAAAGTTTCTTATAGTCAGTTTAATGTCTGTTGAAGGAGCAGTATCAACAGATATTAAGCAGACAGTCTACTAATACTCAAATGGATCGTCAAGATAAAGTGTTGCCAAAGATTTTAGTTAAATGTAAAAGTGGATAAAAAAAAAATCAAATCAAGATTAAGAAATTGTGTTATCTTATTTATTGATTAATTCGTTAATTTATTCTATTTTCCTTAAGCCTTTAACTGCTCCACCAAGAAGAAAAAAAACCCGATTGCATTTCTTAACTCCTAATGTTGTTAGTTAACACACTCAATGCATTGTTTTTCAACACATCCCATCATTTCTAAAATATCAACCTCTACCAAATGGTTGATAGGTCGGTTTATGGTAAAAGTACCAACATTTATACATATTTTATGAAAAATCTGAAATTATGAAGTGTAAGACCAATTTATTTAAAAGAAAAAAATAAAAATAAAACATTTTTAATAGTAAATCATCTTTAGTTTTTGAAGTATGCCATAAAGTATTTCAGATTCTCATTTAACATGTTATCTTGTGAGTTTGTTTTTTACAATAAAACCAAAATCAAGTGTAGTAGGGCAACAGGATTTTGTTAGTTTGATTTTTCTTTTGTAAACCAACAATGCTGTGTGTGTAAGCCATTATTTAAAACAGTCATTCTTTAAATGACTTTGACAGTCATTATTTAAAACATTATTTCAAATGAAGGTCAACCATTTGATTGAGCAGGCAGTTAAGGGGTTAAAGAAACAAATTATGAACATACTTACATTTATGGGATAGTTCACCCCAAAATGAAAATGTATTTAATCACCCTCAAGCGGTCACAAACCTTTATGATTTTCTTTATTCGGTTGCAGAGGATATTTTAAAGAATGATTCAATCTTGCAACCACTGACTTCCATAATAGGAGAAACAAATACCAAATAAGTCGATTTTTTCAGGTTTCCAGCTTTCTTCAAAATATCTTCTATTGTGTTGTTCTTGTAAAAGTAAAGGATGAGTAGACGATGACAGAATTTTAATGTTTGGATGAACTACAGTACCCCTTTAATTAATTAATTTTCAGCAATTTCCCTTCAATTAATTTAGCTACAATGTGTTATTTGGAAAGCATACATGAATTATGGCTCATTAGTGAGTAAGACACAGGTTTTACGTTACATTGCCATATGCAGCACTGTTTAGTAAATTTCCCCTATAGAAACTGGCCTTCTGTTGCTGAGTTCAACAAAGGAAAGGATTACAGGGAAGACGGAAAAGTGTGCTGACATCAAGCACATCCGTGTACAAGAGGGAGATGAAGGTTTGTGTCCAACTGCCAGAATCAATAGGTACATCAAAACTATCGCTGATACTTCACTCTCTCTTTCTTCTCTTTTATTTACCTCTTGTTTATCTCCGTCAGCACACAATGCCAGAAAGCAGAACCGCTGACAAACACATATCTAAAGCAACTCCAGCGTTTTCATTTTTCTCTCCAATAAGAGAGAGGCGATGCGTAGCTGCAGAAGTCTAGCTAAAGGAAATGCTTCCTGACCTCCCCTCAAGCCCGGCACACTCAATCTTGCATGGCTTGATGTAGAAGTGAAACATCATGACCTCCTCTCTGTCAGACAGAGAAGTATTTGTTTCAGCTTCAACTGAAGAGGAATCGAAGCGGGGTGCCCTTGACAGGGTCACGGAAGAGTTGATTTGCCATTTTGGGAGCCTTTTAAACCTAAAATGACCTAGTTGTAGCCATGGGAACCCCGGTGCAGCCGCAATGCAGCTTGGCAAAGACAAGGTGAGATTTATGGTCAAGAGAAGCCATCTGTGAGCCAGCGCCAGTCTAACAGAACCTGCTAAAAACCTTCCAAATACTGCCTTAGATACTGATACTGACATGTATTACTTAATGGTCAGCATGAAATGAAAATGCACACTCAGCCTAGCAGTTTTTCAAAATGTATGTTATGCATGCAAAAGTTGAATTAAAAACTTTTTCTCTGTTGAAAAATGCCAAACCTTTCCAACGTTTTGTCTGAAAAAGAAAAGCTTCATTCTTACAGACATGCCTACGAATATCAATAACAAGTCAATCCCCATTTTTCTGTCTCTCAGTATTCTACTTCATCACATGCACATCTTATTAGAGAAGGAATTGTCTTTTTGCTGTTGGGTTTATATTAGTGCTGGCCAAAGATTCATCGCGATTAATCACATCCAAAATAAAAGTGTTTTGACAGATAAAAAGTGATATATATATATATATATATATATATACATACATATTTATTATGTATATGTGATAAACACACATACATAGAAATAATGCTATACAAAACAAATTTGTTACATAAATATTTAAATGTATATATATATAATTTGTATAATAAAGTATACACATATATTTTCCATCTAAATATAAATAAAAAAAAATCCAAATATATAAATGTGTGTATTTATATATACAGTACCTGATAAATATGTACAGTACACACGTATATTATGGACGTCATTAATTTCGATTATTTTTTGCCCAGCACTATTTTATACACTGGGCTTTTGTATCAATATATTAATTTTAAGGTTATCTGTTAACTGGTGTTTTCCAAAACAATGACAAAATTTGCATTTACAACATATAAACATTTTCAATTCTGCAACAATAGAACAGATTTTCATGACATCACACAGAGTTTGTCTAAATACTTATCTACAGTATATGATTAAAAAGAATAAGAAATGGCTGCCGACACAGTGTTGATCTGATCTCCAGCATGTTTATTTGATGTAACACAGAAGGGAGGAAAAAACGACCACTCATCTCTCTAAAGCAGGCCCAGAAGGGAAAAATCCATAGTGCGCGCGCACACACACACACACACACACACACACACACACTTAATGTATTTTATACTGTAAAAAAACTCCTACTGTAAAACCTCCTTATATTGCTTTACACTACCCTTAAACTAAATCCTCACAGACAATCAGTGAAAACTTTGAAACACACTTTGAGTATGTTTTTAAGTGTTTTAAATTATGCATGTCCTCATAAACCACCTTAATATTGTCATACCAATGTCATACCCATGACATTATACAAATCCTTATAAACCACATAAACATGTTGAACAACTGCCGGTGACCTACTCACACCTGCAGCTTTTACACATTGGACGTCCAGGGTTCTTCATCCTCTGGTGCCTAGACAGCAGCTGTGCACAGGACATTTCGCCAGAGGAGAAATTGTGGTGCCCAACTGGAGCCTGGTTTCTCTCAAGGTTTTTTTTTCATTCACTTTGGTCAATTGGTAAAGTTTGTTCCTCGCCACTGGCTTGCTTGGTTTGGGACTTGTGGAGCTGTGCTTTGATAGATTCGCTTTTCATCACTTTCAGCTGTGAAAATTAAACCACACTGAACTGAACTAACACAGTTTTAATTTACTAGAACTTCTATGTTAAGCTGCTTTGACATAATCTACATTGTAATAGCGCTATAGGAATAAAGATGAATTGAAAATTTTATTGAATGCACACACACACACACACACACACACACAAAAACAAACAAACATAAAGTAACTTAACATAAAACAACTAGGATTCCTATAACTGTTACACAATTTTATGGATGGTGAATGGCTCTACATAGTAAATAAACACTTCAGACAGTTAATATGCTTTCCACTGGGGAGAATGCAGTCTGGTATTCACACAAAACCAGCACACACACATGCACGCACACACGCACTATTAGATTTTGGCTGTCATGAACTGTCAGATGCAGCTTTACAGTAGTTCAATGCCTCTGGCTTGCAGAGCTGTGATATAAATAAAACACTACTGCCAATTTAAAGAGAGGGAGGGGCTACTCAATATGTCCCGCCCTGCATTCATGTATCTGGTTAAATTGTGTCAACACATCAAACAAAGCTGCAGTTTTAAGCCACCACAGGCTAATTATGTAGTTTTTTAGTTCAATAGTGTGTGTGTGTGTGTGTGTGTGTGTGTGTGTGTGTGTGTGTGTGTGTGTGTGTGTGCGCAAAAGCATTAGTACAAACAACTGGCTTGAATGCAGTCACAGTCAGATGGCATCAGGCTAAATGATCTTGTTCCAGCTGTGGGATTACATTACTTTTTTCCAGGTCATCATCTCGATTTAGGTCTAGGGTCACTTTCATTTAAACTCTGCTGTTGCTTTGAGTCGTGAAATGAATCCATGACTTTAAAAAAAAAAAAATCTGAGTTTTTTTAATTTTTATTCCTGCATGTAAGCTGACATTTAGCCCCTCTAGCTGAAAATATTAGCATCAAATTAGAGGACTCTAATGGAATCTTTGCCATGGCACCTCGATACAGTATAGCCACGCAATCCTGCAGGCGCAGCGCTGTATTTGCATTCTGATTTTATTCCCTTCAGCAAATCTTAGTGAATAATAATCACACACGTTCTAAACTGCTTGTTCGATGCGGCAGTAAGAATCACATGCCCATTGTGCTTCCTGAGTCCCTGCAATCATCCTTCCTGCCGGAATCGAAGCCACATAAATCACATCACATTAACTTGCAATTAAGGAGACCTTTGAAATTCCTCTCTCATTTCATAAAGGCTTCTTCTAAAAGAAAACCAATCCTTTTGCTTTCTGCCACTGTGACCTCCCCCCCCCCAACTCGCTACATTGAAAAAAAAAAAAAAAAAAGATTCCTCCATCGACACCCTTGAGTCACTGATAACATCGAGAGCGTGGCTGGTCAAAAGCCAATTAGGCCCCAGTCAACACACATTTATTTTCAATCCGGTTCTTTTTTTCTGACATAAAATTGGTGGCATTAATGTTCTTGCTGCAGGATAACAGCACTTTTTTTTTAATAAGGAATTCATGTCCAACACAGCTAACAGCAATAGAGCTGATTTCTTCATTATAAATTGCCTAAGAGGAGTGCTGTGAACTTCAAAGCGTTGATGAATTACATTCAAATGTTCTATTTGCTCATTTAGAGGTGAAATTCTTGGGTAAAAATAAAGGCAAGAAACTGAGCTTTATTGCAAAGATTTGAGTCTTAGTATATCAATGGCACCTCAAGCATCACCATTACAATAGGTTTGCTAGTGATTTAAGCAGTCAAATCAAATTATTTACCAGTTTGCAATAATGTTGATGGTAACACTATATTGAAGGGATGTTCGTAACACTGTTATGACAACTTTCTGACAAATTATGATGGCACGTCATGAATAAGAATGAGATTTTATGCACGCTTATGAAAGCTAATTGTCTTTTAAGTGACAGTTATGTCATTCATTCATTCATTCATTCATTTTCCTTCAGCTTAGTCCCTTTATTTATCAGGGGTCGCCACAGCAGAATGAACCAGCGGGACTCGAACCAGCGACCTTCTTGCTGTAAGGCAACAGTGCTAACCACCGAACCACTGTGTTGCCACAGTTATGTCATTTTGCAAAGATGCAAAGTCTCTGTTATGACAACTTGACATTACCAAGACAACAAAACCTGTCAGTGCTTTGTCATATGAATGAAATATGAAAAAGGTAATTATGAATAACGCTGTTATAATATTCTTGACCATTATAATGGCTGCAGCACGGTGGCGCAGTGAGTAGCACAATCGCCTCACAGCAAGAAGGTCGCTGGTTCGAGCCTCGGTTGGGTCAGTTGGCATTTCTTTGTGGAGTTTGCATGTTCTCCCCGTGTTTGTGTGGGTTTCCTCCGGATGCTCCGGTTTCCCCCACAAGTCCAAAGACATGCGGTACAGGTGAATTGGGTAGGCTACATATGCTGGATAAGTTGGCGGTTCATTCTGCTGTGGCGACCCCAGATTAATAAAGGGACTAAGCCGAAAGGAAAATGAATGAATGAATGAATGAATGAATGAATGAATTATAATGGCCTTATGACAGTCATGTCAAATTGTCAAACATATCTCAAACAATGTCACCTTTGTATTTAAAATGTCACAACTGAGTGAATGGCACTCAATAACAGTTGTTATAATCATGCATCAAATGGCATTCATATTAATGACATGAGTCATGTCATGATTATAAAGGTTTTGTCTTATTAACACCCCCATTCAAGTAAAGTGTTACCAAGCTGACCAAACCCACTGCTGTGTAGCTCTATAAAGGCGCATTTGTTTTCTTCATATTAATGGCAACACATTTGTTGACAAGTTTATTTTCATAAGACTGATATTAGCATTTCACAGGGGGGGAAAAAAGCATTTCTTCTTTTTACTGAGCCATCAACTGATTTGCGTATTTGTGTAGATCAGAGGTTAATTGACTTGTATGATGAGATAACTCAATTGGAATATGCCTTTGAAATAACTCTTTGTTTAACCACGCATCAAGGGTAATTATTTCCGCTATGTAAGAGAAACAAATAGTTTGGGAAATTTGAAAGTTAAATGCAAAATGCAAATGTAAATGTCCTAATTAAAACAAACAATAAAGAAAAGTAAAATAATGAGCAGAGATATATTCTTGTTCCACGGTGTTGTGGTAGCTTTAATTTAAACAGCCTACAGATGTGTACAGGATTCCATCTGCAGAATGTTAATTGCATTAAAGATGGTGGTGATGGTGATGACATTTGTTTTTAATCTGAACATGCTGTGAAAGACTTCGTAGTGTTTGTAAATACATTTGTGACAATCAGTGAAAGAGTTTTTAGATATCTATAAATGACCATTTGTTTGTGGGTCTTTTTTGTGCTTACAAACACTGCATTTATTTACCCATAATGCAGCGCAGTGCTATTACGATTAAAAAAATGTTTTTATATATTTCATATTTAATAATTACTGCTAGGGCATCACGGTGGCGCAGTGGGTAGCATGATTGCCTCACAGCAAGAAGGTCACTGGTTCGAGCCTCGGCTGGGTCAGTTGGCATTTTTGTGTGGAGTTTGCATGTTCTCCCCGTGTTGGCGTGGGTTTCCTCCGGGTGCTCCGGTTTCACCCACAAGTCCAAAGACATGCGGTATAGGTGAATTGGGTAAGCTAAATTGTCCATAGTATATGTGTGTGAATGAGAGTGTATGGATGTTTCCTAGGGATGAGCTGCAGCTGGAAGGGCATCCGCTGCGTAGAACATGTGCTGGATAAGTTGGCGGTTCATTCCGCTGTGGCGACCCCAGCTTAATAAAGGGATTAAGCCAAAAAGAAAAGGAATGAATAATTACTGCTATCTATTTATGTTTTTGTTTTTTATCAGATGGGAATCATCATATACTTATTACCCACTAAATGATTCTTTTATCTTAGTTTTTTTTTTTTGTTCTTTAATTAAAGATTGTGTTACATTGGTTTGCATACGCAATACCGTCAGCTACAAAAAGCACTGATCACACAACCTGGTAAAACCTTATATTTTGTATGTACAGTATTTATTTACATGCATGTAATATTATGTATTATATATGTATTGTTTATTCATATTTGCCCCTCCAGCCGCAACCCAGCACCCTCACACTCTCTCATGCACACACACACACACACACACACACACACACACACAAACACGCGCGCGCGCACACACACACGCGCACACACACACACACACGCGCGCGCGCGCGCGCACACACACACACACACACACACACGCACACACGCACACGCACACACACTATGGCCAATTTAGTTTATCCAATTCACCTATAGCGCATGTATTTTGGACTGTGGGGGAAACTGGAGCACCTGGAGGAAACCCATGTGAACACGGGGAGAACTCCACATAGAAATGCCCAGCAAGGACTCAAACCAGTGACCTTTTTGTTGTGAGGCGACATAGCTAACCACTGTGCCATGCTATTTAAAATTGTGTTGCATTGGTTTGCATACGCAATACTGTCAGCTACAAAAAGCACTGTTCACACAACCTGGTAAAACCTTATATCTTGTATTAGCAGTATTTATTGACATGCATGTCATATTATGTATTATGCATGTATTGTTTATTTGTCAAGCCAAAAGAGCTTGCACTGGCACAAGTTTTCAGTTCATGTGTCCTTAACTGTAACTCACTGTGAGATTTAATCGTACTGACTCCTTGACGACTAAAAGTATTAGTTTATTCCTAATCAATCTGTACAGTAACACATTTGCCAAATATAATATGTTAAGCTTAAATAAAAACACAATAGTTTTACAATAGCCTCTACACAAACCATATACAACATGTACTGTGTAGTAGATATTTGAATTCTAAGAATTCTAAGTAGCAAACAATCCACTCACATGTACAGTAAATTTGACAGATTTCCAAAGATTCGTAGCAAAGCATTTGAACCCAGAGTGTGGGTTTTTTGAGAGGAAAGGATTGCAGAAGATGTTCCCTCAGCTGCCGGGTGTGTGTAGCTGCTCATTTCAGCAGCCCGTGACCCTCGATCTGATTACATCTGCCATTCTGTCTCTCATGCACCGCTGAAGCTGACTTGAAACGATGAACTCGGCCCCAGAGCAGTCAAGCCACTCTGCAAAAGCTGATCCCAGCCGTAAAGAGCCTTGGTGGAAGATGGCCTGTAATGCTTTGACCAGCTTGTGCTTTCTTTTCAAACGCTTTGAGGGTAGTTCGAACAACAAACCGTAGACTTCTGCCTCACCCTGTCAGGCTCTTTAGTTTTTCTTCTGCTGACATGTTGAGCAATGGTCTCTGAGCTGCCAGCTCCTCTTGTTCTTCTCAACCTGGCCACAAGGCTTTCCAGTCTAGAGACGGGGATTTGGGTGAGCGCTGAGCTGTCTGTTAAGTGGCCCAACCAGACCTGAAGACCACCAGAGGGCTCGGAAAACGTCATCTTCTCTTTGAAAGGGGTGGTGGATTTAGGGGGTTGGATGAGTCAAGCTTGCATTCAAGATTCTTGGATGTTTTTATTCAAAGATGTGAATTAGACTTTTGTGCAAAACTAGAATATAAAACATTAATTCATTCATTTTCCTTCTGCTCAGTGCTTGATTTTATCAGGTTGCCTCAGTCGAATGAACCGCCAATTACTCTGGCATATGTTTTATGTGGCGGATGCCTTTCCAGTCACAACCCAACACACACACACCACACACACCACACACACACACACACACACACAAATTTAGTTTATCCAATTCACCTATAGTGCATGTATTTTGGACTGTGGGGGAAGCCAGAGCACCTGGAGGAAACCTATGTGAAAAACTCCAGTGCTAATCACTGAGCCACGTACATTTGAGAATTAAGATTTGCTTTGGTAGCAGAAGCCACCATGGGCCTTTTTTCTTATATAATAAATTATCCAGGAAGATGAAGACGAAAAGCAATGAACTTGTGGTGGGGTTTGTAAAAGCAAGACCGCTTTTTGGGAGCACAGACATCCAAATTCTGGGAGGTAATAATACTGAACCCCTTTAGATGACAGCCTTTGGCTAAGGGATTTTATAAATGACCAAAATATAATTTGAGATATTTCACAATACGGCCAGTCCACTGATACTGGACAGGCCATTAATACTGTCAAATTGCACCCATTTCTGTTATCACACGATCTGTTAAAAGAAAATTCACCTGACACTTTTGATGTATATGCTAGAATATATTCTTTAAATGTGTTTTTCCATCATAGTTTATGCACATTTTAACTTATCGGATAAAAAGGTTTATCCCACTCAGTTGTGCTCATACATTTTATTTTTTTTGAATTGGTGAATATGCTTTAGACGCAGATATGAGAGAGATTTAGGGTCATCAAGGTCTTTTCCTCAGATAAATGTTAAAATATTTCTTGGTTATTTTAGTCGATTTGCTGGAATAGTCACATGACCATGAAACAATAAAGAGCTGCGTAAGATTGAAAGATCAAAACATTTCAGAATCGATACGAGAGATGCACTCTTCAGAGTAGGAAGTCTACAGCAACCTTTTCATAACAAGGTTTTGTCATGCAAAGCACAAAATTTCATGATTGACTTACCTATGAATTCCCCTGATGGCCATGAACTCGACTGCCACATCAGACAAAATGTAGCATTCTTAGGCAAAACTGACTCTGAAACTGAAAGGGATTGTGCTTAGAGAAGAAAGTATTGAACAATAAGGGAAAATGCATGGGAGAAATTGAAGAAGTGGGAGAGAATTGAAAAAAAAAAAAAAAGAAAAAGACTGTGCTTTTGAGTTGTGCAGCACGCAGTGTCACATTCTTCACCTCAGGACTGGCGAACACTTAACTCGACGCTGTCGCGATTCCTCCAATTACTCCTGACAGCCTCCCCATTCGTGTGGGAGGTGGTTCGCCCCTGAAGTGCTCGGCAGAATACCAAGGCGCCACAACATCAATTATTTAGTCTGTCTTCCCATTCGCATGCTGCCTTAACAGCCTCAGTTTTGTCCCATTAGAAATAAAGGGGATGACGAGATTTTTGCCCATGATGTAGCATGCATATGGGTGTATTTAAAAAAACACTTTGCATATGATATGTGTGGGGTTTGCATGTGGTTTTGCCATGAGTGCAAAAGTGATGTGACAAAGGGAAAGACTGAAGAGTAGATAGAGTGTTATATATATGTTTAGGTCCTATTTATCACATGTGGTCAGTGCTAAATATAGGTGTAAATGAAATCACTCAAACCACATCCAGAGGTATTGAGAAACTCTCTGAGTTGCAAATAGAAGCAAAAGGAATATTTGATCCTGCCTTGTTGTTCCCTGTCCAGTCTTGCCAGCCCAGTAGTATAGTATAGTATAGTATAGCATAGTATAAGGTCCAAACACATGCGGAATTTAATAAACTAAATTGGCCATAGTGTATGTGTGGGAATGAGTGTGTAGGGATGTTTCCCAGTACTTGATTGCGGCTGGAAGGGCATATGCTGGTAAAACATACCTTATGATGGATAAGTTGGCGGTTCATTCCACTGTGGCGACCCCTGATGAATAAAGAGACTAAGCTGAAGGAAAATGAATAGTATAGTATAGTATAGTATAGTATAGTATAGTATAGTATATAACATGCAGTACACTGGTGCAATAAGGGATGTCTGAAGTCTCCAAATCACCTCATAGAAATAGCAAATAGCCACAGGAGACACATTAGAGACATAAATATGTCTATATGTATATACATCTGTATGTATAGATGTATATGATCAGATCATATTGTGTAAACAGGGCCTAAGATCATACATAAGAGCAGATGATTACCCCATATCAGTGGGAAAGAGTAATTAACTCTTAACAAAAAATAAGTATTCTTCAAGTGTTTTTTTACTATTATTATTGTTTATTTTGTATTATTAAGTATATAATTTTTTTATTATGCAAGTACAAGTTATAAGTAAGTACAAGTATACAAATTGGTCTATTTTTAGTATAAAAGTAAACTTTGAAGTTAGCTTTAAGTTTGACAATATAGTACAGTTTAAGTGCACGACTAATCTACAATCACACTTTTCATTTGTACTGAAAGAGAACTCAGGAGTATACTTTTATAAAATTAATTCATTTTCCTTCGGCTTAGTTCCTGATTTATCAGAGGTCGCAACAGCGGATTGAACCGCCAACTACTCTGGCATATGTTTCATGCAGCGGATGCCCTTCCAGCCACTGTCTCACCTGACTGCTATATAGTATCACAGAGAAAGAGATCAGAGAGTGCTGTAGACGAGACAAGAGATCATTTCTCCTGAGGTCAAAGAAATTATCAAGCAATGCCCTTGAGTACAACAAATCCAGGTAATTTAAGCTGTAGTGGAAAAAATCTAAACTAATGTCACAGCTACAGCTGTTTGAGATGGCTGAATCAAATGCATCGTCCCTGATGTTTTAACACACTGCTACAAATAGAAAATTCAATGTCTCACTTCTCAGCAGCCATGTCATTTTAAACACAAGAGAATAAATCAAATGTCGTGTTTTTTTAATTAAATAAAACCCCCTGCTTTAAAAAAACAACAACATTCAGTTCTAAGTAGTCTGAATAAGATAATTGGGAGTGGATTTAAGAAAAGACAAACGTCTGGTCTCAGTGGGTGATTCACATAGCAGACGGCATAAGTAAAAAAATAAGGATTGTTTTTTCAGTGAAGGTATGGGCTTTTATCTGGTTTAAAAATATATATAAAAGTGACCTTTTAACATCAAATTGGACAGGAGAAAAAAATAGTTCCAATAGAAACAGAGAAAAAAAATGAGTAGAAGGGGAAAGTAGTCAAAAGTCAAAAATCATTTAATATTGTAAAGTTGGTATCAACAGAAGCCACATTCAGATACTGGATTTTAATAACACAATTCTTCAAAGGTGCTCAGTAGATCTAGACACATTTACATTTCAAAAGGACAAAGATTTCTTTCATTTTTGATGTTTTCCACAAGGGTGACTATCATATACACATATTCAAAAGCATTTTAAAAGAGTTTATATATCAATGTGTTTGACACTATGCACTGTCATCTCATTTAATGTTTTTTTTTTTACTTTTTCTATTGGGGTAATTGTATGAAAATGCTTTCAAGTATGTATCTTTGCAGATTTACACCGAATACATCTTACATGGTTTTAATTATAATTCAGTAATTCATGAGAGGAAAATGTGGGATGATGGTTCCACAACCTTTTTTTTATTTCAACAAGAAAATAAATACATTTTTTTTTTGTATGAGATATATTATTTAAAATCAAATTGCAATGTTAATCTTACCTTATCGTCACAAGAAAAAATTACATTTTGCATATCCGATAACAATTCTTTTAAAATTTCATTAGGTTTTAATTATTCCAGCCCAAACCTTTAACAAACATTTATTTAATTTACATTTATTAATTTACATTCATCTAAAAGTCATATAAAAAACAAAGTTTTACTAACCAATTTTATTTTAACCAATTTGTGTGTGTGTGTGTGTGTGTGTGTGTGTGTGTGTGTTGCAAGTTATGTCTGATGGCAGATTAGGGAATTTGTTTAAAAAGCCAATCATTATGACTTGTGAGTTCTCAGAGGTTGTCAGTGTGAGATGGCCTGCTTCTCAGCTTGCAGTCCTGGGACAATGCAGGAAACAGGCTCCTTCCGTGTGTGCCTCCTCTTGAAACTAGTGCAGGTGTATTAATGCAGGTGTTTAATTTTTCAAAATTGTGTTGCACTGTTGGTTCTAACTTCTCATGCAAACTAACCTATCAGTAAATATATATATATATATATGCCAGGACTAGCAAGTTCCCATTAGCTGAATCACCTGAGGTTCTCAGTGGGATTTTGGGGAGAATTGATTTGCATAGGTTAATATCCAGCAACTCTGGAAATTACACTTGAAAGGATAATTACTTAATTTCCCTCATCCATCTCTCCTCGATTTTTTTTCCACTCATCACAGGTTATGTAAATCAAGCCATCAACTGGTGCAGCAGTAGTCAGTGTTTAGACAGTGTGTAACGCAGTTCTGACTTAACTCTTTGCTCGACAGCTCATTCAGTCACTGAACAGCCGTATTGATTTACATTTACTTTAATTCCCCTTTGTGGCACTCTTCGTGTCATTAGCATAGGAACAGTGATTCATTTCAACTTCCTTCCAGGTAATTCCTGCATTTACACGAGTCATTGTATATACCTTGGACAAGCACTTCATTCGTATTCAGTTGTGAATATAATTCATTCAAACACCACTCATAAACTCCACTTACATAAAGAATTAAAAATAAATGCTCATTTCCAGCCCTTGGGTATGATTAATTAAAAGAATAAAGACACAATGCTACATGAATAAGAACATCAAGTGAACAGGGTGTCAGATGTCACTTACAAATTAGCACCTTATGCTACATAAGTGCATACATTTTCAGGCATTTTATTTTTTGCAAAACTTGTTAGCTAGTCCTCCACATTCACTCCCACACACATGCAGACTTCTCTGGACCACACTCAATGCATGTCAGCTTTAATATCGTGTTCAGCCCATGGGGCATCATTATACATTTGAAAAGTAAACAATGTACACTTTCTGCTGCTTGTTTTGTGTTAAGGGCCATTAAAGGAGAATGTATGTAGAGAAACAGTTGAAAGGGTAGGTGTTTATGTAAATGTAAATATGACAGATTTGCAACCAAGAAAAACTGCTCATTCAAAAAAGAAATAAATTATACACAGTGATCAGCATATATGAGAGCACCCCATTTTGAAAATGAATATTATTCTCTATTTCTCAGTGAATATGGGTATTATATATTGCTGCATTTGAATAAAACAGATTTATTAAACAGATATATTTATTAAAATATTATTTTAGTCACAGAACATCTTTAGAAATGGAAAGATAATACATTTAAATTCATGCAAAATTATGCAAACATAAATTATTATTATTATTATTATTATTATTATTATTATTAATAATAATTATTTAATATTTTTCTTATTAAATTTTAAAGCATGCAGACTTTATCTCAACTGATATTTGAACATTGTAATCCCAGCTGATTACTGATCGTGAATCCCAGCTGAATGTAGTCTGTGTGCAATATCAATCTATCAAAATTCAAAAATACAAAAATCCTCACAAATGTGAATTTTTGTGAGTCAAATTTAAAGCAAAAAAATTCATATGGAACAAAAAAAAAAAAAAAAACACTTGCAAAACATTAACTGAAGTAATAATAATAATTTTAAATAAATAGTTTACTTATTTTTTTTATCTTAGGTTTTTGTACATGCAGCTTATTTTTTACACATAATTTGCTTTAAAAAAAATACAATGTGAAAATATCAGCTGGGATTACTATGTTCAAATATCAGTTGAGATAAAGTCTGCATGCTTTAAAATTAAATAAGATAATAAATAATAATAATAATAATAATAATAATAATAATAATAATGATGATTTTCTAGGCACACACATTTCCCCTCAATGAAAGTGTAAGTTATATATAAAAAAGTAATGATACAAAAAATGAAGTTTATCTTTAAGTTATGAGTATGAACTTCATCCTGAATGTCACTCTGTGCAAAGAGACCGTGCTGCATCTTCATGCTGTCATATGCATAAACAGACACAGAGCACAGATATAAACACAAATGCTCATAATATCACGTGTTGTGTAAATATTGGACGTGACCACCTGCAGCCGCAGTCCTCACTCTGTCATTACACAGGCAAAGCGTCGGCCTCCCTCAGATCTCTGTCCTCACAACATCTTTCAAAACAGCTTTCACCAACTTGATGCCAAATCCAACAACAACAACTCTATAAACACAACCCCGTTCATTAGCATCGTGTTGCTATACTTAAAGTTTTTCTCCTCTAACATATTGTTTGGGGTGTCTGTATTCTCCGGCTGAGGTCCCCCGTGGTGTATTGGGTCACAGCGTGTCTTTAGCTCAGTGGGGGGATGTAGGTAATGAACACAGATGCTGTCAGTTCACTGTAATTAGCTGTGTGAGCAGGAATTGAAGAGCTGCAAGCAGGTGGCACCACCCAAAGTGCTCATCAGAATCAACGCTGAGAGTTTTGTTCGAGTTGAAGTTGAAAATGGTTCAAGGTTACATGTTTAAACTGAAGTGTTGATGAAGACTGATTTATCAAGGAAGACCGTCTCCATTGAGCGTTTCTTGGGTTTTGGCCAATTCCACTACTCAGCTGGTAACACTTTATTTTGAAAGTCCCCATTAGAAATTCTGTTGATTAAGGTTATGTCTACACTCATCTGGATATATTTGGAAAATGTGTTTTTGTCTTTCAAGCGTTTTCTAAAACTTGCTTATTCACACTGGAAACATCCCTGTACTGCACACGAGGAAAACACAAGATCCAGTCTAATTTCAATCTTTTCAATCAAATGTATTTTCTTTATTTCTTCTCTTTGAAAAGTTGTGGCCATGTTTCAGAAAAAAATATCTGGGAATTGCATACCTTGGAATGTCAAGATTGAGCAAACAGAATCAAGTATTCCAGAGAGCTGTGACAACAACTGGCAAAACTAATAACTTGCATAGACAGCAAGTTATTAAAAGCTGTGTAAGCAAGAGATTCTGTGCTCCTATTGGTCAACATCACCCATGTGACAAAACCTGTCGAGGACAACAGGAAAGAAATTAAATGTGCTACCTACACTTTCTTTGTTAACGTCATAAAGTTGTCATGCACTATGACATACTATGTGAGAAGAAACCATTAAATATTTGCTATTTGATGCTAATTTGTTGTTTACGAATCCCCACAACAACCTACGTCAAGCTAAGTACACGTTGTGTAATCACAATGGAGTTTTAGTGCATGTATTCATTACACCCCAAAGGTGCGTCTCCTCATGCACCATACTACAGTCTAAACCCGTGAAGCCAAGGATAAGGTGGCCAAAGATATCAGACATATATTAGACTGAGAGAAAGAAGACATGCAGTGCAAAGATTTTGGTGAGGCAGCAGAGAGTCTCGTGATGGGTCTGGATGGAGAAGAGATGGCTTCCAGGAGGTAATAGTGGCTGTCCATCACTGCTGACCCACCTACAGGAGAGTCTTATGGTTCATGGTTGAAACACTTCAGGAACCTCCTGGATAAAGGATAGTTTTTGCAAAATGGCGGAAGGAAATGCATCCAAGGATGTATGTTACCATTTTATTCTTATCTGTCACACAACTGTTCTTGACTGAAAACTGTTCTGACGATCTTGCGACTGAAAAATTATACTATTTAGTTCATTTACAGTAGGTTGCATCTAGCCATTTTTCTTTCTGCAAGCTTTAGGTTTAATTAAAAAGCTAGTAAAGAATCACAGCTCAGATCAATGTTTTTTGTCTGATTGTTTACTTTTGTGGCCTCTAGCCATGTAATAAGCAGAATAATGTGCATCTAGCCAGTAGTTTTCACAAAATAAAGTCCTTCAGTCATATACAGTATCCCTCTGCTCCTGTTATGTGAGGACGCTGGACAATGGAGTTGAGGATCCAATTGCAGTTTTATTAAGAGAATCAGTAAACAGGCGAATGGTCGGTAAAGGCGGAACTCTACGTAAATAAAGAAACAAAGCAAAGGTCAAACACAGCAAGGGAAGGTAAACGCGATGTGTGTGTGTGTGTGTACTGCCTTTACAGTCCATGAAATCAGTCCATAGAGATCTTCCAGGTGTGTGTGTGTGTGTAATCAGTGGAAAACAGGAACCGGTGTGTGCGAGGTGCATGCCGGGTGTTGCAGTTTGTTAACGCAGCATGTATGTAGTTCTCCAACGATCCGCAGCCGCTAGATCGCTGGTGATTGTAACAGCTCCATGTAGAAACACTACTAGCGCTAACACTAAGAGGAAAGAAAAAGTACAAATTGATCAAACGTATTGCATCTAAAATAATTGTTAAATCAGTGTTTTAGCAGCAGAATGATGTCAATAAAACATCATGTACACAATATGTTACAAAGCACATTCACACATTCAATTACCTCACACTTTCAGAATTAAATACTTTCACTACAAAAGCCACTGCAGTCTTGTAAGGCATCCAAACTGGTACCTTAAAAGGTACATATCAGTACCTAAAAAGTATCAAAAATGCTCCATATAGTACCATAAAGGCACAAAAATGTATCTTTAAGGTAACAATATGACCTTTAGAAAAGATATCTCCTTTAACATTTATTTTCTGAGAGAATTCTCATTTTATTTCTGAGAGAGCAGGAAAGCTTTTCAGCACCCATAACTCGTTAGAAGAAATAATAACTGTAATAAGTGATAATATTGTTTATTATATTTAAAGCATTATGTTACAAATCAAATATCTGTCCAGTATTCTACTAACAAACCTGGCTCTCCTATTTCAGAGTTACTTTGCATCAATGATGAAAAATGGATCATCAATTTGATGAAAGATGGATAAAAAAAAAAAAAAAAAAACAAGAACGAACAAAACAAATGTATTATTAAAGAAATAAAAGTTATTTGTTGACATTCATGGTTCCATAAGAAACTTCTCATAAAACCCTTGCAATTGTTTTTTACAGTGGAATTTTTGTACAGTGTTTATTTGTTGTTGTTAGGCTGTTTTTTATTATTAAAATGTTCTACGCAATGGGAAAAAATGTGTTTTACGAGCTGTTCACTGAAGTGTTCTTCGTGAAATTCAAAAATGTTTTTTATTGTTTTTATATAGGAAAGGGCTGCTTCCACATCCCATAAAGGCCAGGGGAACATTTTTTATTATTATTTTCTTTTTATTTTCTTTTTTCCTTTTTGTAAAGTGAGTTCAGACCTGAAAATCTGAAGAGTTACGTCAGCTTTTATACCTAATGTGTAACTGTGAAAATACCATTAATAGCACTTTTTTCACAGCTGCTTCCTGTTTTTTCTGCTATGACTATTTTGTCACTGTGCAGCTAATTGTGTAAAATCCCACAGCTGATTTTATCCAATGCAAAGTTGTTTGTTCTCCCAGCATGAGGTATAGATCTCTTGTCAAGCGGTCACATCAGCATCAGTCACCTGCCAACTGTTGTTTTGCTTCACACAGCCTCCGTCTGAGTCACATTACCCCCCTCTATATGCCCATGTATTGGCACAAGGTAAACTATTTTTTTTGTTGTTGTTTACAAAGATGACACAGGACAGGACCTGGGCCATTCGATCAATAGTAGCAAATTTATCACAGCAAATTGTATGCAAAGTAACAGTCTTTTCAGGCTTCACAAGTGTCTACGAAGTGGAAATGGGCCTAACAAAAAAAGCTAAATACAGAGACATCTACAACTTTAATACTGCTGGCCAAATTGGCAGTTTAGACCAAAATTTGACTCTCTTCAGCATCAAATATGCTTTGGGTGTGACAGATGAATGCACCAGCATAACGCACTGTACTCCAGAGGATTGCACAGACAAACCAATTCCAGAAGTTTATAATTGTAGTGGATATTTCAGCTGCTCAGCTGGAAAAAGCAAGGACATTTTCCTTTTCTTTTTAAGCCAATGCTTATTGCAAAGACATATTATTGTGCGTAGAACAACTGTGCATCACTCTTACTGCTTCACTACAGGGATTCCAAGCCACTTTCCCTCCAGTTTCTGCTAACCAAGCAGGCGAACTCCTGAATAAAACATTTTCAGCCATCAACTTACAGAATTACCTTGCTGAAAGAATTTTTGCTGTTTCAGTTTGCTTTTTCTTTTCTTCATCACGTTGAGTTTCTGGCAATGTGGCTGCAAAGTGCGACAAACATTATACAGGTTTTTACAGAACACCTGTTGTGCTAATGTGACAATACATACATGTGCCAGCTCTTCTATATACAAGGTGGGCACCATACCAGAAGATGCCCACTTGTTATGAATATTGAAGTACCTAGCTTGCTTCCAAAAACTTATTTCTGCAGACATTTCAGTAAATTGTTCCGTTTGTTTCAAAGTTTCAAAAGTTTACTTTTTCAAAATGAATTTCAGCACACAGTGGTCTGCGGCCCAGATACAGACCTCATATTGATTCCCTTAATGCTGCTTATAAATAATATGTATTTCAGTGATTCTTTCAGCAGGTTACATCATTGCACTTGCAGGTGGCAACAAGTGACTTTATGAATGAGTCACTGAATTATTTAACCAGTTCGATCTAAACATTTATTCGTTCAGAAGCAAACCAAGTGACTTTCTTTAGAAGTCGTTGAATAATTCATTCAACCATTTTATTTATTTTTTTTAAACTTTAATTCAAGACTTTAACACACCAGATGAACCTCCAATTCAAAGCATAACTGTGGAAGCTGTGGAAGAGAATTAAAACAACACTAGTAAGCAATACTAAGGTATGCGTTTTAGTTATTCATTTACACCACACTATTGTTTAATGAGCCTAAAACAGGTTTTGCAACAATTCTGTTCATCATCTGGAAATTACTAAAATGAAGCTGTGTGTAATCAGTTACATCAAGTGTAGCTATCTTTATAAGTCATAAGATAGTCAGGAATTTAGTCAGTTGTGCAAGTTGTTGAGTCAGGAATTTAGTCTCTTTAAACTCACATTGATTAAATATAGTAAGTATGCTGTTAAGTCATAGGCTATATCTATATATATCTATATATATATATATATCTATATCTATATCTATATATCTA
>CAIGQW010006673.1:2075946-2087138 GCA_903798125.1 Danio choprae
TATCTATATATCTCTATATCTATATATATCTATATATATCTATATATCTCTATATCTATATATATCTATATATATCTATATATATCTATATATATCTATATATATCTATATATATCTATATATATCTATATCTATATATCTATCTATCTATCTATATATATATATGGCTGTAGTTTGGCTATAATCTTAATAGGGTTTACAATCTGAATGGGGATCATTTTGAGTTCGCAATTTCTTGTACCTAAAACGTCCAAGGAAAGACATCTCTTTTTTTAGTGCGTCCTTGTCATGTAATTTTACTCTGAAATACAAGTTCACCAAATAACTTCACAGAATAAATAACAACAAGGAATGATTAAACTGCCGTAACTTGTATTTAGAACTTCATTTCTTGTTTATTACACTGCTGAATAAAATGAATCACTCTCAATCGATCTGTTGGTCTGAATATTACTGTGACTCTGATTTCTTATTACCTGCAGGCTGAAAACACCAATGAATATCCTGTATAAATCAAAGAGTGTCATTTCTGCAGTGAATACTCTTGTAATGCACTTTTCACGTTTCATTTCATGGCCATGCAACATAATGAATACTGTAATGGTATTACTGTTGTGGCGCTGGTGACAGAGGATGGTTTAAGAAAAGAAGAAACACTTAAATTCACAAAGAAAGAGGATTTTAATCCTTAAATGGTAATTATCTTTTGGTTCGGGTGCCAGGTAGATACAAATCTACCAATTAGTGTACATAAATTAAGAAAGCAAAAAAGAGAATTTATCTGAGGGTATTCACCAGCTACACAAAAATAAGTAATACATAAACAAATTTAAGCTCAGGGTTAAGAGCAAGGAATTTACTTAGGAACTTAAAACGCAGAATACTTAGAAAAATAGAAACAGTTACATTTTTCAGGGTAACAGAAATGAAACAAATAAATTCCAAACTGCTTGAATTAACCAACAAAACACAATCAAATACAAAAGAAAAAATGTTGGTTGTCCTTTTATGTGTGGGCGTGCAATTGCGATGGGTGTGTGTGTGTGCAGGTTTAGAGGCGTGCGTGTGTGTGTGTGTGTGTGTGTGTGCGTGTGCGTGTGCGTGTGCGTGTGCGTGTTACACACGCTGCCAGCCGGCGGTGTAGGGGAAAGTTTTGAAGTGGCTAGTATGGAGAGAAACAGAGAATACCTGGCACGGATTTAGCTGAGGTAGAACTCACAGTTGGCCTTTGATGTAGCAGGTAAGTGGACTGGACCCCACAGCGACAGACGCTGAATCTAGAAAATCCACGTGGAATATCGTTGATGCTTTCTCAACCTCTCTGAAGTCAGCTGGCTTTTTAGAACTCACGGTGAACTATAGATGTAGCAGAAAAGTAGACTGGACCCCCACAGCGACAGACGCTGCATCTAGAAGTCATCTACGAGAATATCAGCGATGTTTTCCTCATCTCCGCATGAACAAACATTCACTCAGCTCGGACCTTGTCATCCTCGTCGCCCCAACAGTGGCACTGTTTTACCGGGTGGTAGGACAGGATCGATGTTCCCTGTAGCTCTCAGGTAAGCGTCGCTCTCATTACATCAGCAAACAGGTGAAGTTACCTTTCGCTCCGTGATTCGTTTCTCTGCCGCACACTTCAACTTCCCTCTAACTTCCGTCTAACTGCCATTGTACTGCCATCATTTTCTGCAGCTTCCACTTCCGCTTTTATTGAAAACAATCGGCTTTTCCACTTACGACGTCATCTCTTACGGTGTTCATTATTGGTGGGTTTAGAGAGTTTGTGCGGTCCATTCAGAGACCGTCACACTGTTTTGACCTAAGCTGAGAAGTAAATTTAGAAACTCAACCTCTTGGAGCTTTAATTGAACAGCACTGCTTTAGATCATTGATTGTGAAGACCCATTGATTCGAGAGACATAGCCCAGTACTTTTCTCCTAGTTTTCTTCAGTTAGCATCAGATTGCTGACATTTATTCATTGTAAAGCTCTTTCTGAGCAACCTCTGTGATTAAACTTGTTGCCAGCTAACTTTTTTTTATTTATTTTTACCTATTGCTCTCTGAAGCTAACAGTCAAATGCCAATTAATTATTCCAGTTTTAGTCAGCTAACCAGCAAATGTCTCACATAAGATGCTACAGCTCACTCTAGGGTTGAGGTTTGGCTTAGTAATATATGAATGCTCTCACCTCAATCTATGCACTAGCCATTTCATATCCATCTTAATTTTCTCCACTAATTCTTTGTAAACATGAGTTAGAAATGAGAAACTACTGCATTGCCCCCTAGGCTTTTAATTGATTTTTGTTTGGTTCAAACTCGATTAAAAAGAAAACATATCTAATTACCATAAAGTATCATTTAATAAGCTAAATATAATGTTTCATTTCCATATTTGATTTTTTTTTCTTGTTGTAAAGTGAAGATTGGTAATTTGCGATATGAATAATACATGAAAACATAATTTTCTGATGAAAAATGCAAGAAACCAGGATAAAACCACAAGCAGTGCATATAAGAATAAATCTACTTAAAGGAATAGTTCACCCAAAAATTACAAATCTGTGATCATTTACTTTATTTTTATCAAGCTTACATTAACAAGCCTTTGCTTGTTTCAAACTTTTATGAGTTTCTTTCTTCTGTTGAACACAAATGAAGATATTTTGAAGAAATCTGAAAACCTGTATCCAATGACATCCATAGTAGTTGTTTGAATGTGAATGTTCAGCATTCTTCCAAATATCTTTAGCATCCAACAGTAGGAAGAAACTCTTTTAACAACCCTTTGAGCGTGAGTAAATGTACATTTTTGAGTGTTCTTTCTCTTTAAAACTCAGTGCTCACAATCTCAGTGTATTTTCATACTTTTGATTTTATGCCAATATACAGACAAATATAGTGTATTTAAAAAAACACACATTACACATACGTAAAGCTGAGTTTCATGAATTGTTTCTTTCTGCTTTTACACACCATCCCTCCCCTTGTCTCCACTTCATAACACACAAACTGACGCATCTGTCTTACCTGCTGGTCTCTTATCCCAGTCCTCTTATAGCTCTCATTCAAGCTCTGACAGCCGTGGAGCAAGTTTACCACATCAGTGGGACTCCAGATCACTAGGGGCTTTTGCCAGCACCGCTATCTACATAAATTATTTGGATCGTGGGGCACGTAAGCAAGCTTGTTAAAACTGCAAATGAAATAAATGGAATTGAGGGGAAATGAGAAAAGGAAAAAGAGAGAGCGAAAACAGAGATGGTTTTAGGAAGTGATAGAGTCAATATGAGAAAAGACTTTGAGAAGAGGTTGATGTTGTTACGCCCACATGGGAACGTCTCAAGGAAGAGAACAAGATGCTGGTGGAAAAAAAAGCGAGAGGGAGCTATCAAACATCAAAGCTATTCAAATTGAAAAAAGCTATGATTTGGAAATGAAAGTTTCATGGGTGGGTCCACTGGGATGGATAAAAAGTTCTCGGTCTTCCTGAGGTTATGAAGAGTGGGTGTCATGTCAACAGATGAGACAAATCCACAGGGGGCCTATTTCTCACTGCACTTTCACCACAGTTGGACTTTTTGCTATGATTGTTTTATGATTTGCAGTCTATTTCAGAGAAAACACTGCAATGCAAAATGCCTACATGAAATAAAAAGAGATGATTATGAGCTACAATAGTTAGCACTGTCGTCTAACCGCAATATAGTCGCTGGTTTGAATCCTGGCTGGGTCAGTGGGCATTTCTGTATGGAGATTTCATGTTCTCCCCTTGTTCACATGGGTTTCCTACTGGGTGATCTGGTTTCCCCCACAGTCCAAAGATATGGAATATACCATAGGTGAACTGAATAAACAAAATTGGTAATAGTTTATGAGTTTGTGTGTGAATGAGAGAGTGTATGGGTGTTTCCCAGCACTGTGGGTTCATGAGTTAGTGTGGCTGGAAGGGCGTCCACTGCATAAAACATATGTCAGAGAAATTGCCGGTTCATTCCACTGTGTCCATCCCTGATAAATAAGCCGAAGAGACTAAGCCGAAGGAAAGTGAGCGAGAGTGATTATGAGCTAGTGATTGTTATGAAGGTTAATTACCACCACAGGCATTATTTAAAGGGGTCCTATATTAGGCCATTTTGAAAATGAAATGTCTAATGTCTGCTAAGTTTCGATTCAAAATATTTCACAAACCATTTATTAGCTCACACATCAGCATGGAGGAAAGTGCATCACCTGAAGCTTAATCTGGCAAAAATAGAGCTTCTTGTCTAGCCAGCACCAGCCAGCTGGGGTCATCTATTGAACAATTATATCTTCTAATTCAGTCAGGAATCATGGGGTGATCTTTGATGGCCAGCTGTTCTTCAAAAATCTCATAGCAAGCACAGCACAATCATGCAGGTTTACTCTACTACACAACATTAGACAGAAAGATTTTTCCTCAGAGCAGGCTGCACAACGTCTTGACCAAGCACTTGCTACTTTTAGGCTGAACTATTACAATGCTCTTCTGCATGACTGTACTCCAAATATGCACTGTTAAACCTGCAAATGATCCAAAATGCTACAGCTTGTCAGTTCTTGAGCCCAATAATCACACTGTCTACTGGTTGAATCTTGCATCAGGTTCAAATCACTGATGCTTTCATGCAGAACAGCCAATGGCTCTGCACCTTTATACCTCTACTTACACCTAGTCTGCAGGAGTGCTCAGGAGTGATCAGTGTTTAAGTGAGCGCCACCTTGTGGTACCATCTCAGAGAGGCTCTAAATTTCTTTCCAGAACTTTTTCATTTACTTTTCCTAGCAGGTTGAACAATCCTCTCAATCCCTTGCAGACTTCTGAATCACTGGTAGCCAATGCAGCTAAAAACGCATCTTCTCCTTGAACACTTGAACTATGTCCGTAAAAAAAATTGTTGTTTCTCATTCTATTCTTAATCCTTCCCTACTCTAGCATGTGTTTCTCTAATTATTTGTATTAGTAGCACTTTATTAGTATTAAGTCTTAGTATTGGTGAATTGCTTGATTGCTTCCTCATTTGTAAGTCGCTTTGGGAAAGAGTGTTGGTCACTCACAGTTAGATATTTGAGCAGTATCACACTCGTAACACTGTGATATGGCTGTATATCAGCATTGCTGATTCGTGCATAGGAATGAGGCCATAGGCAGAGTGCCATAGTAAATCACAGCAGTGCTGATATACAGCCATATCACAGTACTACGAGTGTGATATTGCGTTTATACAAGTTTGATGGTATAATTGTATAAATAAAGATAATAAACCATGGAGAGTCTCAAAACTCGTTACATATCACACGGCTATTAGAATCAAGAACCAGAAAGAACTGTTGTATAACTTAAAATATGACAGTACCATTGGTTTCTCTCCAGCTGCCCAAGAGTAATTCATTTTAAATACCCAAATTTAGCAAAGGGCCTAGGTCTGGCTTATGGCAACTCTGTTTGTGAAACCAGGCCCACATGCTTTAAAGCTGTGTCAGTTTAAATTCCCGTAATCACAATTTGTGTACTTGTACACTATTCTATTATTATTATTATTATTATTATTATTATTATTATAAATGGTGCAAAAGTACACTTTAAATGCCTGGATGATGCACTTATCTTATTTAACTGAACAAAAATAATTGTGGGATGCTGGACAGTTGTATTCAAATGGCACATGTTTAATTGCACAGTGGAGAGCTTTCAGATGATGATAAATCACAAAAGTGGAAAAAGGTCTTACACTAGATGGTTAAGTGTATAGTGCAAAAATATATACTGTACTGTATAACAGTGTAATTCGGGACACAGACCACCAGCTGTTTGGGATATCTGCTAATTTTCCATCATGTAATTGCTCTTTTATGAAAAAAAATATTAATGTCTAAACACAGAGCCTAAATGAATCTGCTGCGATCAGATGGTACAGCAGTTCTCTGAATATTTCCAGTGAACAATCGAAGAGATTCACTAATTTGAGCCATAATCACCAATATTATACACATATAAAGCAACAAAGGACTCACTGCACCTTCAAATCAATCTAATAGGTGGGTAGACTAAAAAAATAATAATAATAATACTGAAGAAAAGTCTGTACACTCAAAAATATATATATATTTTTTAAAGCACAAGCAAGATACAAGCAATTTACCAGAAAAAAATGGTCACATGTTGACCATTGTCAATGCCAAACTAAAAGTGTTAGATCTGGGAGCCGTCTTCATTTACAGAGTAACATAATAATTGAGTAGATTACACTAGATGATGAAAATAGACAAATCATGCACTGGCCTCTTTCTGTGCAAGACTTGTTTAACTTGTGCAAATGCACTTAAATGAACTCTTATCTTTGTGTCCATGTGGTCTACAATATATTGGCAAAACCAATCAATAACTAAATGACCCGTATAAATGAACACAGGAGCTCAATTAGCTCAAGGATGGACATTTATTCTCCTGTGGCCCGACATTTTGCTGTTGCTGGCCATAAACTCACATAAACTCACATAAACTCACATCGGTGATATTAATTTTTTTTGGTATTCTGTGATTGACTAGTTCAAAAAGAGGTGGTGGTTCTAACAAAAGACTCCTACAATGTTAGGCAATGTGGATCTAGTATATGGACTGTGTACTGTATATCCAAAAGGATTAAATTAAGAACTTCAATTGTCATGTCTTAACTTATTTTCAAGTATCCCAGTGTGATTTATATTGTCTCTAACAAGCAAATTATTTATTTTTTATTTGATTTTAGAGAGTTAGCTCACTTTCTTTAGTTATTTCATTCTTATACACTAATGCACACATTTTTTAGAAAAGTGAGAAAGCGTACAAAGCAGGAAGACAGTATAATAGTAATAATAATTCATTCATTCATTTTCATTTCGGCTTAGTCCCTTTATTAATCTGGGGTCACCACAGCGGAATGAACCGCCAACTTATCCAGCATATGTTTTACGCAGCGGATGCCCTTCCAGCTGCAACCCATCTCTGGGAAAAGTAATAATAATAATAATTATAATTGTTTCAAAAAAAATATAATATAATATAATATAATATAATATAATATAATATAATATAATATAATATGGGCCTCACAGTGGCGCAGTGGGTAGCACGTTCGCCTCACAGCAAGAAGGTCGCTGGTCGCTGGTTCGAGCCTCGCCAGTTGGCGTTTCTGTGTGGAGTTTGCATGTTCTCCCTGTGTTGGCGTGGGTTTCCTCCGGGTGCTCCGGTTTCCCCCACAAGTCCAAAGACATGCGGTACAAGTGAATTGGGTAAGCTAAATTGTCCGTAGTGTATGAGTGTGAATGGTTGTGAATGGATGTTTCCCAGAGATGGGTTGCAGCTGGAAGGGCATCCGCTGCGTAAAACATATGCTGGATAAGTTGGCGGTTCATTCCGCTGTGGCGACCCCAGATTAATAAAGGGACTAAGCCGAAATGAAAATGAATGAATGAACTAAGCCGAAATGAAAATGAATGAATGAATGAATAATATAATATAATATAGGGGCAGCACGCTGGTGCAGTGGGTAGCACAATCGCCTCACAGTAAGAAGGTCGCTGGTTCGAGCCCCGGCTGGGTCAGTTGGCATTTCTGTGTGGAGTTTGCATGTTCTCCCTGTGTTTGCGTGGGTTTCCTCCGGGTGCTCCGGTTTCCCCCACAAGTCCAAAGACATGCAGTATAGGTGAATTGGGTGAGCTAAATTGTCCGTAGTGTATGAGTGTGAATGCGTGTGTATGGATGTTTCCCAGTAATGGGTTGCAGCTGGAAGGGCGTCCGCTACGTAAAACATATGCTGGATAAGTTGGCGGTTCATGCCGTTGTGGCAACCCCAGATTAATAAAGGGACTAAGCCGAAAAGAAAATGAATGAATAATATAATATAATATAATATAATATAATATAATATAATATAATATAATGGGATTAGTGATTATTGTTTTGAGTGGTCATTCCAGTTGTCAATCAATGTTTATTTCAAACAAGCCTTGCGTCTCGCCATCAATTTGAATGAAATCAAACAAATGACAATGCATCTCATGCTCACTCGGGCATTTATGTAATAAAATGCTGTTAATTGGTATAATAGCTAATATTGTTAATGTTTTAAAAAGTAAAACTGTTCTTATTCCAAGACTGAACTCCATTTACTAAACAGCAGCATTTCAAGTTTTTACAGCACCAAATAGAAGGCGACACATAATTACAGTAAATAAGTTCTTTTCCTCTGCCTATTAAAGCAATTGTACAAGGTCAGGGTTTATTTGTAGATTTTAAGTATACAACTGCCCCTAACAATGGAGGCAAAGCGCAGCTTCACACTTAATCACATAATAGATAAATGTATTTCTGCGCTCAGCAGGAACAGTTGGATTATCATCTCTGCCCAGAACTACAATTTTACAAGATAACTATACAATAAATTAATAGCCTCAACATTAAACTGTCACTTTATGAAATCTCTTCATACCCTGCTTCATAAACACCTGCTGTACATGAACAAATGTGTTGAATCCTAATGCTACCGGCCTGCTGAGTGCTTTGCTCACCCGCTTGCTCTCTCTTTCTGAATCAATATGCCTTTAACCGATGTGTATGAGTCACCAAGCAGTAGTTGTCTCCAGAAGAAATCGTCTGGGAATAAGTCAAGAAAGAGCAAGCGTACCAGCAAAGAGTTTAACGTGTCATTTTATTGTGGTTGCTATAAAGCCAGAGGTCCTGAACTCCAAATTCACAGAACCGCCAAGTTATTCTGTATTGGAAAATTGAGTCCAATTGGAATGCTTAGCGGCTGGCCCCTCTAGATGTCTATTGATTTCTTGAATTTATATATATATTTTTCCTTTTAAATGGATGTATTTGTGTTCTGCATTTGGACTGCTGTTGCAGTGGAGTAATGCTATTAACTCAAGAGCACAGACAAGAGATGGTAGCTCTCCATGGTAAAATGCTTTGGTTTCTTTCCGATAGACTACTAATACCCCTAATGCTCTATAATCTCTGA
Source organism: Danio choprae (assembly GCA_903798125.1). NCBI lineage: Eukaryota > Metazoa > Chordata > Actinopteri > Cypriniformes > Danionidae > Danio > Danio choprae. Next base: position 2,084,978 of record CAIGQW010006673.1, read on the forward strand.
CTAAGTGTAGGTACTGCTCGCTCAGAACATGTCACTGATCGCAGACTGGTCAAAACTCTGGCTTTTTTTTTTTTAAGAAGAGAGATGCCGTACACCCAGTTGTCAAACAGTCTTAAAAAAACAATGTCCACTATCAGTTCATGCCAGAGAACGAGACTTACATGGACTTGCTATCCAGATTTATGAGGCAATTTCAAAAGAGAAGACAAAAAGGGGGGTAAAGAAAGAGACAGAGTGAAAAGAGCAAGTTGTATTATAGCATAAATTGAGAGAATCTCTCTCTCCCTCTCTCTACTCGGAAGATAAAACTCCAGTCACAGCACTAATCTTTTGGTAATTTACACAAAAAAACTTTTACCGGCATGTCTCTCATGGCGCGATTAGCAGAGGGATTTATTTTGTATTCGCCGCTACTGGAATTAATATCTAAATCTGGCGGAACCAGTTGTGTCAGTTTGAGCCGATAAAGGGAAATATGTCTCCGCTAGATTGCTTGCTCTCCCTCCCTCTCTCTTTCTCTCTCACACACTCTCTCTCTCTCGCCTTCAATTTCCTGTGTTCATTTAGTTTTTATGTTTTTCCACTGGTGTAATGATTTACATTTATTAGACGGTTCATGGCTGTCGTATCTGCCTGTGTTTCTTTTGAGGGCTGCATGAGACGTTTTTCGTCAAAGCCTCAGAAAATCTCATTCATAGCACTAACACCTGTTTGCATCGGTGCCAGTAAATAGCTTTCCGCATTTTTGTTCAGAGCGACTGAGGAAATACTCACTTAATTCATGCATTTAGAATGGGCAGCAGATGAGGCTTTACATTTCCGTTTTATAGCCGTTTAATTTCTACACAACATCAAGCATTGAATATAAGCAGGCCTAGGGTCACGTTTACTAACAGCTCGTGCCAGCAAAAGTCATTAATAAACTATATGGTCAGATGTATTAAATACAAAAACTACTGATTAATAAGATATAAGCACACAGATTTCCACAGATTGCTGAGGAGTTTCCCTTCAAAATGCAAACATGTATGGAATGAGAATATTTAAATTGTTCATATACCATGATGTACTGAGGTTGTCCACTTTGTGATTGTCATTTTACTTGTATTAGTGCCATTCTAGGTTAATAGCCAGGATTCCTTTACAAATTCCAGCAACATTATTGTGATATTTGTACATGTTGGTTTTGAAAACAAATTATGCTGCGAAATGACAGCATTTCCATTAACGGTTTTCCCTCTTACAATAAGCCATTCCAAACATCATGGCACCAGATGTTGGAAGGTATCTGTATATCACTGCAATCACAATAGATCATTTTAATCAAAGAAGATATAGGCATGTTATCCAAACATTAATGGCAAGGAAAGCCTCTTATACTTGGGAGCAGCCCTGCATGGGGTGTTTCCGAGAGGTTAAATTACTGTATGCAATTTCAAAGAAGAAATGTGGATTGAGAATCAACCTTTTCTGAACAGGGCCCCGTGCAGTGCCAGCTGCATCATGCCCAAGGTCTCAAATCTTTTCTTATTGCAATGTATATCTGAGTGAAACAGATTATTGAAAAAATGTAGGGTGGTTGTTCAGTCCATTGATTATATATTGAACAGAGGCAGGTCTTAACAGTTTGCAGTCAATTATATAGAAAAAAAGCAACAGGAAAAAAAAGAATGAATAAATCCAGCATAGAGAAGTATATATGAAGAGTTCAGATACAGATATCTTTAAGTGCCGTCTGAAATTTCCATAAAAATTTATATTTTTCTCAGCCTCCTTTGTTTATGTTGAATTATTTCACTTTAAAGACGACAAAAAGGGCTCATTCTATGTCATAAAAGTGATATTGCTGAACCTACACACAGAAGCTGGATAAAAATGCTCATTTTAGAAGAACATTTCAGGTGGCATTTAGTTGTTTTTGCATCTGAATTCTTCATATGTAGGCTACATAACTGTAGATGACTACTTTAAATATAGATTATCCCTGTAAACATGCAAGACCGTGCAAGTTGTATGCCTCTAACATAATTCCATTCTGTATTATACAGTAATGCAAAATAACCCGGTAACTTTTCAATAATAATAATAATAATAATAATAATAATGGCTGCACCGGGGCGCACTGGGTAGCACGATCGCCTCACAGCAAGAAGGTCGCTGG
>CAIGQW010006673.1:2087238-2117623 GCA_903798125.1 Danio choprae
TATAGGTGAATTGGGTAGACTACATTGTCCGTAGTGTATGAGTGTGAATGAGTGTGTAGGGATGTTTCCCAGTGATGGGTTGCAGCTGGAAGGGCATCCACTGCGTGAAACATATGCTGGATAAGTTGGCGGTTCATTCCGCTGTGGCGACCCCTGATTAGGGGTCTAAACTGAAAAGGGACTAAACTGAAAAGAAAATGAATGAATGAATGATTAATAATAATAATAAATAATAATAATAAAAATAAGGATCCATTAGTTAATGTTAGCGAAAGTATTAACTTACATGAATTAAGAATGAACTACTTCTACAGGATGTATTTACATTAGTTATGTTAATTTAAACTTTTAGTTGGCGGTTTATTCCGCTGTGGTGGTCCCTGATAAATAAGGGACTAAGCTATTTTCTTTTCAGCATAGTCCCTTTATTAATCTGGGGTCGCCACATCAGAATGAACCGCCAACTTATTCAGCATATGTTTTACGCAGCGGATGCCCTTCCAGCTGCAACCCATCACTGGGAAACATCCATACACACTCATTCACACACATACACAACGGACAATTTAGCCTTCCCAATACCTCATCATGTCTTTAAATTTAAAGTCCAAAGTTGTGCTTCTTTGCATTAGTTAATGTACCATGACGTAACATGGACTAACAATGAATGATTGTATTTTGATTAACTACATTTACATTTAGTCTTTAGCAGATGGTTTTGACCAAAGCGATTTACAATTGAGAAGGCATTTGGTGAATCAACAAGAAGAGGTAATACATACAAGAAGTGCTAGTTATACAAAGTAACTTGTTTGTGCTCAGAGAATTTAGTGCTAGAGTGCTAGAGTAAGAGTGCTAGAGTCGTGGTGTGTGGTCAGGTGGGGGAGAGAAGAGGAATCTTATTCACCGGGATTCAGATGATCTAACTTTAACAAAAAATAAACAGATACTGTAGTAATGTTATGTTCATTGTCTGTTTATGCTAGTAAATACATGCATGTGATAACTCACCCAAAACTGAAAATGCTGTCATCATTTATACTCGCTCTTTACTTGTTCCAAACCTATTTGACTTTCTTTCTTTTGTTGAACACAAAATAATATATTTCAAAAAAAGCTGACTTTTATTAACTTCCATAATTTTTGCATTGAGGGATTAGTTTTTTTCCTACTATGGACGTTTATGGTTACAGGTTTTCAGCTTTCCTAAATATATTTTTTATTCTTTATTATAAAAAAGTCAAAATTACATCAAATTGACGTAACATTGGCGTCAAAAACACATCAGAAATTGATTAAAGAATTGTCCTGTTGATGTGTTTTTTGACGTCAATGTTGGATGTCAATTTGATGCCATTTTGATATCAAGGTAGTCAATTTTACTTGATTTGCATTTTGATGTGTTTTTTTTATGTTGTTTTGACACCAAGGTGCCCGCTGCATGGGCAGTCAATAAGGCAAAATACACCACCAGAGGGCTTCATTTGCAACCTGCTGACTGTAGTATTCTGCTATTTTATGTGAACATTTTAATTACTTACTGGCTTTGCAATAATTTCTATGTCACTTTTATATGGTCGGAAGTGTTTAAAATTCCAATCACAGACACCACTTTTCAACAGGTGTCTCGCCGAGGTCGGTTTCCTTTGCTTACCTCAAAGACTTTCCCCTCAGTGCTCATGTCCACCAGGAGCCCTCTCATGGTTCCAGCCAGTGCCCAGAATCAGCAGGATGGCGACTGCTCTCTGTACCCCATCACGGTGCTCTGAGCTGGGAAAGAGAAACAGGGAGGTGGGCCAGCAGCAGGAGGAATCACCCCCGGGGAACAGAGGAAAAAGTGGGTTGCATAATGATAGGCTGGTTGTATAATGATAGGGACGTACGTGTGTGTGTGTGTGTGGGCCAGCCGTAAAATTTCCAAATGTGATACCAGGAGTGACCACTGTTGCAGACAAATGACGACATGAATAATTTTTAAGCCACGTTTACTTGAAATGACTGTATAACTCAGTGGCTTTCATTAAAATCCCATTCCGGAATACTTTACATGCTCGCATACACATGGCAAAGGCTGAACTCAACACATCTGGATTTACTTGAGGAAGTAGTGTTGTATAATCCTTGGCATCCTGGGACTGATTTCCATAGACTCCACATCAGCTGCCCTATACACACCGCTGGACACATCAATGTTTAATGCACAGTAAAAAAATAAAAATAAAGTTGCACTTTGGTGCACACAACCACAGCAGTGAGGGCAACCTAAGCTGCTTGCACTTATATATGCAGCATATAAATTTTGCTAACACTTCTGTAAGAACAACTCTGGAGACCCTATTTGCTAATAGTGTTGGGTGTAATTAGTTACAAATTAACTAGTTAATATTTAAATTACTTTTCCCCTGAAAAAAACAAGGTAAAGTATTTAATTTTATATATAACTTAATTGCGGGCCTCACGGTGGCGCAGTGGGTATAAGCGGGAGTGAGTATAATTCATTTTCTTTTAGCTTAGTCCCTTTATTAATCAGGGGTTGCCACAGCGGAATGAACCACCAACTTATCCAGCATATGTTTTATGCAGCGGATGCCCTCCCAGCTGCAACCCATCACTGGAAAACACCCACATACTCTCATTCACACACATACACTACGGACATTTTAGCTTACCCTATACACCTGTAGCACATGTCTTTGGACTGTGGGGGAAACCGGAGCACCCCGAGTAAACCCACGCCAACATGGGGAGAACATGCAAACTCCACACAGAAATGCCAACTGACCCAGCCGAGGCTCGATAAGCTCGATAAGCTGGGCTTCTCCCTTTCTGGGCTTTTCGCTGGACCGTTACTTCAAGGGCGGTAAGTATGAAGCAAATTCTCCTCAAAAAGCAACATGGTCGTGCAGCACGTCTTTTTAAAGACGTCACTCCGACCACGCATTTCTGGATGCAGTGGTTCCCTGTCCACGGATGATGGGAGCAAGAGCTGTGTTGCATGTCTGGGTTTCAGCATTTAAATGTGGTGCTAGCGGGTAGCACATGCCATCTCTGCGATGGCATGTCTGTTGTGCAGTTAAGATCACAGCTCGCTCTTGCAATAGGGCGAACCACCCATGTTGTCTCCCGCAAGTAGCTGTTGGCACTCGGGCAGATCTGAGGGTCACAGTGGGGGTCAATCTGCCGCCCTCTCGCTTGTGGACCTCCCATTCATCAGCGCGCTCCATCCAAGCTTCGAGTGAGAGAAGCACTCCATCCTCCGGGATATTCGCCCTCTCCCTTGATGACACAGAGGACCAGACGTCCATCGCTGCATTGGAGGGTGGGCTGTCATTTTCTGATGATAATTCAGACCTGCTTCCTCCAACAGGACGTGGAGGCTGAGATGAGAAAACCCTCTAAGCCTCCGGTCCCCTTCTTCCCTGGGGTGCACAGTAAGTTCACGCAGCGCTGAGCACCTTTTTCTGCCCGGTCTGCGTGCGCTCCACCCTCACCTTCCTCGATGATGGCGCAGCCAGGGGGTACGAGGCGAATCCCCAGGTTGAGCATGCTAGCGCAGTCAATCTTGCCCGCGTGGTGCCCTTCCTGACGTGGTTAGCCTGGGCTCCCGCCCAAAGCATTTAGGTTGTTTGCGTCCCTCGGGGCCAGAGCCTACACTGCTGCGGGCCAGGCTGCTTCCGTTTTGCTTGCTATGGCTGATGCAGGCGTTGGCCCAGAAGCACAAAGAAGGTTTCGACCCACGCCTAATGCACTACGCACTGCAACCTACTTTGCTCTGAAAACACCAGGTCAGCTGCTAGTGCCCTGGGAAGGATGATGACCACACTAGTGGGAACGCCACCTTTGACTATACCTAGCAGATATGCAAGACATTGACAAAGTTCGCTTTCTTAACACACCCATAACCCAGGCTGCTCTTTGGCTGCTCTTCGCCGAAGGCAGTCGTCTGTGGCACCAAAATCTGCTCCGCCGCCCTGTCCGTTCCACTGGTTAAGTGGCAGCATCGATCACTGCCCCACACCCCCCGCCTCAGGGCGCTGCTAAGTCCGGTACGGACTGCGAAGCGTCTCTGAGATGGAACACTCGGAGAAAAAGAGGTTTGTTCTTTCCCTGGCGGAGGACCAGGGATACCCTATCATTAATGTTTGGCCCTATGGCTACCAAATTTTATGAAGAGCAATTTCTCCTTTCTCTTGGTGTGACAGACTAAACACTTCCTGTATGGGACGCTATGCCTTCCAACTCGCAGGATCGCTGCTCTTCACCACAGGCTCCGAGAGTGCCAGAGGACGGGTTTCTTGCTCTTACACTCCCAGCCACCCTGCGGGCTCTTGGGAAGAAGTTAAGATCAAACTTCTTATCTTCCACTCTTCCTCGGGACGCACGCCTCCCTGGGTGAGGTCTCCCATCCCGTGCTACCCCACCGCTGGTCCAGTGATAGCACAGATGATGTCACTCGTGCGGGCTCTGCCAGCCTGGTTAACGCTCCCCAGCCCATCGCGATGGCTCATTCAGACAACCAAACTTGGCTATGCGATTCAGTTCGCTAAACGGTCCCCCAAGTTCAAGTGCGTGTATTACACCAGGTGTCAGCCCTGTGTCCGCCCCTGTCTTGCGCGAGGAGATTGCTGTCCTTCTGGTAAAGGACGCAATCGAACCAGTCCCTCCAGCCGAGATGAGGTATGGGCTTTTTAGTCTGTACTTCATCATACCCTAAAAGAGTGGTGGGTTATGACCAATCCTCATTCTGCGCATTTTGACACGCTGCCTTACAAGCAGCCGCTCAGAATGCTCATGCAAAAGCACATCCCCCAGTGTCTCCATCCTCAGGATTGGTCTGCAGCGATAGACCTGAAGGACACGCATGTTCATGTTTCCATTTTCCCATGCCACCGGCAGTTTTTGCGGTTTGCGTGAGCAAAGGGTCGAGCATGGGAGTACAAGGTCCTCCCTTTTGGGCTCTCCCTGTCTCTGCAGGTTTTTTTTACCAAGCTCGCGGAGGACACCCTAACGCCTCTTCAGCTTGCGGGCATCTGCATACTCAGTTATCTCGCTGACTGGCTTTTTTTAGCTCACTCGCGGGATCAATTGGTTATGCACAGGGACTGGGTGCTCCGGCACCTCGACCTGTTGGGGTTTCAGGTCAACCGAGAAAAGAGCAGACTCTCCCCCGTGCAGAGCATGTCTTTCTAGGGTTGGAGCTGGACTCGATCACCATGATGGCGCGCCTCCTGCGAGAGTGCACCGAGCTGATGCTGACCTGTCTGAGAGAGTTCGACAGGCAAACTGTGGTCCCACTGATATTATTTCAGAGGCTCCTGGGGCATATGGCATCTGCAGCCGATGTCACGCCGCTCAGGTTGCTCCATATGAGACCGCTTCAGCATTGGCTTCACGATTGGGTCCCCACGCAGGCACGCACCGGGTGACTGTCACTCCGCTGTGTCGCTGTGCCCTCAGCCTCTGGACAGACCCTGCATTTCTACAGGCCTGTTTGCCTCTAGAAACAAGTCTCCAGGCATGTCGTCGTTCCGACGGATGCTTCCAGTACGCTTTGGGGGGCCATGTGTTGCAGGCATGCAGCTGCGAGTCCGTGGAAGGAACCCGGTTGCATTGGCATATTAATTGCCTGGAGCTGGTGGCAGGATATCTCTCACTGCGTTGTTCGCACTGCGGACGGACATCGCGGTGGCGATGGAGTATATCAACTGCACGGGAGGTATTTCCCCACCCTCCCTGGCATTTCCCTTTGAAGAAGCTCCTTCTTCTTTGTGACAGGCACCATCTGGCACCCGCGCCCAGATCTCTGGAACCTCACGTGTGGTCCATAGATGGAGCGCGGAGGACTTGGTTGACTTACTGGTTAGGTGGTTAACACCGTCACTCAGGCTAGAGCACCCTCTACAAGGCATGCCTATGTCCTGTAGTAAAGTCTATTCGCTGTGTGGTGTACTTCCACAGAGAGGGACCCCGGACATGCCAGATCAGTGTGATGCAATCCTCTTTCAGCTGGCTGGAGCTAAGGCTGTCCTCTCCGCACTGAGGGGTTGGCGTTGTGATCATCCCGGGATCAGAACGCAGGGATGACAGCGCGCTGGGAAAGCATCACCTCATCATCCAGTTCCCAGAGGCGCGAGGCGCTGGATAATTAAATCAATCCTGTCCCCCTCTCATACTCTCTTGGAGATCTCTCTTAGGCAAGGTCTGCTCGATCTACTCGACTCAGTATCTTAAAGATTTCTGTCCAGGTAGACAGCTCTGCTGGTCGCGTTGGCATCGGTAAAGAGGGTCGGGTACCTTGACGCATTTTCAGTCAGCAAAGTGTGCCAGCAATTCGGGTCGGCCGACTCTCACATTCTCCTGAGACCCCGGCCCATCTAGGTGCCTGAGGTTCCTACAGTGCTTTCTTTTTAGACCACGTAGTGAACCTACAAGCGCTGCCTACGGAGGAGGCAGACCCAGCCCCTTTCTTTGCTGTGTCCCGTTCACGCTCTGCGCTATGTGACCACATTAGAGCTTACGACTCTAAGCAGCTCCTTTTCTGTTATGATCAGCAGACCGGAAGTGCCGTATCCATACTGAGGTTGGCCCACCAGATAGTGGATGCCATCTCCCTCGCTTTTCAGTGCCAGGGTGAGCCGCGTCCCCCGGGAGTGAGCAGGCTCAGGGCCCATATGCGATATCTAGTGTATATATCTATGACTGTGAGGCAACCATGCTAAATACTTAGCCACCATTTCACACAATTATTATTATTCTTTTTTTTGTAAAATCACAAAGCAATATTAGATGTACTAGTAATAGTAATGTTGTTTCAGAGCATTTTCAATAAACATGCTAAAGATAAATCTGAGTTAATCTTATTAACAATTATACTGATATGTAAAGTATACACAATAAAAATAAGAGTGGGGACAACAGCAGTTAAGAAAGCATTTGATCATAGGAATGGGGAAAAACGTGCATTATAATGATTGCATACAACATTAAAATGGACAAGGAAAAGAAACCAAGACTTAAATTGTGAAAAAGAGCCATAAATACACAGTGAAACGAAACAGCTTGTTGTCCATGAAAATACTTAAACTGAAATGTTCCTTCCTGGGCATAACTATACAAAACACATCTTTATGACTGAGGAATTCTCAGAAGGAGCGAAGCAGGTGGCTGTGTAATGTAACTGCTCTTTTCACTGTGAACGTCTAGATTATATGAACCTGCTGCACTTTAGCTTTCATTATTACTCCACAAATAGAAAAGGGAAAGAATAAAAGATCAAGAAGAGCTGAACAATGAATCATAACAGCTATATGAGGAAAATAACATATTATTAACCTTCAATTCAAAAACATGTAGCCTTTAGACATGTAGACGAATGTCACATAGTGTTTGACATCATTAAATCTCAGATCTATTAGTTTTGACCTGTCATGTGATCGATTACATTATGACACGTTTGAATGTACAGCACAACTAAATTAGGAAGTTATGTTAAAAGGGGAAACGTTTCAACTAAGGCCATTATGATATCAGATTTTCACTACAGAGTTTTTAAGACAAAAGAATGTGTAATAACAGTAGCAATTTGTGATATCTGTACACATTTTTGAATAATAATAAATATAATGGCATCACGGTGGCGCAGTGGGTAGCACGGTCACCTCACAGCAAGAAGGTCGCTAGTTCAAGCCTGGGCTGGGTCAGTTGGCATTTCTGTGTGGAGTTTGCATGTTCTCCCCGTGTTCGCGTGGGTTTCCTCCGGGTGCTCCAGTTTCCCCCACAAGTCCAAAGACATGCGCTATTGGTGAATTGGGTAAGCTAAATTGTCTATAGTGTATGTGTGTGAATGAGATTGTATGGATGATTCCCAGTGATGGGTTGCAGCTGAAAGGGGGTCTGCTGCGTAAAACATGCTGGATAAGTTGGCAGCTTATCCAGCATAAGCTGCCATTCATTCCGCTGTGGCGACCCCTGATTAATAAGGGACTAAGCAGAAAAGAAAATGAATGAATGAATGATAATAAATATAATTAAAACAAAGATAAACAGATATATAAAATCATAACCTTGACCAAAACTTAAACTTAAATTCTCCTCACAAACGTAATAGTCTGTTATAAAACTCAGAAACATGATATGTAGTGCTCATTTGTGAGTTTTTTTACAGTGATACTGTGCTGTTTTTGGAGTGTGGCAGCACTGGTTTAATTATTATTATTATTATTATTATTATTTTCTTCCTTTATTATGTTTGACGGAAGAAAAAAAAAACAGCATGCACTTTTCAAAAAAAAAGTATTAAGAATAAGAATAATTATAATTACATCAATTAATAAATAAACTACAAATATTTTGTAATCTGAAGTTGATGTTTGTACTAACTGACCCAAAATAGAAAAAGAAGGTAAAAAAGAATGGAAGTTTTAGTAAACATTGTGTAAACATACATTTATACATATATGGACAGATTCCTTTGAAAACATAATTGATCTTTACCTTGATTCCCTAGAGAATCTGCTCTGTGTTTTTAATGGATCACTATCTGCATCTTTACTTTCCTCCTAATATTTTATCTGACTGTACCGTAACTCAAGAAGTGTCGATCAGCACAAAGCCTCCTCGTGCTCACTGCCAAATCCTTCCTCTGATTTCACAAATAACCTTCACTCCAAAATATCCGTTTCATGGTTTACAAGGTGTCCGTGCTGTTAGTAAATGTCTTCTATAGGCACTATCTGGAGTGGGTTTCCCTGAAGGTCCATCAACGATCATGTTTTATTCAGTCTGAACAGCCAAGGGAATAGTTAAGCTAGCTGCCTCGTTTTACAGCAAGAATCAATGAGCATTACAGAGGGCTGCCTTCCTTCCCACCTTTCATTTTTCTGACAAATAGCGATGAACAGAAATCATCTCACTCTTACGTGCACAAGCGGTTCCCCACACATTGGGAAAACACACACATGCAAGCAAACACCTGGAAGTAATAGGGTCGAGTGTATTTGTGTCTAGCAGAACAGGGCGAACAGAGTCTATCTGTTGGAGAGTAAATCCACCTGAAACATCCACACAAAAAGTCTGGTTTCCATTCATGAAAGCACTTGTTCCATCAGAGACATTACCACTAAAATGGTCAATCTTGTATTATGTGTGTGTTCATCTAAAATAAAGCGAAATTAAATGACCGTTTGCCAACACACAAGACAATAATACTTCGCCTTGCACATATGCTGTTACATACAACTCATCATTTTGCTTCAGTGTATCTAATCTTATCTGTTGAGAACAATGGAAGTGTGTTTGCTGCACCAGCAGGATCAAGCCGGACTTCGACTGTAACATAACCATACTGTGGTGCAATACAGACCCCTACTGGATGTAGAAAAGCACAACAATCTGCCTTTCTTTGAAGAAGAAGAAGAAGAAGAAAAAACAGAAGTGTGACATGACAACCTGCTTACTCAGGTCGTCTTAGCATACTGATCATCGCTGTATTTATATTTTACCTCATAACCCCACATTTCACCTCAGCGTTCAGCTCTTTGCAGGTCAGACAGTATCTAGACCTGAAAAAACACAGACACCTCAATCCTTGCATACCTTGGACTAATATTAGCATCCCTTAGTTGATTATTTTTTACACAAATTTGCATTTATTTATTAATATGCACATATTATCTAAATTAAACATGAGTTTCCTGCTGCTTTCCTATTCCAAAGCTTCCACCGCCTTCATTAACATGGAGCAGTTAAATGGACAGAATGATTCTCAACCTCCTCCTTTTCCCCTCCATTTAAGAAAATCTCTTTCCTTTCGCTGTGCCCTGAGGTTTTATCGCTTTCCTCTTCTCTTTTCCCCTCTCTCTCTCTCTCTCTCTCTCTCTCTCTCTGCCTGCAGGTCCCTTCAGTAGATTAAGTTCAGCGTGGCTGTGAGACAGAGCGTTGCTGATTCAGCCATATTCTTCCAAATGACCCAAATCCTCTCTTGCACTGGAAGAACCTCATTCGCTCGCAGATGACTTTCTCGCTTGCTCAACCTCTTTCACCTTATGTTATCCCTCTTCTTCTCTTCAGCTGCTCTTCTCATCTTTCTTAAAGCTGTATACATTTCGCCCTGTTCACTAGGCCTACAGTATCAGACAGCCGCATCCCACACAGACAACAATAATACAGACATTTAATGGAGTGTAATTATGGCAGTAATTTCTTATAGAGAGGTTCAACACTCAGCGTGTAGTGATCACAATAGCGTGTGTTAAACAATAAGGATTAAGTACAAATTGTGATATTTATCTTCAATTATTTTTGCCTCATGTCAAACTGTCTTTGTTAATCAATGCTGGAATGTTGTTATAGTAATGCTCCGAAATAGTCTGAACTTGCAGACAAACCAAGCTGAAGTGCCATTGTCATGTAACACCCAGGGTGCAAATTTAGAGGGAGTTGGTGGGATTTACCCCCCTAATTAACACTTGATCCCCCACAAAGGACGTAAAAAAACAAGATGTATGGGGGGTCAGCCCTTTCATACTGTGAAATAGTTTGCTCTGCTCTGTAACTTTAAATAATGATGTAAATATTTAAAAGAATAGATAATATAAATATACATTTGACCGCCCCTAAGGTTCATACCATTAAAAATGCATAAATCGCCCCAATCAGTGTATACAAGAAAAATATTCATTCACAAGACAGTTTTCTCATAAAATAGGTGGTTGTGTCTACATATAGCCTGAAAGTAAAGTCAAATTAGATGCATAGTTTGTATAGTTTGACTTGGTTGACTGTATAGTTTGATTAGCTATTTCAGACGTTTATTGTCAGAGGATTGGTCAGAATACACTAAATATACCTCAAAACTCTGAAAACTTGAAAATGTTTTATTAATAAATAATATGTAATTTAAAGAAATACATAAATGACTGAAGCATGTCTTACACAAACTAACATTACTGAAAAAGTTGACCCCCCCTGATCATCAATGTATAATTCACACCTACTCTAAGTCAATCATTTGTGCTGTGAAATGAGGCCCGAGCAAGAAGATCTTTGATATTGATGTGTAAATGTAAAACTGCAATTAAGAGTTTACTCTGATTATTGGAAATAATCAAATTATTTGTGCACATGTAAATGTGATCAATGAAAACTTGAATAATGCTGCTAAAAATTTTGCTTTGTCATCCTATTAAATAGCATAAATATAAAATAAATAAGTTTACACTCCAAACACAGAACTGACATCTTTTGTTTTTTAATAAATAAATAAATAAAATGCTATATTTACAGGATGAAGTGCTTGGCATGAGCATTATAATGATCGACTCTGCTGTTCAAATTGTTCTCTGCTGCAAATCAGGTCTGTGCAATTGTGGTTGATCTTTTATTTTGTTTTTGAAGCCCTCAGTCATAAGTAGATATCAACACTGCCTCCTTTGGCGTCTTTGAGTGATGTACCCGGCCAAATTGGACTTCATTAAAGCAACACAAACACAGCTGAAATCCTCTACTGTCATTCTCCTGCTGTGCTCGGGAGAGCTGCTCTTAACTTCCATTCAGCCATATTGGAATTGCCAGCCCATCACTGGCACCATGGGGTAGACCAAAACCCATGAACAATGCCGGCCTCATAAGCGTCAAAGATCATTGGTTTATGACAAACTTCTTGCATGCAGACTTTGAGCAAACCACGGGTGGCCAAACAATAGAACATCCAGCGTTTGGCCCCTTTGCTCATTGGCGTCCGAATTTGTATTGACTACTTCTGAATTGTAAGCGGGACGCCTAGAGCTTTGGGTCATGGATGAGCCCACCATGACTTCAAGACAGTTTGAAAAGTTTACTTTTCTCAATGAGCCATTGTGTCCACTGAGTAATGATTGTTTTCATCGTCTGCTCGAAAGCGCATTGTGTCTGCTTTTAGAGAGAGCCGTTTGAACATGTAGATATTCATATTAAAGGAATAGTTTAAAAAGAAAATCCTGTCATTATTTACTCACCCTTTTCTCTCTTCATCAAATCATTGGAAGACAAAGGAGAATTCTGAACAATGTAGTACTGGAACGAATAGAGGCTGTAGATTTCAAACTTCAAAAAGGATAAAAAAAAAAAAAATTAAAAAAGCTCTAGGGTTTCATAAAAAGTGGTTCATATGACTCATGTCCTATTTTCCAAATCTACTGAAGCCATATGATGCTTTGTATAAGAAAAGGATTGAAATTTAAGTTATATTAACTCTTAACATATTAAATGAACTCCAGTAAACTCTTTCCTCAAAAACTATACTTTGACCAGATCAGCCAGAGAGTGAACTGAACTTATTATCATTCTGTTGGCCTTAACAAGCTATTCATTGACAATAACAGAATCAAAAGGAAGGTTTAATTAACTGGATATCACTATTTCTCTAATAAATGCACCAAAGAAAAGTGAGTAAGAAAGAATCATCTTTTTATGAACAATCTCTTTAAGTTATTTTGAATTAAGCTGCTTCAGTTCTTTGTCTCATTCTCTCACTTTCAAAATGGGAAAGGCTAGAAATGTTTAAGTTTAATGCCCCTCATAAAACTGGGTGGACAAAATGTATTGCATGAAAAATAAAGCAAAAAACTAAACAACGAGCCTGAGTTATTATTTCAACCAGTTGTTATCAATGATTACAGACTTAAATCTGATTGGTCAGTCGCGCCATTCCAAGGTATGTTATTCCGAAATAACAACCGCTAAATAAGGCAGGCTATATCTGTGACCTTCGAATCACCTTGACCATTGGTGAAAACATCCATATACTTCCATCCCATATCCATATCCACATCCAAATACTTACATTCACATTCATTTGTATCTGCTTGTCTGTCATGTCAGCCTGATCTCACGAGGAAACGTAACTATTTTACGTTTTGTCAGTTTAGTGACTAATTCAGTCGTATAAAAATGTACGCTTTTTAAATGGAGGCGTGGCACCCAACCAAATCATACTAAATTGTACAAATGAGATCGTACGATTTCATACGAATTAGCTACTAAATCAAAAAGTTACGAATTGCCACGAGATAGCGTTGGTCTACCTGTAATTTTTAAATTGTTTGACTGTTTGTCGCTGTCTTGTGAATGAATAATGTGTAGGTTTGTATATGCTCCATTTAACCATTTTATTTCTGTCACCTTTGGGTTTTTGACTGTTTGGCGCCATCTTGAATAATGCGCAAGTTATCAGCTTCACTCAGTTTAGTTTCTGTCAGCTTTTACATTTAATTAAAGATTTTTTTAAAATCTGTATGGCTCAGAACAATGTTGTGTTATAATGATAATTAATGCATTACCTCACTGACTGATATTTGTTCCACTCTTTTCATATTCAGGGCGTACTCTCACTAGGCACGGTTGCCTTGAACCTTTCCCGAGCCCAAGCTCGCTTACGTCATCGATGATGCGGCTGTTCAGTTTAACAGGAAGAGAAGCGCTCTCGCTCAGCACAGTGGACATTGCTTTAGTTATATCATTTTACATTATTTTTAGTCGTTTGGCATACAGTGACATGCAGTCAAATATTTTGCGGAACAGATCCAGCACTTTTGACGCTCATAAATTATCATAAAAGTCATCGTGCTGCACACATTGGGAGGTTTGCTGAAGGGGCAGCTGACGTGCAGCGAGGGCTTTGCGTCTTTAATAAACTGACAGTTCACGTTCATTGAAAAGTAAGAATGATTAATAAACCCATATGAAAGTCTTAAAAGTGACGTCGCGTCTTCAGTTTCGGGCTCAGGCGCTCTTTGCATTCACCCTACAAGCGTATCGCGCCAAAGCCCAACTGAACTGCACTCTGGCACACCCCTTCCAACCAGGCCAGGGCCGGCCAACTGAACCGCGCCTGGGCCCGATTCGGAGCACTCACACTTGTCAAACGAAACAGGAAATGCGCCCAGTTCGGATAGCCTAGTGTGAGTAAGCCCTCAGTGTCCTTTTTATCATAATTTTACTTTATTTTATCTATTTAAATTGGTAACTTGGATGGGCCACAATAAAATAGCAAATTTTACAACTGCTGCCAGAGAAGTCCATTTAATTGTTTGTTAATTGTTCATCAGTTCATAAAAAAAAAATGAAATGAAGAAATCATATGAAAGAAACTCTTTCTTCAGAGACATTCAAATATTACCCCTCAACCTTCACAGTCTGTGTGGTTATTAAAAAAAAAGAAAAGGAAAAAAAAAAAATCACCTCACAGACAATGGTTCTGTACTCAACCCCTTTTTCATCGTTTCATTGTTAGGATAAAAGGAGGATAGAGTGAGAGATTTGAGAGGAAAGTAAAAAGAGAGAGAGAGAGAGAGAGCACCAAAGTAGATGTGAAAAAGTCAGAGTAGATGACAGCAAATTATGACAGGTAAAAAAAAAGGAAGACAGCTAGCGAGTGAGAAAGAAAGAGGAAATGATGAGAGTTGCGCTGAAATCAATCAAAAAAAAAAAAAAAAAAAAAAAACATGGAAGGATAGCCCAAATCTTTTTGATCAGCTCAGCACAGAGAGATGAGAATGATGGAGGAAAGGAGACAGAGAGGAGACAGAACAAGCCATAAATACGAGTGAGTGAAAGAAAGCAGGGAGGCAGCACCGTGACTGTCTACCTTGACGGAAAGTTGCGATACGGTGCTTTTCAACTGCCACAAAAAGAGATGGGATTGGAGAGATGGGTGGTTTTAAGAGAAAAAAAAATAAGATCCATATATCAGGCTTTACAGATATGGGCCCTTCTGTATTTGCGATACTGGCGGAAGACAGCGGCACAGGCTTAGCTAGAGGTGGCTGATAGTAAAGCTAACATCCTACCATAATCAAAAGCGAGAGAAATTAAAGCACAGCTTCTCCCAGGCCCCTGGGGTGTTTCCCTTCTCTCCTCGCCTGGCTCTCGATTTATATTTGGCTGAGATATGAGTGGGCTCGGGTTTATTTCTCTCTCCTTTTCTTTGGGAAAGAAGGATTAAGAGGTTTGCTGTGAGTATGGAGAAGAGAGAAGTGGAGAGGCAGGGAGAGAACAGCACATTCTGCAACCCACTCAATTCAGCGACAAAATGGATGAGTAGATGACTGCATTGATCAGTCCTCCGACTCTCTATTGGTCAAGAAAAAAAAAGCAGAATTATATCCAACATGTTTGCAGATGCTTAATCTGTGTATAAACCAGTGTTGGGGAAGCTGGTGTGAAACTGAAGCTTGCCAAACTACAAGCTACACATACACATACACACATATATATATATTTTTTTAAGATAATTGGGCTTCTATCTATGCCTATAAATGTAGTACGCTCTTCTTCTATATGCTGACACGAAGACAGAATGAAATGAATTAAAGTGATAGTTCAATAGATTGACTTGAACTTGTTTTTACTCATAGGCCACTGTAAGCAAGTGGTTCACTAAAAATACTAGGCATTCATTGTTTTCAGTGGCCAGCATGATGGTGGGGCTGAATTTGATCTGATTTATCTGAACTTAAACTTTTCAAACATGTCCAATGCATTTTGTCTGTACTAAGGGATTTTTTTTTATAACCATATTTTAAGTACATGTTATATTCATTCATTTTCCTTGGGCTTAGTCTCTATTTCAGAGGTCAGCGCAGCGGAATGAATCGACAACTTATCCAGTATATGTTTTACACACCGGATGCCCCTGGAAAACACCCATACACTCTCATTCACACACATACACTACGCGCATGTCTTTGGACTGTGGGGGAAACCGGAGCACCCAGAGGAAACCCACGCGAACATTGGGGAGATCATGCAAACTTCACACAGAAATTGACCCAGCCAGGACTCGAACCAGTGACCTTCTTGCTGTGAGGCGACAGTGCTAACCACCAAGTCTCCCTAAACATGTTATATTAAATTTCAAAACTCTTAAATGTTATTAATCGTTTCATTTAAATGTAATAAACCACTATAGGGTTGTTATCAATTAAATGAAAAAAAAGCATCAACAAAATATACGATGCATAGGAAACAGAAGTTGGTGGAATGGCATTTTGATGATTTAAAATTGCATTTTTATGAAACTCAAATGTTTTGTCATTTACATTGCGAAATTACAACTGCATAACAATGCAACAATAGGGTGGTTTGAAAGTGTCACGGTCACAGAAGGCAGAGACGAAGGATACGTTTACAAGGTGTTTATTAAAACACAAAGCAGGTCTTCGCACCGTAGTGCTAGCAGCCGTAACAATGTAAACAGTCACAGAAAGAAACAGTCACTTCCCTTGAAGTCGAGCATACAGGTAACAGATGTTAGCATCGATGATAGGAACGCTCATGGATGACTTGGCAGAAGATCAGTGTGAGCACAAGGAGAGAATGACCATGCGAAGATGATTCCAGGCGACGAGTGAACAGGATGGGTGAGTATATATAGTGTGTGTGTGTAATGGCTGGAGCAGGTGAGTGTTGTTAGTGCACAGGTGAGTGTGATCAGTAATCAGGTGACTGAGTGCGGTGTGTAGTGGATGGAGAGTGTGAATGGTGACTGGGGCTGATGAAACGTGCAGGGGGTGTGACAGAAAGACCCACCCTTCACTGACAAAGGTCCAGAGTTTTTCCCATACATGCTATGCCATCCTAAATAGTGAAAATAGTCTATCGAAAAAAAGCTTTAAGACCATGTGGAATCCTGTATTGGCTGTCGCTTCGGTGTGACTTCAGCTAATTTTGGCCAATGCAAACAATTATTTTTCATGAGTCCAACATCCAGCTGTGCAAGAAAACATGCAATCTGGCATAAGTGAAGTCATCTTTTGCTACTGTATTGTTTTTAAGAAGAGAAAACATTTTACAAGTAACTTTTATTCTAAATTTTGGACCTTTTTTTTCTTATTCTTGTAACAAAAAAAGAGGTCTGAAGCACCAAAATCGGCCCATATTAAAACGAATTTGAATAGTATTTTGCCTATTATTGTTTTCAAATATACTTTTTTTTTTTACAAAAGAGGCTACAAAAATCGTAAAGCTCTACATTATTATTATTATTATTATTATTATTATTATTATTATTATTATTATTATTATTATTATATTTTAATTTAGAATTTTTCAAATGGCCCAATTCTGACTGAGGAAAGTTGAATGTGCTGGCCACTTTGTTACTTGCCTAATAAATGACAACAGGCTACAGTTTTTAATTAAAAATATAACAGATTATTTTTTCTAATGATATATGATGTAATACATTTGTATTTTTAAAAATAAGTATTTTTTTTCATATTTCTTTTTTCTAAATCTTTTTGAAATATTTTTGGTACATGAAAAAGTGTGGTTATGATTATCATCCGATAAGCTAATTCAGCAAAAAAATAGTGCTTAAGATGTCTGTCAGTGTTCGTCCGCGTCATCATTGTTGTCACGTGCCTTTTGTCTTTCTCCCGCCACCGTCATTGTTAATCTGTTCCACCTGTGTTCATCCCTTCTGTGTCATCAGTGTAATCAATCTGTCATCCATTTATACCCTTTCGTCTGTGTCCATTGTGGTCCGGTATTTTGATTCGTGTGGGTCTCGTCCTGTGTCGTCCTGTCTTCCCGCATCCAGTATATGTTCCCGTAAGTGTTCAATAAATCCGTTTGTTAATGTATCTCCTTCTCCGTCTCGTTCTGTCACCATCCGCCAGACTGGCGTTACAATGTCACTAAAATACAGTATTTAAATCTCATAATTAAACAGTAAATGAGGCGTATAACTGCAAAAAGGTTCACTTTTTCAGAAAAAAAGAGAACCACCCCTTTCACCATGCTGGCTAATGGCCTGACTTGTGTTTAATTGCAATTTTCACAAGTTTAAACTCAAGTTTACATTAGTTAAAAAAATTGCTGTGCAAATAAATTATGACATAATTTTCATTTTGGGGTGAATTATCCATTTAGGCAGCATTACCTTTAACACAATGCAATTTAAATATATAATTTACATAATTGTGTCAAAATAATGCAATGACAGATTTAACTAAACATTTTCACAAATAAGTATAATATATGATCGATATCTAAATATAGCATGCATAGATGAAAATGTGAAATGTGCCTCAGTGTATAAAGGGATTTGCTTATTCCAGAATCTGAGACAAAAGAGAAAATAGTAATGTTTCTGCAGAGTGCTATATTGTCAAATTGACCTGAGATGTTTTTTCACACTCACCGTTTTCACTGGGTTAAAACAGATCTCATTTAATTAAGATTATACAAGCAAATTACAGAAGGCGGTCAGCTGTAATCAGCTACAGTGTACAATTGTAAAAATGCTATTATGTTACAGTTGCACTCACAGGAATTACCTAATTACATATTTAACTCCAAAAAAAATGTTGGGTAATAACTGCGACAAAACCATGAAATATTTCCAAGTTCTTCAGTATACCCTTGATAAAAATAGGCCTATGAAAAATGACTTCCTTAATGGTCAAATAAACAAACAGACTGACATGGAAAACTTTGCAATAATGGATTTTGTTGTGTTTTGCTGTTCGCTTTTTGACTGCTAATATTAAATAACTTCTTGATGTTTGCTCTAAATTACTTTTTCTTCACATAGCTAAAAAAAAAAAAAAAGACTAGACCTCATTCCTGACCTAAAGTGTCCACTGGGTAAGGAACACCTGGTAAAAAATCTGAGGTATGCCTACAAAACTGTACTGTAACTGATTTACCATTAAATTATTACACTGGGTTTTGTCCTCAGAGGATGCAGTGACAGATCATATAGTTTAAAGCATATTTCTAAAAACACTGCCCACCAGTGACGCAAGTGTTTCAGAGGGAACGTCGTTGTTTTTTTTTCCCTTCGTTGAGCTCGCTATGTTCATTGTGACAACTTAATAGCAAATTACGGGTCAAAGGTCAGATGTGTGGAGGCAGTGTCTCCACATCACTGTGATTACTCTGTCAATGGTATAATGTCCGCATAGAATCTTTACAAACAATCCACAAATCAGTTTGAATGGGTCAGACTGGTGGAAATGAATGGACTAATTGCAAATTGAACAATTCAATCGGACACCACCATTTATTGCATCTAGAGTATTTATCGGCCAATGCTTCGAGTTCAGCTATAATCTATTATCCATATGCTTTTTATTCAGAAATAGTGTAAACATCAGATTTAAAATGGAACACATGGAGCATGGGTAGGTTTACAGTGAACTTAAACTAAAAAAAAAACAGAAATGAAATCAATCACACACACACACACCTTAAACTATGTAATCCAATAGATTGTGCTGCGCTAAAAAGTGACGCATGTCCTGGATACTGATGATGCATTATCCTGTTTCTGGCTGTCTTGCATATTTTTTAGCAAACAGAAATCCATCAGACTTGGCAAGTAAATGTGGTGTGTTAACAGACATCTGAACGTGGTTTATAAAGAACCAAAAATAAGGTGCGGGATTATGAGCAGCAGACGGATTCATCTCAAAAATAAATATTTTAAGCAGAAACATGGAAACAGAAAGACATGCTGACAGTGGTGGGCAATATATTAGACAAGATGACGGTAGCTATGTTTGTGCTTTTCTCCTCTGCCCAAATAAATGAAGAGACAGGGCTGCAGTCTAGTCATAAGTGGATGACTGCTGGTTTATCAGTCACCTTGAGTGCATGGGTAGTCTTCTTGTTAGAGGTGCTGGTCCAACTCATTTTAGACAGGGTGTGTTCAAGTTGGACAAAGAGATCTGTGTTAAGGACTTGTCAACAAGGTATCTGCTAAGAACCAGCCTTTTAGGCTCATTTCATCTCCCCTGACTGTCGAAGGGCTAGTGCAGGTGAGTCATCTGTGCTGGATACGGACCAGACAAGTGGACTATGGACAAGTGGACTATGGATATGGACAAGTTAACAATGGATATGGACAAGTTAAAATGGACTATGTTAACCTCAGGAGAGACAGAGTAGCACAAGTAAAGATAGCATTCTTCTTACATTCTGCTTATGTGTACGCTTTTGGAAAAAGATGAGTTTTTAATCTAGGATGTAATGTAGGGTTGATCTGCTGTTCCAGACTTTAAGTAATGAATAAGAAAGAGGTCGGCCATCAGCAGCTGATTTTGATATTCTGTCTATTTTCAATTGTTCAGAATTTACAGAATGTTATATGCTGTTAAACAATTTTGAACTCTAATATATATTACAAACATCATTAAAATGAACAAAAACAGGCATGGGAAATAATTAATAACCAATGATACTATAGGGAACTTAAGCAAGCCAAACCGGAACAAACACAGAAACTAAATTGAAAAGAAGCCTAACTCTGACAGAAGCTCTCTTTTCTGGAAGACATCTCTCCACACCTTAAAGAAGTCCATCTGAGGAGAGAAGGGCTTTTGGAAGAGTACAGAAGTTGGCAGTGCACAAAATTATTGTAGATGACTGAGTGCAAGACCATGTCAGGATTGGTGATAAAAGGAGCCATGAGCATGAAGAGCCAGGTGGTGACCCAGAGCACTGCAGGGACAGAAGCTCTTTCAATGGAGGGAAGAGCCATGGTGCAGGTAGGCTGACAACACCAGGAGAGCAGCTGACAGAGGAAGAACCAAAGGAAGAGACAGAGAAGCAAAAGCTCTATTCAGACAGTAATTGTTACTCAGGGGGACATAAAGGGGTTTTCACTATATACAGGGGGTAGTTGACTTTATAGCTTTCTGAATATAGAATATTGGTGTTTATTTCTTACAAACTGCATGAAAATCCCTGACAAAATGACCGATTGTTTTTTTTTCATCATTCTAAAAAGTCATGTTGTAAATCCTTTTTAGCCACTGAAATACACCGTACAATTGCACTTCATGCTAGAAAAGAATCACCTCATGTATTATAATGGACACTTACATTTCTGAAGTGCTAGAAGTTTAGTATCCATGTACTCTGTTTATTATTGACTAGCTGTCAAAAGCCACCTTTTTTGAGTTATGTTGTTGTCCAATGTAATTGGCTGTTGTTATGTTGATCATGGCAGCGCTGATGCCGTTGTGTAAATATATCATGAGTTTGATCGGGATTAGAGAAAAGGAGTGGATATCACACACCATATTTGAGGATCCCACATATAAATACAAGCATCTGACTGAGCATGTTAATGATCTTGTGAGATACATAGTTCCTGGTTCATAGAATTACAAAAGCAAATGACAATCGCAAAAATATTTTCATCCAAAAGCATGAGGAGTTATAGATATTTTTCTTTTTACAGATGACAATATGCAATACAATTGCAGTCCGAATAGATCTAAAGAGTCAGGGTGTCACCACAGGTCTGAAGAGTGAAGGTGGAAATGATGACTCATTGTATGAAGGTGGAAGACCGTGTTTGAGGCAGAGTGACCGAGGCCAATGGCAAAGGCAGATTGATCAAGCGTGGAGCCAGAAAAATAATGGAGCCTGACAGGGCCAATGGGATGAACGTCCATGCTGGAGACAAGTTTGGCTTAGTGGCTGGAGGAGGAAATGGGAGACACTCCTGCCAATATGGTGAGGCAGATCTGCACAACAGGGTGTAGAAACCTGAAGATGAACCAAAGGACTGACAGGAGTCATCAGAATTGAGAACATGAGAACATTATGAAGAGTAGAAGGGAGAGGGAAGCTGAGTGGAATCACAGGAGATTCAGGGCTGAAACCAGCAAGCCAGCAAAGACTTGTCAGTTCAGGCACCTGGTCCAATTAATGGAGGGATAACAAAACCACATTAGGCAAACACAAAACATCACTGAACGGGAAACAAAGGAAAGCTTAGGGCTTAACACTGGAACTACCAGAACTACGATTACCATAGCGGTCATTCTGATATATCTCATACAAACATCATATTGTCACGTCATATTTACATTCAAAGTTTCTATTGTGATATTACAATTAAGCTTTGAACATCTGTAATATTTAATCAAGTCATCACTACAAAAATACAATATTTTTGGAAATACAGCTTATAAATGTATAGTTGACTAGAAGTGCACATGCAAATGTCCACGCCTTACTTACATTTTCCCTTTCACAAGCAGGGGAGAAGGCTTTTTTCGAGGCAATGTTGTTTTGAAAGACATATCTGAAGTAAAGTTTTGTTTTTGTTAGCAGGAATTTGCTAGGCAGCATAGGCATGCATATTTAAAGTCACAGGAAAAAGTAGCAGACATTGAATGCATGCAGTAAATTTTAAACCGCTATGGTAATTAAAGGTAGAAATACTCATAGCTCTTTTGTGTGTTATTTGTAATTTTAACAAAATAATGATATAAAAAGTCACATATTTAGGAAAAGTCAGGGTATTATAAATATGTGCGTTTAATTTCAACTAAATTATTAAATTGCGAAATTTAAAATTGGTCAAAATGATCACCTCACTACTGTTAAATATGTGATCCAATTCAATACATCTTTATTTCTATAGTGCTTTTACAATATAGATTGTGTCAAAGCAGCTTAACATAAAAGTTCTAATAAATTGAACTTGAAACTGTTTTAGTCCAGTTTTCAGAGTTGAAATAAGATGAAAAGAAACAGGTGAACTACACGTTAACTATGGAACTAAAGCAAACCAAACAGGAAACGAACACAGAAACGAAACAAATGAACCAAAGCCCATAAAGTGTAACTCAGGTTCCTCTAATTTCTACTATAAAACTAAGCTAAAGTATTTCTTTTTCACATAGACATAAATTCTGCTTCTTTGCCTGATGGTTCGACTGCTTCATGATTTTTTATGATGTAGACATTGACCTTTCTTATAAACCTTCCTGTTCTCCTTCTATACGGATTCAAACCAAGCCAATCCTTATAAAATCCACTAACTTTCTAAACTTATCTGCAGGGTTTCCTAGCATGAACTTGAAATACTGTAAAAGCAGACATTTCCTAGTTTCCATCTTACGTGGACAAGAGTTCACCACAGGGCGCTTGTGCCCCTGCTCTTCTCCATTTACTTCGGATCACACAGAACATTCCTCCAGACCGACGGCATCTTTTACCACTGCTGTGCTGACAAAACTGAGCTGCACATTTCATTCCCTCCTTCTGTCTCCACGTCTATGATCTAAAAGAGGTTCTCTGCATATCTTTCTGACATACCCAACTGGATATCTACCCCTCACCTCGAACTTTATCTTGACAAGACTGAGATTATTTTCTTTTCACCTAAGACCTCTTTTCTAAAAGTCTCTGCCACAGTAGAAGATCATATAGTCGTTAACACATGGTGCTATCCTTCAACAATTGACCAGCTGTCATCTGAACTATGCTATTGCTGGGGAATTTTGAGAGCTTTTTTGCACTTGCAGTGTGGCTGGTAACTGATAACAAAAACAGAACTGAATTGATTACACACTGTAATATGCTTTTTCATAAATGTAAGGTCAAACTTTGGTTTGGGGAACAATTGTCCCAGTTACTAATTATTAACTTCAGCCTCAGTGATCTGCCTCAGTGGAGTTGAAGTATGGGATAGGATTAAACAATGAATAAATGGTACTCTATTGCAAAATAGGGCCTCACGGTGGTGCAGTGGATAGCACGTTCGCCTCACAGCAAGAAGGTCGCTGGTTTGAGCCCCGGCTGGGCAGTTGGCGTTTCTGTGTGGAGTTTGCATGTTCTCCCCGTGTTGGCGTGGGTTTCCTCCGGGTGCTCCGGTTTCCCCCACAAGTCCAAAGACATGCGGTATAGGTGAATTGGGTAAGCTAAATTGTCCATAGTGTATGAGTGTGAATGAGTGTATAGATGTTTCCCAGAGATGGGTTGCAGCTGGAAGGGCATCCGCTGCGTAAAACATGTGCTGGATAAGTTGGCGGTTCATTCCGCTGTGGCGACCCCAGATTAATAAAGGGACTAAGCCAAAATGTGAATGAATGAATGAATGAATATTGCAAAATAACACAATAATATGTTAATTTTAATAATAAATTGATAAAGTACTAATACTTATAATAAGCCATTATGTTAATAGACATTCTAATAAGAAACTAGTTGATTCCAGTTGATCCAGAATTGGACCCCACAATTTAATAAAACAAAATGAGATATTTTGCTGTTGTTGATATTGTTCAACAATTTAAACACAAATCTAAATAAATACACAAAATATATCACTAAACAGATGAAAATGTTTTATTTTTCACACAAAAGTTACTGAAAGTGCAATTTACTGTTTGTTTAGTAGAGCAGCTGGTAAGATTGTTTCACTTAAAAAAAAAGAAAAAATAAAAATAAATTGTGTGTGTGTGCGTGCGTGTAAATATTGAAGTTGTTTTGTTGTTTTTTTGCATATTGAGTGTCCATTTACTGTATCTGATACTCTTTGTATCGTTTACCTCTACTTACAGGTACTGTATTGTTTACCTTTACTTACTTAAGTTTTGCCTATAACTTTTTAAAGCTTAAAGGACATCGTAATTTGTATTTCTATTTAGAACAACCTAATGATGATGATGATGTACAGTTTATGTACAGCTTCCTTTCTTCCGTTCCATACCCCATCTTCAATGTAAGTGCTTACTACATGCCATCCTTGCTGGTCAAATGTCTAACCCATCCACAGCTGTCACATTTTTAGTCAAACAACTCAATTGAAGAGGGTTTTAGACTTCCCCAATAAAAGCAGACAGATAAATCACTGTAATCTCCTAGATCCTCCACATTGCTTTGAACTGTCGTGTGTCTCAGTGACCAGTTGCACTTAATCTTTATTTTCTTGCTATCATTTTGAAGTGTCTTGTTTTTTCTAGTCAAGTCAAGTCAAGTCACCTTTATTTCTATAGCGATTTATACAATGTAGATTGTGCCAAAGTCACTTTACAAGAGTGAACAGGCAAATGATGACAATAAGGAAATACAGAATACAGTAATACAGAAAAATGACAAATAATGAAAGTCAGATAAGAAAAACTGTATAACTAATCTCAACTGTCTAATATCTAACCTCCTTGTAGTTTTAAATATGATTGTTAATGCCAGATATATATCTTGGTTTAATGAAAAATATTAGATTCTCATTTTAAAATCATGACTCATGGGCGACATGAGCTTTGGCTTCGTTGCATAAATAGAATCCTTTTTCTCTGTTTGGTCATTTAAATTTTGCCATGCACGTCATGCCACAAGGTCACCCTTCATTCACATTCCACCTTCTCGCACCGACTTCATCTGTTCCATCAGTGAACAATGCAGGGTTGCTGACTAAGGCCTGTCTCACGCTGCGCGCAAATAGCATACATTTCGGCATCCATATTAACAGGTTGCTACGTAGCAGATGCTAAAGTGCTCTCTGAGTTTCAGCTCTGACTTTATTTGCCGCATGTTTGTGTGCTGAACTCAGCAGAAAATGCAGAGAAAATGTACAATATTTTGCAATGTATGCTTTTACGAATCAGAATAAATACTGGAGCAAAACAGTTTGATGCAAGTTCCACATATACAGTGGCAGGCGTTCAAACAACACTTTCTTCTATATAAATGTGAATGAAATGAGACGTTTTAGGGCTTGAATTTGGTCCCTTAGAATATATTCAGTCATTTGCTGTTGACTATTGACAGGTACCATATTGACAGTACAATAAAGGGCACTGTTTAGTATACAGCTTTAAGGTATACCTTATTTTATAGAGTCTCATCTGATATATTTGATGTACTGAAGTAGCATAACATTTCACTTATGACAACAATAAGATTTTACAAAAAAAAGCCCTCTGTAATACCAAGTAATGCAAACTACTCAACTTTTTCCCTATTATTTATAAAACAAACTGCTCACCCGTTACCCTCATTGTTCAAGTGCACATTTTGTTATAATTAAATCCATTTAATCAATGCACTACATTGACTGTTCTAGAACAGGAAATTGAACTTGAACTGTTAAAATATACCCTTACAATAATCTGTGCATGATGATGAGTTCACCAAGTGTCTCCTGTGTGAATGGTGGTGGAATTTTACTAGCCGTAATATGTAGTGTAATATGACAATAAATATGGTACATTTTATTATTAGTGGTTCAGGTGTAGCACTGAAAACCTACTGTAATTATTAGAAAGTCAAGGAAGGAAAATTATCAAACAGAGACTTTTTTTGCCAGAGGGCAGTACCTAGCCCATCTACCATGACACAGAGGCTCGCCCCGATCGGCCTGATGTTGGCGCTACAGTGGCCCAAAACATGTAATAATTCATTCATTCATTAATTTCCCTCCGGCTTAGTCCCTTTATTCATCAGGGGTTGCCACAGCAGAATGAACCGCCAACTTATGTAAAACAGCATATGTTTTACACAGCGGATGCCCTTACAACTGCAACCCAGTACTGGGAATCGTCCATACACACCCATTCACACACACATACACTACAGCCAATTTTAGTTTATTCAATTCACCTATACCGCATGTCTTTGGACTGTGGGGGAAATCGGAGCACCCGGAGGAAACCCACGGCAACACAGGGAGAATGTGAACTCCACACAGAAATGCCAGAACTCGAACCAGCACCCTTCTTGCTGTGAGGCGACAGTGCTAACCACTGAGCCACTGTGTTGCCCAACATGTAATCAATCACTCACAACTCCTAAAACATTGGTCACAGACTCAAGTGCCTTATATCATGCATATGACCTAGTTTTAAAGGCTGTTTGATGCTTTGACTTGGCTTTGTATTGGACCAGAGATGCTTCTTGAGATATAGATTCCATCAGTAACTTTATGGCAACTTTGCCTTCTTTTTTAATAGACCAAGGCACACCCAATCTCATCCCACTTGACTCCAATTAGTCTTTGGATAAGTCATTAGCCTAAAGGGTTACATGATTTTTCCATCTAAACTCTGAATGGTTCAATAGTGTAGCATATGCTTTGTTAGCAAGAAGTACAACAGTTTGAGTGTTAATAGTTGCTTGTGTTAGTGTGATATCAGTAACTGAAGATCAGATAGTGATGTTTTATGTTCACAATGCAGTTTAAAAATGAAACAGAACAATACAGATTATTTAATACATATGATACTTATTTCCTCAAAAAAGGAAAACATGTCCAAGGTCAACAGCTGAAACAAAAAGTTAAAGTGGAAAGAATGCTTGCAGAATTTATTATGAGAATATGAGTTATTAATTTGAATGATTCATCCATTAGTTTGAGCATGAGGGAACAAAGATTATTTTTAAGAGTTTAATTACGACTCTTCTTTGTTATTAAAAACCTAATTGTAGAGCACACTCTTTTTTAGCTCTTTCCTTAAACTGTGGACAGAAATTTATACCACTGGAAATCTTCTTGTAAAAATTATTTCCGTTTCCTCTCAGCGGAAACTGAGATAATACATATTCAGATCTACCTGCAATTACTTATATCATCCATCAAGAGAGGAGGGAATCAAAGCAAAGAAGTCACAGATGCAAAGAAGAGATTATATAGCTGATGAGAATGAGAGCGCTTGAAAAGTTGACGGAAGAGGAAGTAAATTGAGGGGTTATAAAGCATCAGAAGGAAAGAAAAGACGTAGCACAAAATGGGTTGACAATGGAATGAAGAATAGTGTGTCTGTCATTTTCAGTTAAGGTTGTAAATTTCAAACCTGGAAGCAATATTCTGTGTTTGCAGTACGTTTAATATCTTACTACATGATCTTACTACATGATCTTACTATCTTTTTATTTGGTTGACTTTACATAATCTGTTTTTCTTTTTGGAAGCCAATAGGCTTGGATGTCAGATAGACCCTTGATTTTTTTCCAAAAAATATAATTTAAGAAGTCATTGTTAAGTTTCAAAACTTCCTTCAAAACACCCTTTCAAAACATACGGCAGTTTTTCACAGAGTCCACAGAGAAAGATTTATCCTTGTGTAGATGATGCACTATTTTCTCCAAAGGTTAAGCGCAATTAAATATTTGTGTACTCTTTTGAGTTACAGTATTTGGAGATTCTAGTGTAGTTCACCCAAAAATAAAAAAATATGCTATTAATTTACTCACCCTCAGGTCATTCACGATTTTTAGGTGAAACTGTAGTGAAGTCAATGACAAGCAGCCTTGGAAAACATTCCTGAGTGTTTGTTCGCAACAGTCTGAAGATTGTCCAGTCGCTTCAGTAAACTAGCATTTAAGCGGAATTATACAGTTTATGACTGCATGATGAATTCGAATGTGTGGGCTGGCCAGGTCTGAAAGCTTAAAGCATGCAGTATTTCACATACATTTTCAAACCACCTGGACAGTCCACCTGGAGTTCTTTCCTGAGGTTAAGTGCATTTGCTGAGGACCACACAGTGGTGATACAGAAAAACTGCTGTCTCTGTAAAACTGTAGTTCAGTTATACAAGATGAATAATGCAAGCATGTGTCTGGCAGATTGTGGCAAAACCTCTATACAAGAAATACAATGAACCATAATTAAATTTTAATAATTCCATAATTTAATAATTTAAATTATACCATAATTTAATAATTTAAATTATACCATCATTTAATAATTAATAATTGCATTACATTTTACATATAAAAAGCATTCAAAATAGAATTACATTTTTCACTGGACAAACTTTTGTTACTGTGGGATTGCATTGTATATAATTAAAGTTCCCTATTGGTAACCTTTATAACTGCAATTATTATAATTTTATTAAGTATATGTGTCATTGTCACGCCAGATTATTAAATCCACACCATAGCTATATCACCCTGCAGCATAAGACTAGTTGTTTACGGAGGACTGAGCCAGTTAGTATCTGATAGGAGACCACATGTGGAAACTAGGTTGCTGTTGGAAGTGGTTTTAGTAAGATCAGACCATCTGTGTGAGTCCTAATACCCCAGTATAGGGACGGGGACGCTGTTACTGTCAGTGAGCACCGTCTTTTAGATGAGACTTTAAACCAAGATCCTGACTCTCTGTGGTCATTAAAAATTCCATGGCCCATCTGGTAAAATCACGGTCTCCCAATCATCCCTATCCACTGAAAAGGCTCTATCAGTGGTTGTATCCAAAAATCGCTCCTATACTATTAAATAGTGAACTATTTGAGGAAGCAGCCATTTCTAGTGGACCTTTTGAAGTGCACTCAATCAATGCTACAATGCACTCCAATAATGAGTCTATATATTGAGTGGGTGTATGGCAATACACAATAAATGTGCTATATAAATGCACAATACTTATGATAATTTACATAAAGTTATTACTAATCAAATGCAAGAAGTATCAGCACAATCCATCTTTTCACTTAATAGGAAATGAAAATAGCTTAAGTGGCATTTATATATGTACTTTTATACAGTCAGTTTGATGAAGCTCAAGAGAATGAATTTACATTGTAAAATATAACTGGATACATAATGTTATAAGCTTAATGTTTTACAAAATAAAATGCTGGAAAATGCAATGATACTTTTTTCAAGAATTAAAGTAGCAGGTGGTGAAAAGAAACTGGTTTGATGAGACAATGAACCTTTCCCCAAAATGCTATTCTGAAGAGCTTATCCCTATGCTATATCATCACTATACAAGATGGCCTGAAGTGTCCATCAGTTGTTTTTTTCAATCCTTCTATCCCTTCGAAGTGGCCAATTTTAGAGCACTTCGGATTGGAATGACCGTTCAACATGGCAGTCCCATCACTTTTAATGCACCATTTATTTAAGTTAGTTTATGTGTTCAGATGTTCGTCATGTGATTTTTGTTTGAATGTCTGAAGACAAGAACTTAAGATAATGAGGACAGACAGGAAAGTACATTCCATTCATTTCATCAGGATTTATATATGTGAGGCAAATATTGTGGGGATTCATCTCTTTTTTCTTACATATTTGTCATTAGCTATGTTTCCAACCACCTATTTTTATGCGCATTTTGGATATGTGCATTAAAAAAATGGTTGATGGAAATGCCAAGATGAGCATAAATTCTGAAAATGTGCATAAAAAAATGAATGCGCATAACTGAGTAGGATTTTTTTCTTCTATAAGAAAAGATGCGCATAAACTACGATGGAAACACTTTTATCGAACCATTTCCAGTATGCACATTAAAGTCATGTGATCATAAAGATCATGTGATGATAAAAATGTGTGTGAATGGATAAACCAGCAGGCTGACCACATTGTGAAACATCTGAAATGTTGTTTTGGTCACTCTAAAATGCCTTAACCATTTCAGTATTAGTGTTATTATATTATTAATTACCTCCAGAATTTTCAATAGCGTCATTGCTCTGCGTCTTACGACTTCAAATGCCACCACGCGTTCATTGCACGTCGGCATTGTCTTCTGAAGCGCAAGTCATTTATTAACTAAAGAAAAGATTCACGCAGTTTACTTTTGATATTTGGCACCAGTTAATCAGGAAGTGACGATTTTTATGCAGTTTACTTTTGATATTTGGCA
>CAIGQW010006673.1:2127623-2140385 GCA_903798125.1 Danio choprae
ACCCCAGATTAATAAAGGGACTAAGCCGAAATGAAAATGAATGAATGAATGAATATATATATATATTTTACATTTGGAGGCGGTTCATTCTGCTGTGGCAACCCCAGATTAATAAAGGGACTAAGCCGAAAAGAAAATGAATGAATTTACATTTGGACCTTAAGTCTGTAATAAAGTTTGAGCTGGATTGAATTGAACAATTAGAAGAAGTAGAAGTTGTAGTAGCAGTAACAGTAGTGTCATCGCGTCTCTCACCCTCCAAATGATGTAATTTAGGATTACCATGGAATTAATTAAAGACACTTTAGAGGAACTTGAAATGGCCGCTATGGAACATTGCATATTAGATTTCGATTCCTGCTGAGAAAGGGAAAATCAGAGTAACTTTTAAGTGAATGAGGAACTAGAAGTAACAATATCATATACAGTCTTTGCAAACCCCATCTCTCTAAACAATATAATTGCTTTGTGTAAATGCATTAAAGCAATCTGAAATTGTCATTCACACAGAAAAAGATTTTTTAATTATATATACAGTACGTAATAATGGCAATACCGTATATACAGTACCTGCCACAGCAATGCCACTGTTGCAGCTGTGATGCTTAATTAGCGAATTAAACTGGCCTGTCTATTTCCAGAGTCTTTCTTATGGCTTTACTGATTGATTGCCAATTAATGTTAATACACAACAGACCAATTAGAATAAAGTTTAGAGTTAATTTGGGAATAGCTCCATTATTTCTAAGCAGAAAACAAAGCTTTAGAAACCAAGCTGACTAAAAAGTCACCATCATGTTTATACACACAAACCATGTGAGCTTGAAATATACAATCATGTTTTTAACATACAATCAATGTTGAAATTCCATGTGAAATGATTTTGAAACATGGTTTTGGAACATGTCAACATGTAAGTGAGTTTTGTCGAGGCTCTCTGTGAGGCATTACTATATATTCTGATGTCACACTGTAAGGTTTCAGTTGTCATAATGTCAGACTGTATAACAATCAAGATGTCCCAAGCACAGACATGCAAGAAAGTTTGATGTCATCCATCCATGGCACATTCAATAACTGAGAACCGGTTTGACCAGTTTGGCTGATTCCAATGGTTTGACTCCCAAGGGTCTTTGATGAATGGAATGATATGGCCACATTGGGCCTAGCAACAAGTTTACGACATAGTTGGAGAAGACTGTTAGCTCAGCATCTTCTCCTGTGACATCTGGTTGCAAGAAACAGAAGAAGGAAGAGAGAGAGGTGCCCTTGGACACCAGCTTTTGTAAATATTATGATGTCACACCCTGAGATGCTGAGATGACCAATGAAAAAGTTAACTCTCAGAGGCAAGATTTGTCCCTTAGCTTGATAATTTGCATAAGCATTCTGATTGGATGCTGATGAAGAAAATGTTAAAGTTTCTTAAAATGTCAGTATGTTGCACAAGTGTCAACATATGATGTAAACGAGCATAAGGTAAATCTAATTAGTACTGCAGGCATATCAACCTGTCTGCGATCTTGTTTAAATGTAGTGTTAAAACATTAATCCCAAGAGTTTAAAACAAAGAGGATTAATACACTAGCAACAGACTTGTTGCAAACATTTGATTACACATAGAGAGGGAATACAGAATAATTCCCTTTGACCCCAAATATTGGCATTTTAACATGGTATAATAAATTATCTAAAATTTCACAAACACATTCTGAAGACACCAAAGACTTATTATATAAACTTTTATATAGTTTTATTTTATAGACTTTATTTTTTGTAAAAGGGGCAAAAGAAGAGCTCTTTAAACAGACAAGGCTGGACCTTGACAACGTTGGGCTTTAGGTGTTTACTTATGTCCATAATGTCCATCTTGGTGAGTTTAAATCAATTAAGTCACTTAAATTCAATTACAAATACAATTATGTCAAAGTGAATAAAAACACTCACTTACTCACTTTACTTAGGCTTATTCCCTTCTTTATCACGGATGCCACAGCAGAGTGAACTCTGGACATATTTTACTGGCAGATGCCCATCCTGCTTCAACCCACACACTCACACTCTCACACACTACAGCCAATTTACTTTATCCAATTCATCTATCAGTATAACATTCTAGGCAAAGGCAAAGTAGGCCTATTCACAGAGGTGCCAATGAGCACCTTTTTAATCATATTTTTTTTTATCAGGAAACACCCTCAGATGTGGGGGGT
The DNA here is from genome assembly GCA_903798125.1 of Danio choprae. NCBI lineage: Eukaryota > Metazoa > Chordata > Actinopteri > Cypriniformes > Danionidae > Danio > Danio choprae. The sequence goes on from CAIGQW010006673.1 coordinate 2,129,837, forward strand.
GGGGGTTGAATAATAGTAATCTCACCATTAAGGTGCCAAAAAGTCTAGAAATGGCCCCGTCACCTACTCCACACTGCATGTCTTTGGATTGCTGGGGGAAATCAGAGCACTTGAAGAAAACCCACATACATTTCATAAAAATGCATCAGCCACAACTCAAACCAGAGACCTTCATGCTGTGAAACAACCATGCTAACCACCAAGCCATGCACCATGCTGTGAAAAGAAACAGCTGGGAAGGTAATATAATTATTGTGTGATATAATTACAGAGGGGAAAATAAGTTTGAACACGTCACCATTTTTCTCAGAAAATGGATTTCTAAAGGTGCCGTTGACTTGAAATTTTCCCCGGATGTTGGTAACAACCAAAGAAATCTATATATGCAAATAAAACAAATCTAATTAGTTTACAAATTAAGTTGTGCATAATAAAATGAAATGACACAGGGAAAAAGTATTCAACACATGAAGAAAGTGAGGTGTAGAAAGGCAGTGAAAGCCCAGGCAGCAGCTGAAATCTCTCAATAGTTCTTCAGCAACCCTCTGCCCTTCCTCAGTGTAAATTAATATTAGCTGGTTCAGTCCAACATCTACATTAGCAGGAGGATGAAGATGAAACCTGGATGGACATTTCAGCAAGACAATGATCCAAAACACAGCCAAGAAAACTCAGAGAAAATAAAATTAAGCTGTAGAATGGCCCAGCCAATCATCTGACTTGAATCCAATATAAAATATAAACTAATGATCAGATTTGATAGACTAGACCCACAGAACCATCAAGAATTTTACACTCTGTTGAAGCCTGTGAAAACAAAATCACACCTGAGCAATGCATGCGTCTTCATTCTCCATATAAGAGGCATCTTTAAGCTGCCATTGCCAAAAAAAGCCTTTTATATAAAGTATTAAATATGTTTCAGTAGTTCAGTACTTTCTCCTTGTGTTATTACACATAAGTCATTTTTCAGATTATTATTATTTTTTTTATCCTTTAGAAATATTATTCCCAAGAAATGGAATATTTGTAATTGGAATTAGAAATGGAATTATTTCCCCCACTGTACATCTGTTCATTTAGTCTTAGGGTTTTTCTTATTTGTATTGGTGCATTTCCAAAACCATTTGATAATCTATAAAATACCAGACAAGTTTACATTATAAATTGCATGAATGTACCTAAGCATTCACAATTTGGTCAAAATAAGCAGAAATTGCTTTGATGATGTGCTCAAATGACTAGATGATATGAAGGTAAAAATCAGATTTAAGAATTTATATTCTGATCTGAGAAATATGATCACTTGCAGAGAGATTTTAAAGGCTTGGAGGGGGTCACACACAGGACGAGAAGCCCACCTTGCCATGTCATGTGATCTTTTCTATGACTTTGTACACCTGGCAGTGCTATTTGGTGTTTGTCTGTGACAAATAGAAAAGATGTGATTCACTGTGGTGGCACTTCTTGTGGAAAAGGCTGCCAGATGTTTATGAAAGTGTTCTTCTCTCTCAGCCGCCATTGTTGTGTTTAGGGGTACACGTGAGCAGTGTGAAACATTTACAACCCTGCCTACTGCAGCGTAGGAGGGTTGAAGTACTTGAAAACAGTACACCTTCACTCAGCCTTTTTTAAAATTTCTTTTCACCCTCAAAGGAAAACCAAAAAATAACATTCTTTGAAGTATACCGGGCCTTTAGACTGGAGTTCTGATGATTTGTACTACCTGCTCAGGTTGTGCTACTGTGATATTGCTGATGTGGAGAGATGTAAGGCCAAACCCTAAACCCAACATTAGAACCATTCAAATACTGTGTAGTGTTGGAAGTCTAATGGGTAGCATAAAAGTCACAACACTAACACTGATGATGGTTTAGTCTTTCTCTCTTTTTTTCTCTCTCTCTCTCTTTCTTTATTTCTCTTTCTCTCTCTCTCTCATGCCACTGTGACATTTTCAGATCACACTCTTACACTTTCTCTGTCTTCCTTGAAGGTCTTTTTTGATCTTGAATAAATGGAAATACATCAGGTCAAAGTGAACATTAGAAACATACAGTTAGAAACACACATTGTGTTTGTTTGCTGTAACCTGCACATACTCTTTTATGATTATGGAGATGATGATGATGGTGGGAATCATGTGCTCTCTCACACCTCCTTGTCTTCTCTGCTGAGTGTGTATCCTGAGATGTGCCAAGCCATCTGCTGTGTCTCTCTTCTCAATGAGTGTGTGTGTGTGCGTGTGCGTGTGTGTGTGTGTGTGTGTGTGTACATGTGTGCGCAACCACTTGCTTTTGATCATGCCTGATCAAGTCCCTTTTCCCCATGTGTGGTTACTGACTTTGATATCTTTTAAGGAATCGCTTCGTATTTTGTCAGATCCAATAATTCTGCTCACAATTCTTACCCCAAAAAGCATAAAGCTGTCCTTTTGAAGCTCAAATTCAATGCTTTTATTTGAAGAGGGACATGACTTAGAAAATCATTTTGGTCTCGGCCGTTTGATTATGTGATTGTATTAAATGCAGCAGAGTGGTTAAAATTACAGTTACAGAGTTGCAGTTATGGAAGGAAACACAGAATAAATAAATAAGATTGCTGAAATGAAATGGACATTGAGAGGAAAATGTTTTCTTGTGAAATCATGTACGCTGCTACATTTTTGAAAATGTACAGACTTTTGATGGTAGTTTTTAAAGCGGTAGTTTGTTCAAAAATGAAAATGCTGTCATCAGACGCTCAGAATGACAGAATGTCTCAAATGCCTCAAAATGTTTCAGACCTTCTTCCCAAATTTCTTTATTCTAATCAAAACAAAAATTGTATTTGTTTTTCAGAATTTCAACTCGGGCGGCACGGTGGCTCAGTGGTTAGCACTGTCGCCTCACAGCAAGAAGGTCGCTGGTTCAAGTCCCGGCTGGGTCAGTTAGCATTTCTGTGTGGAGTTTGCATGCTCTTCCCCTGTTGGCTTATGTTTCCTCCGGGTGCTCCGGTTTCCCCCACAGTCTAAACCAGGGGTCACCAATCTCGGTCCTGGAGGGCCGGTGTCCCTGCAGGGTTTAGCTCCAACTTGCCTCAACACACCTGCCTGGGTGTTTCAAGTATACCTAGTAAGACCTTGATTAGCTTGTTCAGGTGTGTTTGATTAGGGTTGGAGCTAAAATCTGCAGGACACCGGCCCTCCAGGAACAAGTTTGGTGACCACTGGTCTAAACCAACCCAGGCTCATTTTGAAAACGTACCTGTGGATACAATTTTGGAGACCGCAAAACACGTCCCAGGAGGTACGTTTTTTGCAGTTTTTGTTTTCTCGAATCCACCAGAGGCCGCTGTGTGCGCTTTTTGAGATCTCAAATTTCTCTCACAAGTGCCATTCATGCCTGCTGTTCTTGCGTGAACCCACCGGAGGCTGCTGTTGACTGACTGTTTTGCTGACTGAACATCTGACTGACAGATCGAATGACCCACCCTCCTCCTTCCCTAAACCCAACCAATTTTATTGATTGACCCGGCCACCCGCTTCCCTAAATTCAACTAACAATTTTCAAAAGCAATCCAGGAAAAAAGAAAAACCCTCCTCTGACTTTTACCACGTTTTCAGATTTTACCACATTCTCACCCTGTTATTAACTTGTTTATTTGATTTTTTTAATTCTGTTTTTGTCTTACCTGCTTTCTGGAACCATTCTTCACCGGACTTCAACCCCGTCGTCATGGTCAACTCCTCTCAAGTCTGCCGATGTGTATGGCGAGCTAACTGGACAAACTGGTTACAGCAAGAAAAGCCATCCATACGGAGGTAAGCGGTCGGCTGGTAAGCGCAAAAAGGAACAGCGTCATACCGCCTCGTATCGTTCATTTAAAAAATGAATTGCAGCCATACGTACCTCTGGCCACATAATTCGCAGTCTCCAGAAATGTATTCAGAGGTACGTTTTCAGAATGAGCCTGTGTTGGTCTAAACACTTGTGCTATAGGTGAAATGAATAAACTAAATTGGCCGTAGTGTATGTGTGTGAATGAGTGTGTATGGATGCTTCCCAATACTGGGTTGCAGCTGGAAGGGCATCCGCTGTGTAAAACATATGCTGGAATGTGGTTCATTCCGCTGTGGCGACCACTGATGAATAAAGAGACTAAGCCAAAGGAGAATGAATGAATTACAGCAAGTTGTGATGCCTTAATTATTTTTAAGTACATTAAGTTAATTATTTCAAACAGTATCAGTCTGTCATCAGTGCAATAATACTGCTCGGTAAAAGAGAAGTAGGCCACAACAAGGGAATCTGATTGTGTTAAAAATAAATTAAATACAACTGGTTGTCTGAAGTGTAGAGCTCTCTAACAAGGCAACATATTTTTGATAAGGGGGATTGTAGATACAACAAAGTACAGGAACTTTAGTGTTAAATTTAGTCCTAGTTGAATTTCTACACAATGAGACATTACATCTGTTCACAAGCATAACACGTTCATCAGGATTTTCTCAGTCACATCTGTACATTTTGTTTATACCACATCAAGGTTTATATGTTCTTACATTTACTGCTGTTTCTGCCATACAGGTATGAATTCTTCCAATGTCAAAAAAAACAATGATGCTCAGTGAAATCCATTGTCTAATGTTCGATTTTCACATCTCACAATAATAATAATCATTTATATTATTTAGTCTAAGTTGCTCACGGTGACCCGAGTTCAATTCCCAACTCGAGTTCCTTTGCCGATCTCTCCTTTCTCTCTGTTCTCTACACTTTCCTGTCTGTAAACTCCACTTTCCCGTCCATTAAAGGTAAAAACCCAGCAAAAAAATAATAATTATTATAAAAATAAAACAACAATAATAATAATGATAAAAATGTAAAATCAGCTGCCAGTACTTTTTCTGTCATTTTATAATATTTCTGTGTTTGTCATTTTTTACTGTGTTATGTATTGTTTCAAACTACTAAAAATATTGTCATTCATCATAAAACAGTTGATGGAACAGAGATCAAGACACCAGAATCCAGTTCGAAAGCAAAAATAAATCGAAAACACCACTATATCACAAGCTACAGGCAACTGTTAATTAATGGGTATTGTTTACAGTTATTAACACCCGAGGTGATTGTACATAATTAAAACACTTTACTTTAAACTATTGTGAGTACAGTCTCCATCTCTACAAAAGCAATTTCTTATGTGCAAAACTTTTTAAATTAGCACCAAACTTCTCAATGCATCTTTAATTACGCTCTGCAGCTCATTCCTTTGTTTTAGCTAAGCATGCATTTAACAGAGGTTGCATTCAAGTGTAACTGAAGGTCTTTAAGAGGAATCACTTTTTTTCTCATTATGACTTCATTTTATTCTCTTCAGCTCAAGGAGAAATTTTAGAAAGACTGAGAGAGTGTCTGTTATAATTCTTGCACAAACACACTCACATAGTGAATAAACAGTGGTGTATGTGGACATAGATGCCAGCATACTTTGAATTAAAAGAAGAAGCTCGGTCATCAAAACTTTACAATGTTTAATCCAGACAAATGTTTACAAATGTTAACAAATCTGTTTTACAATTTTCATACTTGGCATCACCAAACATATATATGTATTGTCGCAAGGGAGAATGAAAATATGGACACAAGATGTTAAAAGTGAACAATAATCCTCGCAGGGTGTTTATTGTCAGAATAAGTGAAGGTTGAATATGGTGAAATAGTGCAGAGGAATCCTGGAAGTGCAGTGAATGTGCTCCTGCGTCCAGTGCTCAGTGCTTTTTCCAGTGGGTTGCCAGTCGTCAGCCTCTCATATCTGCATGAAACATAGCAAGCAATAGTCCTTCTCACAAGGGAGTCGAAGCTAAACTACCTCTGTAACATCTTGTGGAAGGTAGACGATGACATGAGGAGACGGTACAAATGAACACTGACGGTGGCGGGAACAGGACAAAGGAATCACGTTGATAACAAATGACGTAGACAGAACACTTTTTAAAGGCGCGTCCTGGCGCCTTCAACAGGAAACAACAAAATTAAGGCAGGTAGAAGGGGAGGGTACCAGGGAGGAGTCTCAGGAAGGGAGCTGGAGCAGGAGGACCCAGGACACAGCCAGAAGGACGGCCCCGGGCGGAGTCGAGGAAGGGAGGGACCATAGAGGAGGAGTGGCTGCTGACTCCAGGGGGCCGACCGAGGGAGACGCCGCTGATGGCAGTGGAGCCCAAGGAAGGGACGGAGAGCCGTAGGGCGTAGGTGACGCCGAGGTCTCTGAGGGCCGGGTGAAGCAAGCGGCTCACCCAAGCGAGGCGACGGAGGGGTTCCAGAAGCCCGCGGTGGAGCCAGAGCTACAGAAGACCAAGGCACAGCTGGAGGGAAGGAGGAGCTCAATGCAGCCGGTAGGACGGTGCGACGAGGTGCAGCTGGAAGAGTGGAGTCCAGAGGCGAAGGAAGGGTGACGACTGACCAAGGTGGAGCCGGAGGGACGAGGGAGCCTGGCGGAGCTGGTGGGCGGACGGCCCACGACAGAGATGAGGGAGGAGTGAGCCAACGCGGAGCCCTAGGGTCAAAGGGCCGAGGTGGAGTCCGCAGCTCGGAGGTTGCAGGAGCTGACGCTGGGCGACACCCTCCAGAGGGCGACGCAGCCAGGTAGCACCCACAAGCGAGCTCCATTTCCGGAGCTAGAGGGCGAGCTTGGGGGCTGGCTGACTGCAGCAGTGCTGGAGCTGGGTGACTGGCTGCAGTTCTGGGGGACCGTGGGAAGCTACTCATGACTCTGGAGCTGAGGTTTTCCTCTAGAAGGCAGATTAAAAAAACTCTATGGAAACAGTTGGGTATTGCTGTCTGGAAACAGCGGAAGATTATTGCTGTCTGGAAACAGCGGAAGGTTAAAAGAGTTGCCCCAGAAGTCTATAAGTAGCCTCGCAGTGTCCAGCCGCTGTCCAACTGCAGAGGGGGGGTGGGCAGGACTCTCGCTGGTCTCGCGATTATCCGCCAGGACTCCCCCTTTCAGCGGTGTTGCCGGCTCACACACCTGGTCAGACGGGGTTTCAAGCTCCTCCATCTCGGCGCGATTCCGCTCTGTCGCTCTAGGGGGCGATGGCTCATCGGCCGGGGGTGGCTCTCCGTCTGCGGTGGGCTCCGGCAAGTGCTCCCTGCAGGTGGATGGTGTTGCTTGGCTGGTCACTGGGTCGAGAGTGGCACTGATGAGATCTTCCTCCAGGAAGGCGGTGAGTAGAGATCTTTTACTCGCCAGTGTTCACTCCATATTTGCGGCGATGTTGCCCCGAGCACCATCTTCTGACGATCGTGCTCTGCGAGAGATGATGGGCGTGCAGAGCACGTCGCCCGGATAGCTTATGGCATCATGGTCCTCAGGGCTGCTCTCCCCCTGCTCCAGCAGGAGGAGAAGACACACATGGAGGTGGAAGGGATCCAGGGAAACACGAGGGTGACAAAAGAAAACACTGAGGGGAAAAACAACTATAAAAAGAAAAACGGGGAAAAGCACACCGCTACTTTTGGGTCCGGTATTATGTAACATCTTGCGAAAGGTAGACGATGACATGAGGAGACGGTACACGGAATAGAATAACAAAACGGATTTATTAACAAAACACTTATTGGGGATACAAACACTGGATACTGGCAGACGGGACAATGACAATAGGACGAGACAAACCAAAGGAAACCAAAATACCGGACAACGAAGGACACAGACGAAAGGGTATAAATGGATAAGAGGATGATTAAACTAATGAGACACAAGGGATGAACACAGGTGAAACAAATGAACACTGACGGTGGCGGGAACAGGACAAAGGAATCACATGACGATAACAAATGACGTAGACAGAACACTGACAACCTCCTCTTGGATCTCTGCTTATATCTGCTTATATATGTTCAGATTTCCGTAGATTGCAATTCATGGCAAGTCAGTTAATTTACAGTTTTAAATTGTTTTATGGCACCTTGATTATAAAGTGTTCAGATGCAAAAGCCTCTATGTGCCATCTGACATTTTCTTCAAATTTTCTCAGGATCTTATGTTTATGTTTAGTTACTTCTTTTTAAAGTAGGGTTGATCCGATTCTGATACTAGAATCGCAAATGCCAAAAAAACGGAAGAAAAAATAAATAAAAATTATAATAATAAAAATATATTTGTGTGTATTTAAACCATAAATCAAACTGATTCCTTTTTTTAAAAAACAAGACATATAGTTATGACAGCTAGCTTTGCTTAACACTGCAAACCCAAAGTCATTTCTTCTTCACTGGTCAGAGAACATGACGTGCTGGCTCGACAAAGTTTGGAAGGGTCATTCAAATGAAGCAAAAACCTTTCAAAAGACATCCAAAGAGCAGTAAAGATAATTGAAAATAAATATTGACTTTATTGTTTTGGATAACCAGCAACTGTGAGTTGTCAAAAAGGTGAATTTTGCTGCTTTATTGAACATTTGAAGCCCCCATTTAGTTTGCCTGTTCACAATTACATCTCTGAAAAACACTACGTTCTAAGTTATCTAAGATGTGCAAACAAACGGCTTCATTACAACATTTGGAGTTAGGCAAAACCAAGTTGCTGTTACACATTTTTATACTTTTGTGTTTAAAAAAATTAAACACTTGATTTAACAAAATTGTTTCTGAATTCTAAGCAAGATATTATTTACTTATATTGTTATATAAAATAGACAAGATGTCTGGGAAACTTACCCACATAGCAAAAGAGCCTGAACTGGGCCAGATATGTTGGTGTGTCACGACTGCAATGAAATTGATAAACCCATGAATCGGGAGTGCTTTTTCTCGAAGCGACCTGATTGGCAGAATTTTTTTTCTTTATTTGAAAATAATAAAAATGTATTTTAAATGTGGGTCGAGATAGGTCAAACATACATGGCCCATATATCAATTATTAACATCGGGGCAAATACTACATTTTACATCTGGCCCAAGTATTGTGTGCCGCCTTAAAGATGGTGCCACCTCTGCCAAACCAGGGCCATGTATGCCAGTGCTGGATAATTCCCTGCTGTGCCAGATTTATGCCAAATCTGGGCCAGAATTCTTTGCTACCTGGGTATGAGAGCGAGCGAGATTGAGTTGTTATTTATATATAACAAGTATCAGAACATCTCTGCTTTAAGGCCAATAAAAAGACCCTATTTATCGCCAGAAAAGTACAATTAAAAATGCTTAGACAAATTCCAGACAGAACAATAAAAGTCACTTTGTTAAACTGCAAAATTAAATGATCAAAAGTTGACAGAGCAGAGATCAAGGCTTCATCATGCAATGTTGAGTACTGTTTGTCTCAGCAAAAAAAAAAGCAATTTCTTAATGTGAAAAACTTTTTAAATGAGCACCGAACTGAATGCACCTTTAATTACGTTCAGGTCACTCCTTTGTTTTAGCTAAGCATGCGTTTCACAGAGGTTAAACTCAACAGTAACTGAAGGTCTTTAAAAGGAATCACTTATTTTCTCATTATGACTCCATTCTATTCAGTTGAGCACTTCTCCATTAGCACTGTAGAAAGATTAGAAGGACTGTGAGAGGTGCTCGCCTTTGGTCTGAGGAACATGATGTTATAATACTCACAAACACACTCGCGCGTGCTGGAGGAATGATGGTGTGTGTGTATGTGGACAGAAATGCCGGCACACTTTGAGCAAAAGAAGAAGCTGCCTTTGATCTTGGAAGGTCTATTGCTCTCTGCATTTCAAAGCAGAGACAAAGCACACACTGATACTCCCAAGCACACACACACACATGTGAATAGCAGCGCTCGGTAGATCCCCACAGCACTGAGTGTCCTTGGACGACTGACTGACTGACAAACCAAGGCTTAGGTCACCGAACAGAGCCCTCGGCTGGGTTTACACACACACTCACAGCGCTGTCATCTATACTGTCACAAAAAGAGCCTCCCTACCGCTAATAATAAGACTCGCTTTATCAAATTAATGTGTCTCTCCGAGTCTGCTTTCAACTGAGAGAATGAGAGATTGCAAAGGAAACGGAGGGAGTTTATAGCACACAGGGCAAAGGGAGAGGAAGGAGATAAGACTTCTCCTCCTGGGGCTCTGGCTCTGGAGCGACGGTGGAAGCAGGGACTGCTGGGAGAACCAAGGGATGCATGGGAGATATTTAATAAGGAAGAATACGATGAAGGGGAGAGCCATGTATTATTCATCCCCATTCTCATCCGCTGAGTTTGCGCAAATCAAATAGAAGCTCTCTTTGTTTGAGAGATCAAGCCTGGCTGTTTGACTTGTATAGAATTTATTAAATTCATTTGATCGAAGCAGAAGGAGGATGAGGAGGACAGACGTGCTACAGTCGATGTACGGGATGTGTGGAGAGGGAGATTTTGACCCTTAAACGGGACAGAGTGAATTGCGATGGAAGAATAAATTTAGACAGGAGGAACGAAAATGATCTTAGCGTATCGCCGTAACTCTGCCCCGCTCTCTAAGTCTCTGGAGGGGTTTTTTTCGCAGCAGGCAGACAGTGTATGTGTGTGTGTGTGTGTGTGTGTGTGTGTGTGTGTGTGTGTG
>CAIGQW010006673.1:2140485-2153897 GCA_903798125.1 Danio choprae
CTGTGTGTGTGTGTGTGTGTGTGTGTGTGTGTGTGTGTGCGTGCGTGCGTGCTAAGAATGTAAGAAAAACACCCTCGGATTTGTGATACCAAATGTGCAACATCTAAATATGCACAGCCTCATGGTGACATATCACTTACGTAAATATTCACTGCAGGAAAGTGTGACTGTGTGAAAGCATGTGTGCGTAACACACCGGCGAATGAGCCACTGAGTGTGTGAGAAACGTACAGAACGAGTAAGAGAATTTAGTTAAAGTTTCTGAATGCTGCGGAAACGCTTGAATGTGCTGGTTTACTTCAGTGGTTTATGCAAAATTGAGATGAAGGAACAATGCGTTTTTTAAAAGTAATAATACCTATACATATTTTCAGGTGAACTGCACTTCTATTTTAGCTCATTTTTGGGAACTTTACCTATTAAAAGGAATAAAGTAATTACTGATGAATTGTGATAATTTAGCAAATTTGTAAAATAAGCAAACAGTAACAAAACCTACTATACATTTGTTGTTGTTTTTGTTTGCTTGTTTTTACATTGAAAATGTTTAAATCAAGTGTGCTTTTCACATCTGAGCATTTGTCTACATATACAAGTGTCTCTTTCTTAAAAGTTTGCAACAGTTGGGTTCCAGAGGCAAACACTTTTTTTCATATGGGAGACAGAATTCTAATAATAACTGATAAGTTATTAGGGACAGACTTGTAAGGTTGTTAAATGGCTGTATTTGCTTTTGTTGAACCAATCTGTTTGAATTTATTTAACCAATCAGCGAGTTGTATTGAGAACCATGCACTAAAATAGATCTTTGGCTCCACAATCTTACAGGTTAAATAATTACATGTATAGTTTGAAATAAAATTTGATATATATTGTTTCTATATTCACTAGTGGTGGTTTGGATCATTTTACTGACTCGGACCTTTGAGTCTTGTTCATCGAAATGAACAAATCTTTTTTCGAGTCATTTGGTTTATTTTGACAAAATAACATTAAAATGCTACGAGATGCTTCCAAACACATCTACAACTTGCCCAAATATTGATCACACTACAAACAAGTCATAACTAGAATGCTACTATAGTAAGAAAGAGAAAATAATCCTTTATTGTTTACCTGGTGTTTTATCCATGATTAACTCTGATCACTCTTCTGGCATGTCTTTAAATTTGAGTCGTTTGTTCACCTGACCCTGACAGTCCCATATAAGATTAACCAATGCGTACAGTCTGAGCCGGAAACACCCATGATTGGTTAACCTTTTGAGTCTTCGGGTTTTTGAGTCATGCGTTCATCACGTGACAGCATGTAAAGAGATGACTCAAAACCGAAGACTCAAGAAATGAACTGATCAAATCTTTTTCCGGCTCTGACTGCATATGATTAGCTTCTGTCTTTCACGTGATGAACGAACGACTCAAACCCGATAGAAGATTCGATAAAGGAAGCAATCTTCTACACCACATGCACAAATGTGCGCATGCGCGAATGAACAAATCCCGCCCTGAGAGAACTCATTGTTCTCGAGTCATACAAAAGATTCGTTCAAAATAAACAAATCATTCAAGAACAACCCATCACTAATATGTACACAAACTAATGGCTTTTTGTTTATGAAACTCTATTTGAGAGAACTAAAGTAGTGTCTACTTCAGAGTAGGGTTTAGTCTTGCCCATTAGGAACTACAGTGATGTCTGTATACATTGATTACACAAATGCACAGCACACAAAACACCAGGACAGTATTTTAAAGCAATGTTTCTCAACCGCGTTCCTGGAGGACCACCAACACTGCATGTTTTGGATGTCTCCTTTGTCACACCAGCCTGATCTCATGAGGAAATGTAACTATTTTACGCTTCAGTTTAGTGGCTGATTCATATGAATTCGTACGAGCTCAGTCATACCAAAATGTACCATTTTTAAAAGGAGGCGTGGCACCCAACCCCACCCCTAAACCCAACAGTCATTGGGGGATGAGCAAATCATACTAAATTGTACGAATGACATCATATGAATTAATACGCATTAGCCACTAAATCAAAAAGTTACGAATTGCTGTGAGATCGTGTTGGTCACAGCCATTTCAGGTCTTTCAGTCTCTGCTAATGACCGGATTATCTAAGTGAAGTTTATTTCTAAACTAATTTCGTGAAGATCACGTGCTTATGATTGCTTACAGCTGGTCCTGCATCAGCACACAATTGATTCACCAATCAGATGATTCCTAGATCACCATAAATAACCAGAGTTCCCTTATCTCAGTACCTTCGCCTTGAAGAACTCCCCCCCACCCACCCCTACTCCTCCTCCTCCTCCTCCTCCTTCCCAGATGGGCGACACGGTGGCCCAGTGATTAACACTGTCACCTCACAACAAGAATGTCTCTGGTTAAAGTCCCAACCAAACTAGTCGACATTTCTGTGTGGAGTTTGTTTTTTCTCCCCGTGCTCGCATGGGTTTTCCCCAGGTTCTCCGGTTTCCTCCCACAGTCCAAAAACAAGCAATTTAAGTAAATTAAACACACTAAGCAATACCATTGCCAAGCTCTTAATAAGTATACATCTCTTTTCAGCCATTCTTTTAGCCAGAAATAAGTCGGGGGAGTCCATCGAGATCTACCTGAGCTCAAGCTCCCCTCTCGCCCTGCAAACGGGAGGGAGCCCAGGGCTCGAGGATCTCGTGAGCTCAGGGCTCTCTCCCGGGACAGCATGCCAAACAAGCTATATTACCAATCATCAGCTAAGTGTGAACTCTTGAAATATCTGTTTGGTTAAGGAGACAGGGAAAATGTGCAGAGCTAGTGGTCCTCCAGGAACGTGGTTGAGAAACACTGTTGTAAAGCATTACAAGACATATACATTTAGTAAAATAATGTTAATGATAACACATTTTTTTGTGGCATTATGTTCTTTTCTCAGCCTCAATAATATGTAGCACTACAAGCTGTTTTATTTGCCGTTTCATTCACACAACATACGTCTGTGTTCCATATCCCTTAACATGAAACACATGACACACAATGAAAACACCGTTTCAAGAGTTCACACTTAGCTGATGATTGATTATAAAGCGAGTTTGGCATGCTGTCCCAGGAGAGAGCCCTATGTTCATAAGATCCTTGAGCCCGGGGCTTCCCCCCGTTTGCAGGGCGAGAGGGGAGTTTGAGCTCAGGTAGGTCTCGAGAACTCCCCCCTTTGTTAAGAGCTGATGGCAGAACGTAATTGCTATGTAGAGATATACTGGTGGTTAAGAGCTTGACTATAGTGCTAAATTTAGATTGATCAATTTAATTATGACGCATGTTTTTTGGAATGTGGGAGGAAACCGGAGAACCTGTCTCTGCTGTTGCGGAGGTGCAATGTAAATATGAAGGGTAAATTTGGGTATCAGAATGACTAAATGTAAGTGTATGTGAGCTCAGGCTGAGCATCACTGCTGCGGCAGTGGTGTGAAGGGAAAAGATGGAAGTCAATAATAAAAAGTAAAATACGCTTCTGTAGAAGCGTTTTAACTGCTGTGGCAGTGCTGGGGAGTGTGTCTGTAGCGGTATAGATGAATGGAAGTGAATATGAGCTCAGGCAGAGCGTCACTGCTGCAGCAGTGGTGCAGAGGGGAAATAAAGCTCAGCGGAGCGTCTCTGCTGCTGCAGAGGTGAAATGGAAGTCAATATTGAAAGGAAGTAAACTTCTGCAGAGGCATTTTAACTGCTGTGGCAGTGCTGGGGAGTGTATCAGTAGTGAATAGCTAAATGGAAGTATATGTGAGCTCAGGCACAGCATCACTGCTGCAGCAGTGGTGCAGAGGGGGAATGAGGCTCGGCGGATCGTCTCTGTTGTTGCAGAGGTGCATTGGTAGTCAGTATTTGGAGTGTTACAAGTACTCCGCAGGAATGTTAAATGCTGTCCGTAGTGATATGTCGAGATGGAAGTGAATAAGGCTCAGTTAGACTGATACTGCTGCTGCAGTAGTGCGATGGGTGAGTGGTGCAATGGGTGAGTGTAGCTCAGCGGAGCGTCTCTGCTGCTGCGGAGGTGCAGTGATGGTTGGTATTTAGAGAGTTGTGTGGGCTCCCGCAGGAACATTGGTTTCTATTGGTAGTGATGAGTATGAGCTCAGCTAGAGCGTCATTGTTCCTGTAGTGGTGCAAAGGGTGAGTGTAGTTCAGTGGAGCGTCTGGAGCGTCGTTACTGGTGAAATATTGTTACAAGGGAATGTAATTAGTGGAGATGCAGTGATAGTCAAATGGAGGCAAAGTGTGCTCCCGCCAAAGCATGTACTGCTGTATTAGTGCGGGGGAGTGTGATGATAGTGAAATTTGGAAAGGAAGTATATATGAGCTCTTTAAGAGAGTCACTACAGAAGCAATGGGAGCTCGGGGCTACCCCTGCGTGGGTCCGAGCTGCGATGAAATGAGAGTAAATGGAGTAAAGGGAAGAGATAGTAAAAAGGCTCCTACGCTAGTAGGAGGGGAAGTGGGGGGAAATGGCCGGGTCGTGCTTATGCTTAGAAACTCATGTGGGTGGAGGTCGGCTGAAGAGGATCAGCTGGGCTTCCCTGAGGTTGTATTGGCTAAGGTGAATGTAGGATTTAAAGGCATTGGAGGACCAACGACCAAGGGATTTGTATCTGTTGTTGGGGAGAGCCTGTTGTGGGCTGCTGTAGTGGCTGCTTCTATCCTGAATGAGTGACTACAGAATGGTTCAGGGGGAAGCCTGAAAGTCAGAGGACTTCTTTTAGGTGGTTTTGGAACCAGAAACGTGTTACTGGATGGTTAGCAATGGTTAGGAAGCTGAAGAATATGAAGAGGTAAGAGAAGAAATTTGTTGTCTAGATGTGGATGGAGGTGGTTCGAGCGGGTGGTTTGTCGGCCTCTTGCAGCGTCCTCTGGCTCTGTTTGGGAGCCTTGCAGCCCCATGGGGAATTCGGCTGCCGCAGGCTCTTCGGAGATAATAGGGTGATATGGCTTATGGTCATCTTAATGGTAGTTGTTATCATTGGAGCTGTTGCTGGTGTTGTTTTTGTTGCTGGTGTCCATTGTGATGAGGTAGTAGAAGTAGTAGCTGTAGTAGTAGTTGTAGCGAAATTTGTTGAAGCTGTTGGCGTACCAGAAGTAACGTTTAGTTGATGTTGTTGTTGTAGTTGTAGTAGTAGGAACAGTAGTAGTAGTAGTAGTAGTAGTAGTAGTAGTAGTAGTAGTAGTAGTACGTAAAGCGTTTGCTTTGCTGACGATTTGATTCTTCAAGGCGAAGATAACTGTAGTAGGAAACCCTGACTTTTATAGTGAGATAGGAATCATCTGATTGGTGAATCATGCATTAGTTAATGCGGAACCAGCCATGTTCAATCATAATCATGTAATCCTCTCAAAAATTAGTTTATAAACTTCACTTTGATCATGGTGAATGCAACCAGGAAAATAGCTCTCAGGGAACTGTGCCAGGAGGCGAGTTCCCATAACCTATAAGTTCCTGTAACCACACAGAGGGAAAGCCCCTAAAGATTCCAGTATACTTGAAACAAAGTTCTTTTTCAGTTTTCATTTGAGGGTCAAAAGAAGTTTGAAAAACCTCAGTGAAGGTATACAGTTTTTAAACACTCTAACACCCCTGTGCTACAGTAGGCAGGGTTGTAAATGTTTCAATTTGCTCGTATGTACCCCCTAAACACAATGATGGTGGCTGAGAGAGATGAAGAGTTTCATAAACATCTGGCAACATCCATGAAAAGCACCACCATGGCACTTCACATCTTTACATTGTTTTTAGTTGGCCATGGACGGACACCAAATGGTGTGCGTACACTCATAGAAAAACTCTATTCGAGTCTTTAAAATATTTCTGCAAGCAATTGTACAAGTGCAGATACATCTGGGCCAGCTCTGTTACTCGACTCTCCAGTGTATTCATGTGGCTAGTGTTGTTGTTTTGGATGTTGTTCTCCTGTTTGACCCTCATGGAATGAGAAACGAAGAAATCATACATCAAAAAGAGTTCCAGAACACACCCACTGATTGCGTAATCACCACGGACCAAAAGTAACTCAAAGGTGTTTAGAAGTTCAGTTTGGTAAGCTGTTTCGAACTGCCTAAATGAGCTCAAAAAGAACTTTGTTGCACTCAGATTTTGTTCAAAATTGTGTCATTTCAGATCATTCTTTGATTTTATTTGAAGTATACAGAGTTGCCAAAGCAGAAGATAAGATTGTCCTTTTTCCGCCATTGTGACGTACATTCACTTGAATGGTCCTGAAACGAGAAAAAAATAATAGGGTGGTGCATGATTTTGTTCTGGCTGCACGGTGGCGCAGTGAGTAGCACGATTGCCTCACAGCAAGAAGGTCGCTGGTTCGAGCCTCGGCTGGGTCAGTTGGCATTTCTGTGTGGAGTTTGCATGTTCTCCCCGTGTTTGCGTGGGTTTCCTCCGGGAGCTCCAGCTTCCCCCACAGTCCAAAGACATGCGGTACAGGTGAATTGGGTAAGCTAAATTGTCCGTAGTGTATGTGTGTGAATGAGTGTGTGTGGATGTTTCCCAGAGATGGGTTGCAGCTGGAAGGGCATCCGCTGCGTAAAACATATGCTGGATAAGTTTATTTATTTAGGCAAATTTATTTTGATAAAATAATGAAGTGCACAGATACAACGTTTACAACAAGAACTACAATTCATTCATTCATTTTCTTTTCGGCTTAGTCCCTTTATTAATCTGCCGTCGCCACAGCGGAATGAACCGCCAACTTATCCAGCATATGTTTTATGCAGCGGTTGCACTTCCAGCCGCAACCCATCTCTGGGAAACATACATACATACTCACTCATTCACACACACACACACACACACACACACACACACACACACACACACACACTCATACACTACAACCAATTTAGCTTACCCAATTCACCTGTACCACATGTCTTTGGACTTGTGGGGGAAACCGGAGCACCCGGAAGAAACCCACGCGAACACGGGGAGAACATGCAAACTCCACACAGAAATGCCAACTGACCCAGCCGAGGCTCAAACTAGCGACCTTCTTGCTGTGAGGCGATTGTGCTACCCACTGCACCACCGCATCGCCCCAAGAACTACAATATACGTAAAAATAAGAAGAGTACATTTTCATTTGATGGCGAATTAACGATGACAACTGCACAGACTCCAAGTGCATCCACACTTGGCACACTTTTTTTGTATATAATTTGGTGTAAATTTGTGGTCACAATATATGGTACAGTAATAGTACATACACTTATATCACCCTCAGCCATCTCACCTTCCCGCTTCTCCTCCTTGGAGACGTGGGCTGCATTAGCAGGGATTTCTCTCCAGCAGTGAGAATATGAGCTTCTATGACACTTGAAAACTACAGCCCTCATCTTTCAGCAATCCTCTCCCCTCACCCAGAAGGTGTGGGTGAAACTCGCAAACCACTTGTTACATTTCACAGACATAAAACAAGGAGCAAGTCATCATGAAGGTGTCTCTATGATCTAGCTGTACCTGGCACTTACACATGCATCCAAAGATGAGCACCTCCCTTCTACATAGTATGTGAATGTCTGTAGATCAAATAAGTACCATGCCAAATACAAACACTGAGTAAAAATGACCAGGACGACCTAATACTTAGAGTATGAAGCAAAAATATAAAAGATACGTAACCACAGTTAGTGGAGTTGTCAAATTTGTCAAGGAACAGGCATGTGGCTTACATCAGAAGACACATGACAGTGACAAAATGATGGACGGATGGATGTTTTATATTCATACTACATGCAAGCATGCTACAGAAAGTACTTTATGAACTGTCAAGAAAAACACATTTCATTGAACACGGTACATATTCTGACAGTATGCAATTTACTACGGTCACTGCATGCATGCACTGCTAGATCTTTGATAATGCTGGGATGTTTTAATAGTGATTTTATATTCAATGAAATGTAATGCAATACTTTTTTTTTCACAACGATGGACAGTGTGCATTAATCAACATTACTCAAATATAAAAATGTGACAAAGTCATTGGTAGTGCCTTTGCCATATGTTATAGGCCTAAAAATATAAATTCAAATTAAATTCATTCATTCATTTTCCTTCGGCTTAGTTCCTTTATTCATCAGGGGTCGCCACAGTGGAATTAACTTATCCAGCATATGTTTTACACAGCGGATGCCCTTCCAGCTGCGAAACACCTATACACGCTCATTCACACACATACACTATGGCCAATTTAGTTTATTCAATTCACCTATAGCACATGCGCTTAGACTGTGGGGGACCTAGACCTAAAGGAAACCAACGTGAACACGGGGAGAACATGCAAACTCCACACTGAAATGCCAACTGACCCAGCCAGGACTTGAACTAGCGACCTTCTTGCTGTGAGGTGACAGTGCTAACCACTGAGCCACCATGTTGCCCATATTTTCTTAAAATTATACCTGAAATAAATTATACACATTCTCTAATAAATTTTGGTATTAAATTCCAATGATGTGATGCTCTAAATAAAAAAACAGCTTGACAAAAAGAAGTAATATGCAAATTAGCTCCATTAATATGGCAAATGTATTTACCTTTTTAAGCAAATATAAAAACTAATGAAAAGTGAGGCTTGTTTGTTTTAAATTGGCTATGTTGTTTTGTGTGATTCAGGGTCATTGTGGTTAAAGAATATAGAATATACACTGACACACATACACACTGGAGATGTGTTAAACCTGTGAGCTGGGAGTGGTACTGGGGTACTTTACATTATTCCTCACACTTCAATAGTACATGACTGCCATCTAGTGCAGCATCTGTTTTTGCTATGAGCCAGATCATTAAAAGAGACTGCAGGTTGTGTGTGTGTGTGTGTGTGTGTGTGTGTGTGTGTGTGTGTGTGTGTGTGTGAAAGAGAATGCTTCTGAATTTATTTGAACAAGAACAAGAAAGAAAGAGAGAAAGACAGCATGTTTGGGGGAACATATGAGAGCGAGCGAGGTTGAGTTGTTTTAACATTTCTCCTTCTTGCTCTCTCTCTCTCTTTCTCTCTCTCTCTCTCTCTCTCTCTCTCTCTCTCTCTCTCTCTCTCTCTCTCTCTGTCTGAGCAGCACATTTATCATAAGAATCTTCTCGGCATATCTCTGTGTGGAATTGATGAACCATCAACACAATTCTCCTCACTTTCTCTTTATATTGATAAAGCAATCATGCATGTTTCTCCTCCAGTCACCAGTGCCCACTTATAAGATAAATGGGGTGTCACACAAACACATTTTTGCTTTTTTTTTTTCTCTATTGCTCTAATGTACACTTCAACCTGCCTTAGAGACACACAGACAGAGAGAGAGAGGGGAAGAAGAGACAAAAATAGTATCCTCTACAATTATTTTTCAATATATATTCTACCATCTTATAAAATGCCACTTTTTTCATAAATGTTAATGTCTACAAGATGCTGCAGTATTCAGTCCTTAAAACTCAAGGTAACCATTTTTAACTTTTGGTTCCCCCTTAGTTGATCACTACATGTTCATGTTGAATTGATCGGCTGAGGAATACGCTTAGAAAGATCAATAACTCTTTGATTTGTATAAAAATTGAAATTCACATGATGTTGACGAGCGCAGCTCTCACAGGTGTAGCCACTACGCAATTAGGAGTATAAAAGGCTGCCTTTGAGAGGAGCTCATCTCATACCCAAAAAAAGTAGTGAGTTGAGAACAATCCTGGATTTGCATATCTTAAACCGCTATGAACCATCTTAAACAAATGGCCATATTAGTATTCCAAGAACACCACATCTGGCTAAACCTGGCAGATATGAGAGATGTCTTTCTTGTCGCCCACATCTGACAGGCCGGCCTTTTTAGTGACATCGTCTGGGACTTCACCCAACAGTTCTCAGTGGTGAAGAAGCAGTCCCCAGTTCCATCAAGGAGATCATCTACCGGTGACCCAAGACTGCTAAACCGGGAAGAACGTCCCCCTGCGGCATCTTCCACCAATTCCCGTTCCATAGGGACAATAGCTGTATCACAAAAGCAACATTCCTGCCTCAAGCACCGCTAAGTCCAGTAAACGGACCACGAAGCATTCCCTGAGACAGGCCCACCCAGAGGTTATAGGAGTTGCTCCGCTGACGAACAGTTTCTTCTTCCTCTGGGTGCGCATTCTCAGGTACTGCAGCCTTCCTGCCCACAGCAAATGCCCCAGTGCACTCGCCTGCCCTTCTTTGTGATGCGCTGCCTTCCTCATGCCCTCACATCACCACAAGCTGGCTTACTGCTGGTACATCAGTGGTCAATTTGATGGTGCTTCTTGTAAGGGGTCTGCTGCCAATGCTGGATTTGCGCATCTTGAACCGGTCATCATCGCATGTGTGCATCACCAGTATTGGTTTGCAGCTATAGACCTGGATGTGTTTCAATTCTTCCTCAACACCAGCTGTTTCTACAGTTTGCGTTTGTGGGTTGAGCATGGTAGTACAAGGTCCTCCCCTTTGGGCTCTTCCTGTCTCCACAAGTCTTCACAAAGGTCGTGGAGGGTGCACAGTCGCCGCTTTGATTGGCATATATCTGCCTTCTCAATTACCTCGAAAATTGGCCAGTTGGGGCTTCAGGTCAACCCTTCCTTCTTGTGAGCCAGAGTGCCCCTGGGGCAAGTGTCCATGCATTCCTCATCCCCTGGGTCAAGTTTTCTCGAGCTGGTGCACCAAGTACAACAAGCATGTAGCTGCTGGTCCATGGACTAGACCCTAGTTGCATTGTCATATCAATTACCTTGAGCTGTTGGCAGTGTTTCTCACCATCCGGTTCCAATCTGTGCATGCTAGTAAGTCCTGATCAGCACAACATCGGTAACATACATCAACCGCCAGGGCAGTGCATTCTCCATTCGCATGTCTCAGCTCGCTTGCCATCTGCTCCTATGGAGTCACAAGTGGCTCAAATCATGGCAGGCCATTCACATCCTGGGCGAGCTCATTTATGGCTCCTAAACTCTGGAATAGCCTTCCTGATGATGTCCGAGGCTCAGACACACTCTCTCAGTTTAAAACTAGATTAAAGACCTATCTTTTTAGTAAAGCATACACTCAATGCATTGCATAACGGTATGATGAATGAGTGTGCTCCACACAGGTGAGCTGGCTTGACAACCACCTGTAGAACACACTCCTCCTGTCTTAATGCACCAGACATTGTGTTAGAAACTATCATATGCTTTACATGTTTGTTTCTATAACTGCTATTTTCATCTATACCAATCCATTTTTGCATCTCGTTTAAATACACTATGAACAGCAGCTACGCTAATTATTTTTCTTTATTTTCTATTTCCACCTGGGGATACTCATCCCGAGGCCCCTACAGACTATGCAGCGCCATTGATGCCATCTTAGACCTGTGAAGAGATGATCCAAAGGTATCCTGAACCAGGCCGTATCCCGAGCTGATGCTGTGGTGGTCATGGAGGAATGGAGTGCATGAGACTGGTTCCTGAAAGGCCATAGTGACAAACAAGTCTACGCTTGATCCTGTGGGCCAGTCTGACCTCCCGCCGGTGCCCTACCACACCTGCAGCTTTCCACGATGGACGTCCAGCTTCTCTAGCCTCCGGCGCCTAGACTGCAGCTCCACACAGGAAGTTTGGCCAGAAGAATGATGGTCGTGCCCAACAGAGTCTGGTTTCTCTTGAGTTTTTTTTTTCCCCTGCACTTCATCAGTTGGTGAAGTTTTTTTCTTTGCCACTGTTGCCACTGGCCTGCTCGGATCGGGACTTGTGGAGCTGCGCTTCGGTGGATTTGCTCTTAAGTGTTTGAACTTTCAGCAGTGAAACTTAAACCACACTGAACTGAACTTCAACTCTGAAATCTGGACTTTACTAGAACATGTTAAGCTGCTTTGACACAATCTACATTGTAGATTGCATTGTGTAAATAAAGCATTATATAAATAAACTTGAATTGAATTGAATTGAACCATGCAGCTGACAAGCTTCATGGCAGCTCACTCTCACGGAAGAATGGCAGCACCGCCCTGGTGTGGTCCAGCTGATATGGGAACATTTTGGCGTAGCCCAGGTTAACCTGATTACCTCAGCCGTGACCACCCATTGCATTCCCCCAGTGGGCATTCTCACAAAGACTGTGTGCAAGGTCAGGAAGGATGAGGAGCAGGTCTTGCTAGTTGTGTCCTATTGGCACAACCAAACCTTGTTCACATAACTCACTCTCCTCACGACGGCCCCTCCCTGGCAGATTCCCCTGAGGAAGGACCTTTTTTTGGAGCACTATCTGGCACCCATATCCAGCTTTCTGGATCCCCACATGTGGTCCATAGACACAAACCCGGTAGACTTAGGTGACCTACCGTCATCGAAGGTTAACACCATCTCCTATGCTAGAGCCCTCTCTACAAGGCAGGCCAACGCCCCGAAGTGGAGTCTATTTGTAGAGTGGTGTAATTCTTGCAGAGAAGTCCACAAAATTTCCCAATTAGTGTTTTGCTTTCCTTCCTTCAGGCTATGTTGGAGGGCAGGCTGTCACCCTCCATACTGACGGTTTACATTGCAGCCATTTCTGCTTATCATGAGTTGGTAAATGACAGGACTATGGGGAAGCATGACCTGGTCACCCGGTTCCTCAGAGGCCCTAGGAGGCTTAATCCGCATCCCACGCCTCTCGTACCCTCTTGGGATCTCTCCATAGTCCTTTCTGGACTATGGAGAATTCCATTATGGAGACCTGGAGGCATTTTTGGTCAACAAATCGTGCCTGGAATTAGGACCGGCTAACTCTCACGTTATCCTGAGACCCTGGCCCAGCTATGTGCCTAAGGTTCCTACCACTCCCTTTAGGGACCAGGTAGTGAACCTGCAAGTGTTGCTCCTGGAAGAAGCAGACCCAGTCCTCTTGCTCCTGTGTCTCCCATCCATGCACTGCGTGTGTACCGCACTCAGAGCATAAGTTCCACTGAGTAGCTCTTAGTCTGTCAGCAAATGGGAAGTGCCGTAGCTAAACAGAGGTTGGCCCACTGGATAGTGGATGCCATTGCCCTTGTGTACTCGTGTACTTGACTTGTACCATACTCAAGGCCCGGTGTACTCGTGTGTACTCGTGTACTCGTGTACTTGACTTGTACCATACTCAAGGCCCCGGTGGTGAGAAGAATGGGTCTACCTCATCCATCCCCCACCCGAAAGGAAACAGAGCCTGCAGCAGCTGTGTTGCAGTGACCACAAAGGTGAATGCCACCTCGTTTTTGTAAGCAGAGGAGAAGGAAGGCTTCCTCTGCCAGTCGCAGAGCACCCGCCATTGCCGACTCCAGCCCCAAAGCCAGTGTCTGCTTCAGTCCTAGAATGTGGCCCAGTGCTCTCTTGTCCTGATGTTCATGTCATTTGTCTACAGCATGCTGTTCAGT
>CAIGQW010006673.1:2158897-2180615 GCA_903798125.1 Danio choprae
AAAAAATAAAAACCTTTATTTTTTTCTCAGCTACCCAAAAGAAAACACATTTCAAAACAATTTCTAACAAAACATGATAATGGAAAAAACTAAAATAAACATATTTCAGAGAATAAATGTAAGAACCATTACATATCAATCAAACTGACTTGATTTGCTGCTTTTTAACTCATCTTTACAAATATTCTCCTCGATCTAACTAAAATAACTTACTCTATCGCCGCCGAAAGCAACTCTTCCCTGGTAAGGAAAGCAGTAGTGCAACAACCTTTAGCAGGATAATTCAGTAGCACTTTCCACGCAGCAGTTAGTCAAAGACGCCTTATGAACACCCCACCTGAAAACGTCTACAAAACACTTCTAAAAGGTCAGCTGTGAATTTGATACAGCGTGTTGTCTTAAATGAATGTGCCACACAAAAGTGCTGGCATTAATCTTGAACAGTAGACTGATGCTTTAAATCAAAAACAGAAGAGTGTAATAATAACTGAAATATAGTGATTACTGAAGTGTTTAGTAGGTTTTAATGAAACAAGTAATCTGTATTCATTTCCTGAACCATTCAATTGTGTTCGTTGTTTCACTGTGTAGGCGTTCTGACATGCTGCTTTATGTTCAGTGCTACCTTTTATTTTTCTTAAAAAATATATTGTCAAGTACAGGAGCTCTGTGGCAGTAAACAGAAGTGATAAAGCCGAAGGCCCACTTTCTACCTCGGGCCCTTGAGAGGAAGGTAAAGGATTTTTTTTTTATGCCTTACATAGAATAAAGAAACTTCAACCCTTCTAATGTACTACCTAATTAAATTACGTTTGTGATGTTGTCAAAGGCAAAGATATAGCCTCATAACCTCAGATGTTCACAGTAAAATGCTAAAAGTTAAGCAAAAAGTATAATTCTGTCATTGCTGATTCATCCTTGGGTCATTCCAAACTTGAATGCTAATCATCAAGACTTGTTACACAGCCACACAACCACAGTCCATTAAAAAACACCATAAAGGATCATGAACGTTCATATAACTAAATGCAGTAGTGCACTCAATTCCAAGTCTTCTGAACACATACAATGTGTCAAACAAAGTTTTTCAAGTATTTTAATAATCGCTATTCACTATAATCTTCATT
The DNA here is from genome assembly GCA_903798125.1 of Danio choprae. NCBI lineage: Eukaryota > Metazoa > Chordata > Actinopteri > Cypriniformes > Danionidae > Danio > Danio choprae. The sequence continues at coordinate 2,160,025 of CAIGQW010006673.1, forward strand.
CCCAATCAAGCTACACTGTAAATAAAAATGGCTGCCTTACATCTTTTGTAAGTTAACTTTTCTAGTCAGCTCAACTTAGATCAATCAAATTGACTAAAAATATTAAGTTAAACTTTGCATATTTAATTGAAACCTGATTAACTTATTAAAATAGGTTAAAGCAGCATAAAAACATTTTGATGTCTTAGCTTTTTGTTGTTATTATTATTATTTTTTTTTTTTACAGTGTATGGTCAACATCACCGGGGTTTAAATGGCATTTAGTAACCAAACCAAACCAAACAATGCACTGCATTTGTGACCCTGAACCACAAAACCAATCTTATGTTTCATGGGTATATGTGTAGGAATAGCCAACAATACATTGTATCATTCAAAATGATTGATTTTTATAGTAAAAATGATTAGAAATTAAGTAAAAATCATCTCCCATGAAGACATTCTGCTAATTTTCTTGTGGAAATCTAATCCCAACTTATCCAAAAATACTAGTATGAACTAATTTAAAGACGATTTCCTCAGTATTAAGATTGTTTTAAACCTGAAATTCAAGATTTTCAACTAATTGTATTTTGACCCATTATTGCCTGATCATAACAATACATAAATTCATAGAAATCCTATTCATTCAGCTTTCATATGATACAAACATTTCATTTTTCCAAAATAAAATGACCCTTATAAGTGGTTTTGTGGTACAAGGTCACATTTTTTAAAAAACCGCAATAAACAAGAAATAGACACAGACGTTTTCATCAGTATCGTAATGTAAATCTAAATATAACCGTTTAGTAAAACAAATAAAAATAGGTTTGGGGTTTTGCTCAATCCATCACTGTAAAAAATGCAGGGTTCCACACAATTCATTCATGTTATCCCAACGCAAATCAATTAAGTTAACTTAACACTTTTAACAAATGTATGTGGATTGAACATAAAACAATTAAATTGTCCCAATGAAATATCAAGAATTGTGTTGTTTCAGCTCATTTTAAATAAGTAGGTTGAACAAGCAAAAAATAAATATTTTTTTGAGTGATTGTTTTCAAATGCAATACCCTCAACACTGTCTAACCAGAGACAGATGGCATTTTGAGTTTGCATTCAACTGTTGAACAGCAGGGTTTCGGCCCACTGGATGACCCAGGAGAAATCTGATACACTCAAAAAAAGAGTTTTGCTGCTTGTTCAGACTACTTATTTAAAATGAGCTAAAACAACATGATTCTTGAGATTTGTTTGGGACAAATTAATTGTTTATGTTCAATCTACTTTAATTTGCTACGTTAACTTAATCAATTTGAATAAATTGTGTGGAACGCTCCATTTTTACAGTGTATTTTGATTAAACAACTGTAATGGAACAAAACAAATAAATAAAAATGAAACATTGATGGATGAACCTCTCTGGTCACAAAAGCAGAGTAGATGTGAGGTTTGGAGTAGGTCAAACATATCAATGAATCATGACTTAATGGGATAGTTCACCCAGAAATGAGCATTTGCTGTTACTTTACTCACCCTTAGGCTATCTGAGACGCAATTGACTTTTTTTCCCCTTCAGTAAACTATTAAAGAGGATTGTTTACTGAAACTGTGGCCCTTGATGATTTATATAATACAACAGTGATCATCCTTTTAAAAATTAAAACAAAAGTCAGGCAAAAAAACTAAACAAAATGAATACCCATGGCTCCAGACTTTACATCAAGATCTTATGAAGTAAAAAAAAAATCAGTTTGTCCAAGAAAACTGACTATTACTTAAAACATTAATACCCTAATCCACAGCCTTTCCAAACAGCCCTGAGCTCATTCATGACAGTCTGGAGTGCAAGTCTCCTGTTGAATAATGATGTATATCAAAGACTGGAAATCTGTAAAGTCAATCTTTCAGACTATATATATTATACATAACACATTTAAAATAATAATAATAATAATAATAATTAATTCATTTTGTCTTTGCAATGATGACAGTATACATATAATGTTTTATTTGTTTGTTTTACAAGATACTAGTATTCAGCCTAAAGTGCAATTTAAAGCCCTCACTAGGTTTTTTATGTTAATTAGAAAAGTTGTTGGGACAACAGTGGTAAAGTCTAGAAGGTATACAGTTCCACATACTTAGGCATGCACCCATCAATATAACTATAATTTTTGTAACACTGTACGACAATAATTATTATTTTTACTTTACTGTGAGGGGTAGGGGAAGACGTAAATAAAACACAATGTAATGGGTCATTTAATAAATAACACAAATAAACCTTGTTACCTTCTGGCAGAAGCTGTATCCCACTGTAAAACGACAGTGGTTTGTTCTGTAGTCAATCAGAAAAAAAAAACAATTCTTAAGTGGGTTAATAATATTTACCTTATTAGTTTTTGTATATTTTGTATTATTTATTTTTTTCCACAATCCGGATGTATTTTTATTTTTTTTTAATAATAAGTCTTTCTCCAGAAAAAAAATTTAATACTCTAACAATTCCCTTGCTCTGTTAAACATCACAAGGGGAATTTTAGGGGGAAAATAACTCAGAATCAAGAATGACCACAAGAAGGACCAAGGACCAATAGTACAACACCCATGCCCTTCCTCTCTATTGTAGACACGCGCAATGTAAGCTCACTCGTGGGGCTCACAGAGTATTAGCACACGCATGTTGTATTATTGTTTGTTTAAACAATTGATACTTACTTGATACTTACTAGTGATTATCCCGAATCTGGCATATATATATATATATATAACAGCACAAGTGAAAAAAATCAGGCTTCACAGATTCCCAAAGTTTGATACACTCACTTCAGACATGGATGTGCTCTGCACTGTTTGCCCAGACTGTAGATTAAAAGTAATGAAATACTAAATAATGTTTAGAGATGTTTATGTTTAATGTCAGAGTGCTCTTGACCTCAGACTGGGGCGACGGTTCATCTTCCAGCAGGACAATGACCCAAAGCACACTGCCAAAATATCAATGGAGTGGCCTGTTTGATCCACACTATGTCAAACACAATGACAAACTGGTCATGAGCCACAAATATTCATTTTGTTTTGCTTGTGAATGTTTTATCTGACTCTCAAAGAGATGCCCACTGTTGATATCATATGAATTAACGAGGACCAAAGTTTCAGCAAAGAAAAAGTCACATTCATCTTTGATTGATGCTTGAGGTTAAGTAAATGAACAGCTATTTTTTTACTTTTGATTCAACTATACATTTAAAGAAACGCTCCACTTCCTTTGGAAACAGGCTGATTCTACAAGTGCCCTAGAGTTAAACAGTTTAGTTTTACCATTTTGAATCCATTTAGCCGATCTGTGAGTCTGGCAGGAGCACTTTTAGCTTAGTTTAGCATAAATCATTGAATTGGATTAGACCATTAGCACTTCACTCAAAAATTTCAAAGAGTTTCAACAATTTTCCTATTTAAAGCTTGACTATTCTATAGTTACATTGTGTAGTATCAGGCGCAACGATATTACACAGTGCCTATAAATACATCTCCAGCTAGGTGACAGCGCTATGTAATATAATTGCGCCTGCTGCAGTCATGGAATGGCAGAAAAGTTCCCTGATTATTACATGAGAGTGGAAGTGTAGTTCCTAGCCATATCGACCTAGAAAGTAACATCTTTTCATTTTCCGCTGGTCTTAGTGCAAAACGTAACTACAGAAGAGTCAAGCTTTAAATAGGAGAAAGAACACAACTTTTTGGATTTTTTTTTTGAGTGAGATGCTAATGGTCTAATCCAATTCAATGATTTATGCTAAGCTAAGCTAAAATTGCTCCTGTCAGACCTGGAGATCGCCTGAATGGACACAAAAATGGTAAAATTGATCTGTTTAACTGTAGGGGACTAGAGGGCAGGGATTTATTACACCTCAGTACAAATAGTAAACAGTAAAAACAAAGCTTTCAATATTGCACAAAAGATGTGTAAACCACTTTTAGGTTACTTATTATGGCATGTCTGTTTCTTTTCGAAGCTTAACATCCCTTAGGTATGGCAAACCTTAGCTTTAAGACAAAAGCTGTGTAACAGTTTTTCACAAATTCCTATAAACACTCAAAGAAACAGCATTCAGGTTAGGAATGGCATGAGGCAAAGCAAATAACAAAAAGAAATCACTTATGGTTGAACTACAGTTGTCAACATTTGAAATGGATTTAAAAAAGACAAGAATGGGATTTCTATAATTGTTTTAGGACTACTTTGATGAATGGTTTTGACTGACATGTTGACTACTGTATTCTTTTAATATAAATGTATAAACATTTTCCATATTATTTCTGTAGAATTTGGAGATTGGATGTTGTTGGACTACTTTATTATTATTCCCTGTTTGATTATACTTCCTAATCCCTTCCTGGTGACATAGTTATGGTGCACTTTAAAGAAAACTGAGACTTAACAGAACAGGCCATGTTTTATAGAATGCTAACATGGCATTTTCTGGCCTTCAAAGGCATTCGTGTGAGAATAAAAAAGAAAAAAGAAAAGAAAATCACCATAAAAAGGCTTCCGAGCCAGGAATAAACCCAGATAAAGCTACATTCTACACAACTTTTAAAAAAGGACAAAGAAACTGAAAAATGTTTTGGCTTCTGGTTGACAGCATCACCCTCATTTATTTTGTTTTAAGGCTTCTTTTTCTCTCCATTTCGCCCACTTCACTACTGTTTCTCACAGCTTTTTGCTTTTCTTGAACAAGCTCTTGATCTTGGAGCGTTTTTTCTCTCCGTTATCGCAAGAGTCCTGGGGGGAGCTGCTTTGGAGCTGCTTGGACTCCTTGATAGCTTTGCTTTCTATGTCGAGTGAGCTAATGGACGGGTAATGTCCCTCTAGAGGTGTCCCACTGGCGGGCAGCTGACCCATGCTGTATGACTTTTCCAGAATGCCATTGTAGGCCACGGCTCTGGTGCTAGAGTGAAAGGTTAAACTTTGGGACTCTGGAAAGTCAGAGGAGCGGGTCAGATCAGGAGAGCCCTTGTGAACTGAGGAGGAGTCAAGAGGAGAAGAAGGGGATGATGTGGAAGGAGGCATGATGGTCTCCAAAGCCAGCGCCTGGGCCTCCAGGAGAAGAAACTCCTCACGGGAGATTTTACGTGGAGGGGTTTCCGTGCCCGTAACACATGTACTTTGAACAGCAGGACCTGAAAACTGCTTCCTTCCCAAAGAGGAACTGAGAGAGTCTGTATCTGAACACGTGTCCTGAGGGTCCCTGTGAAAGAGAAACACAACCTGTGTCATCATTATCTAAAATAAGATACACAACAAGAAAAGTCTGGAATAATTATGTTTTTTAATGAGTTTTATTACATGGCTGTCTGGAATACTCGATTCTGATTGGTCAGTCGTGACATTCCAAGGTATGTATTTCAGAGATAACAAATGCTGAATAACACAGGCTCATCCTGGAATTTCTAATCATCTTGACTGTCAGTGAATACATTCACATTCATATACTTACATCCACATTTGTATGTATCTGCTTGTATGTATATGCAGGTTAGTACATGCTTCATTAAGCTGGTTTCGATTCTGTCAGCCTTTCTGTTTTTGACTGTTTGGCACCATTTTGTGACTGGATAATGTGCAGATTAGTGAATGCTCCAAACAGTTGCATTCAGATGTTTTCGTTTCTGTCAGCTTGGCATTTATTTAAAGAATGAATCAATTATTACAGCTCAGAAGAATGTTTTGTGCCTAATATTTAAGTTTTGTTGCAAGTAGCTATATGTAATAAGAGTAATAAAGTACATCCAGGATGATTCATTTTGAAGAATAAAGCCCTTCAGTCTTATACAACAGCCCCCAAGGAGTCTCAGTCAATTTGATAAAAACAGTAATGTTGGAAAATACTATTACAAGTAATTTAATAAATGAAGTAGTTTTTGTTCCTGTGATGACAGAGATTAATTGTCAGCTATCTTACATGATCTTACACATAGCATACTAATATAGAAATTTTGGTGCTCAAGTCAAACTCATTATTACCAAAATAGTTTTACTGCTTAAGATTATAAATCGATTATAAATAGCATTCTTTCATGAGAAAGTATATATATTCTTGTTATTACTTATTAAGCAAATACGCTTTCATTTGATCAAAACTGACAAAGAAAAATTTAAAGTTAAGATTTCCATTTTAAAAATGGCTGTTCACTGAACTTTATGATAGTTAAAGAATTGAAAACCTTGCAAAACTTTAGTTAAACTTTCTAAACTAAAAATTTGTTCTAAATGGAAATTTAGTTTTACTGTGTATAACATGTAATTTTATATATAAAAAAACCTGCATTTTTTAAATAACAAAAACTTATAAAATCAAACAAAAATAATTTTAAAAATAATTGTAAAATGATAATAAAAATAATAATGTGTGAAAAAATTTAAAAGCAAAAATTAAATGACCAAATATATGTAAACAAACCCTGCACATGTCATACCCCTTTCTGTCTACAGTGAAGAAGATGTGTTCGTCCTCTCCCTCAGGTCTGTAGACCAGCGGGACCGAGGCCATGGACAGCAGGTCCGGGTCAGCAGAGAGAGTGGAGGGCTGAGACAGGAGACTTCTGCGAGAACGACAAACACTGCTGTTGCGCGTCAGAGGAGGTCGAATCAAAGGAGCTACGAGGAAAGAGATCAGTATGCATTTAAAAGTTATTCTCATCATCCTAAAGGATGTACCGTATAAAAGAGCAAGAACTGCCCAATAAAAAGTCTAATGCTAAAATAAAAAGGAATATTGAAGACTTTGAAGCAACCCCCCCAAGGAATACAAACTGTGCGTTTAACTGATTTTCTTCACAATCACACACAATAAAAGACACCATATTTTGTCAGTCATTTACTGTATGTACTGTAGCCCCACCAATACTGATATCTTATTGGACCAAAATCCTGCTCCACATCTACATTCAAAATAAAATAAAAATATATGTTGTTTGACATTTTAAAAGAATTATCTTTTACTGCATTTTAGATCAAATTAATGTAGACTTGTGAGCAGATAAGAAACATTACAAAAATAGTTCTGACTCAGAGCTTTTGGAGATTCACTAAATGCTTATTCCTTTTTAGTCATTTATTAATCTATATATTTCAAAAGTATTATTATAAGGTTTTTCAAAATAATGTTTAAGAAAGCATTAGATGAATATATCAATGTAAAAATTATTATATATTATATTATATATATAAATATATTTATATATTATTACATTGAGCATAAAATTAGCTTACTTCCATCAATATTTAGTATTAGTTGATATTGATCAATCATAATTTGTATGATACCAATATTTTGTGCATCCATACATTGCATACTTCTTATTACAAGGCTCTCTAGAATACATGATTCTGATTGGTCAGTCACAAGATTTCAATGAAGGGATAAAAGGGGAATGATGCAAAAAAGAATGCCCTGCCCCCTACTCAATATTCCATTTCAGTTGAAAGTACATCAGCATTCATTCATTCATTTTCTTTTCGGCTTAGTCCCTTAATTAATCTGGGATCGCCACAGAATGAACCGCCAACTTATGCAGCATATGTTTTACGCAGCGGATGCCCTTCCAGCTGCAACCCATCACTGGGAAACACCCATACACTCTCATTAACACACATACACTACGGACAATTTTAGCTTACCCAATTCACCTATAGGGCTGAAATAAAATTTTCCATTTCATGCTGACTTTAATAGCACAAAGGAAGCAAGTAAACTTGACTTAAAGGGGACCTATTATGTAAAAAGTACATATCATTGGAGGGGGAGAGCCCCGCCCATTAGTGACAATCTCTCCCTCATTAGCATAAACAGCCTTGAGTGAGAAGCAGCCATCTGCCATTAAAGTTTGAAATCTGCCGATATGACATATAGGCATTTGTAGCTCCGCCCTCTTTTGAAAAGAGCACAATCTGAATTTAAAGAGACAGTCACAAAAACAGCACAATTTGGAACAAAGCCTAAAAGAGGTGGTTTTAAAAGAGTTATAAAAAATGTTTTTGTGTGGTATACTACACACTATCCTATACACTTTAGAAATTAAGGCAACAAATTTGTTCCTTTTTTAAAGTAAAATCAACTAATCGCTTTAAAAGCAACAAGTAACTGTAATCACTTACAGTTGCAGTGAAGTATGACTGTGTTAAGAACTATTTTTCTTTCTGGAAATTTGGATTTAATTAAAGAGCTAATAAACTATTAAAGTTATCAATGCTTTGTGTCTAACTATTTAGTTTTGTGGCAAGTAGTCCTGTAATAAGCAGATAACGTACATTTAAAACCGAATCAGAATAATGCTTTTTCTGTCAGAATAACCGGCTGAATGTACATTATCCCTTGCTTAAAATGTGAACAGCTTCAGTGTGGATACAAAACTGTTCACTAGAAAGCAGTTTGTTAGAATGTCTAATTATTTTATATTAATATATACTGTATATATTACTATATTAATTTAAAAAAATTATATTTTAAAGTCACACTTCTCACAATCTTGGTCTTTGGGAGAGGAACTTACAAGTGAACTGTGGAATGATTGGTGGTGTGTCCTCGTCAAGATCGTCCACTCCACCAGCGATCGGGTAGGGTGGCACTGACATGCGTGGCATCACCACCCAGCTGTGGTCAGCATATAGAGAGGCGGTGAGGCTGGGCAGTCCAGAATTATTAACCACTGGAAAGCCACATAACTTCTCTATTTGCTGCCAGCGGTGGAGACGTTCCCGCAAACACGCTGTGACCTCTGATAGAGCTTTTCTAAAAGGAGATATAAAATAAATCAATGATAAGCTTGCAATGTATTATGGGTAACCATTTGTTTCTGTGTAGGTGTTTAGCATGTGTAATATGCAATATGTGCAATATGTGTGCAATATGATTGCTTACTTAGCCTCAAGTATTTTGTGGTCTACTTCATCCAGCGATGAACTGTGTGCAACGTGAAGGGTACCAAACACTGAGCTTCTCTTCTTCTTGATCTTTTCTGCCTGAAATTTTCACAGCATGAACACGGAAACACATTACTTTGACCATCCAATTTTTAGCCTGATTTCAAAATAACATGTGAGAAATAACAAGAACAAAGCACGGAAGAAAAACGACTATGTTGTTGCCTCGTCCACAACATCTGGTTCTGTCTGGACCAAAAAGCTGCATGTGAACAAACCAAGCGGACAACAGCTGACTGAACGAGAATGTACATTCTGCCCAATGGCCGACTGTCAGCTTGGTGAATTCAGGCCTTTAGCCAAATAGCATGACCCAAGAGCCGAATGCTTATTTTTCCTCATTTTAAGATCATCCCATTTTCAAATTGTATTGAACTCTATACGGATAATAGAGAACTATGTTAAAACATAGGCTTTGATAAGAATAAATGACATACAATTTCTGGTCACACTTTACAATAAGGTTTCATTAGTTAATGTTAGTTAATGTATTTACCAACATGAACTAATATTAAACAACACTTGTGCATCATTTATTAATCAGAGTTTCACATTTACTAATGAATTCTCAATACTGATTGGTCAGTCGGGACATTCTAAGGTATGTTATTCTGGGATAACAACCACTAAATAATATTTTTGACTGTTTGGTGCCATCTTGTGACAGAACAATGTGCAGGTTGATTTATGCTTTATCAGCTTCACTTCATCAAGTTTAATTTCTGTTAGCTTTGCGTTTAATCAAAGTATTAATAAACTATTATGGCTCAGAACTATTTTTTTATGTCTAATTTGTATGTTTTGTGACAAGTAGTCATAAGCAGTATCCAGTAATAAGTATCCAGTAATAAGCTGGATAAATATGTCTAAGACATTTATTTTTCTGTCCTGGTAACAACCTACTGAATGTACAGTACTTTTTCCGTAACTTATTACAATGCGAGTTATCATGAACTAACACTGAACAACGTTATTACCATTAACTAACATTAACAAAGAAGTACAAATACTGTACTAAATGTATTGTTAATGTAAGTAATTATTGTAAAGTGTTACCTAATTTCTAAGTGTTTTTTTTTTTATTTTGTTTTTTTTGCTCTGTTGCTTCCAAACAACACAGTGATGTTTTGTTTTGGAATGATTCAGTGCTTTTGAAGAAATTCAGTGAGTGATTCATTAATCCCTTAATAAAGACATACAACTTTGAACAAATAAGCAAATCCAAAAATTTGTAAATTACTCATCAGTGACTATTTGCCACCTACTAGTTTCGTAAAGTGTTTTTTTGTTTTGTTTTTTGTGCTGTTCCCTTAATAATCTAGGTTACTCCCTTAAACTAAACATTGGTGGAACAGAAGCGACTTGGTCACCTAAACTGTAATTGAAGTGGCAAAGTCACAGATAGTTCTAGAAAGTTAGTTTGATCCATATGTTATTATGTCAAGAAAACAATCGATCAAAAATGTGGGTTCATTCTGAAAGTGTAAATGATGACCCTAAAAAGGTTTTACAAGCATGGTGGTTTCATCTAAAATCAAACTAACAATGTTTTAATCGAATTGCTATTGGATAATAAATATTTTATTCTAATTTACAAAATTTTTTAAATCATCGCTTTTGGTTTTGGCAAGGCCTCACAGTGGCGCAGTGGGTAGCACGTTCGCCTCACAGCAAGAAGGTCGCTGATCGCTGGTTCGAGCCTCGGCTGGGTCAGTTGACCTTTCTGTGTGGAGTTTGCATGTTCTCCCTGTGTTGGCGTGGGTTTCCTCCGGGTGCTCCGGTTTCCCCACATGTCCAAAGACATGCGCTATAGGTGAATTGAGTAAGCTAAATTGTCCGTAGTGCATGAGTGTGAATGGGTGTGTATGGATGTTTCCCAGAGATGGGTTGCAGCTGGAAGGGCATCCTCTGTGTAAAACATATGCTGGATAAGTTGGCGGTTCATTCCGCTGTGGCGACCCCAGATTAATAAAGGGACTAAGCCGAAATGAAAATGAATGAATGAATGGTTTTGGCAAGTCTAAAACATGTAAGAGCTGAAAATTCAATAGTACTGCATGACGATACACCAGTGGAATGTGATCTGCACATTTTTTTGGCTGTACTGAACACAAGCTCATCTCCTGCTGCAGTGGCTGCTAATTGCTTTAGCTTAACTGCTGGTGACTCATTCCAGACACAATTAGCAAACGACAAAACAAACCATGTAGTTAAAAAGTAATTTAACCACATCATTAGAAATCTAAATGAAAGGGGGAAACTTTCAGCTTCATTTTTGTTAGTTGCTGAGAAAAAAAAAGTGAGAGAGGATTTGTTAAGGAAGACTAGCGCTGAAAACAAAACTTTGACCTTTGAAATATATATTAATGTACAGTGGCATGAAAATGTGTTTGTCCCCTTACTGATTTCTTTTTTTTCTGCATGTTTGTCACATTTTAATGTTACAGATCATTAAAACATGTAAATTAGCCAAAGATAACACAAGTAAACATATCGTGCATTTTTTAAATTACGTTTTTTTTTATTAAGGGATAACAAAATCCAAAACTACATAGCCCTGTGTGAAAAAGTGTTTGAAGTGCATTTAGGTTCTGCAGCAGGACAATGATCCAAAACACACCAGCAAGTGCACATGTGAATGGCTAAAGAAAAACAAATGAAGATTTTGGAGTGGCCTAGTCAAAGTCCTGACCTGAATCCAATTGAGATGCTGTGGCATGACCTTAAAAATGTGGTTCATGTTTAAAAATGTGGCTGAATTACAGCAATTCTGCAAAGACGATTGGGCCAAAATTCCACCACAGCACAGTAACATTGCAAGTTAACAAAAACAACTGCAATCATGTGTTTTTAATAAGGGTGGCCCATCCAATTATTGGGTTTAGGGGCAAACACTTTTTCCACACAGGGCTATGTAGAATTCTATTTTGTTTTCCCTTAATAATAAAAGCCTTCATTTCAAAACTGATAATGTGTTTACTTCTGTTATTTTTGACTAATATTTACATTTGTTTGATGATCTGAAACATTAAAGTGTGACAAACATGCAAACAAAATTAGTAATCAGTAAGAGGGCAAACACTTTCACACCACTGAACATACAGTGCCTATAGAAAAATCACCAACTCCCTTTGAAATAATCACTTTATTTGTCATACAGCCTGAAATCAAATCACATTCCAAATAACGTTTTCAGCCAGAAATGTTTTTGTAGCCTTCACTTAACCTGTGCCTTTCTACAACTTTATCCCGAAGGTCTTTTGAAAGCAGGGTGTAATGTGAGTAAAGGTGTAGATTTTCATAGGGTATAAGGATTTCCTATCCTCACTGTACATTCAAAGAACTGACATCTGTATGGTCTGCCACTTTAAAACGTTTTGATAAAACAGACATATCCTGTGCCTGGAAGATAAATGTCTGACCTCTTCTTTTGCGACTGTGAGCTGCAGCTCTGCGTTCTGCTTCTTGATGTTGTAGTACTGCACCTCCACCTCATGTGTGAGCTGTAGCCACATCTGTAGAGCTTCAGGCAGAGACCAGTCTGACTGCATCTGCTTCTCTGCTCGCTTCAGAGCCATTCGCACCTAGAAAAACAACAACAACAAATACAGTACTAACACTAAAAACCTATTTTACTTTGTAATATGTCTTGAGAAGCAATCCATCTCTATAATTATGGATTTACAGAAGAGGGCTATAGAGCAAAAAGGTAAAGATAAACAAAATCAAGGTAATATGAATTTTAAAAACAAATTGCATTTTACTATATTATTACTATATTATAATATAATACTATATGGTATTATATTATAAATGTGGTCTTCAAAGTCACCAAGACCATTTTAACACTTTAACTTGCACTCTAAGAACATTGTTTTGTCATTGGTTTTCTTGACAACAACATGTTTTTTTTATTTTTATAATAATCTATGGACAAAAAGGCCAACCACACAGTTACAATGCCCTTTAAAGGGTTAATAGTTAAATCATATTTAACATTACTGCATCATGTTGATAATAAAATGTTCCATAAAATTGTCTATGTTTGGTCAGTTATTGTGCGTAGTGAAAACTTCAGCTTTACCTGCTTCTTATAGGTGTCACAAAGAAAATAAGTTAAAGTATATTTTCTAATTATACTTTATGCAAACTGTGCTCTGATCTCCAGTAGTTTACTTCAACCTTTTTAGTTTTATTGCTTTTATTCTAAAATCTGTTCTCTTTTGGCTAGAAATATTGCTTTATGCAATACTAACTGTTTCAGAGTTTCACAGTAATACATGTGAAAGTAATAGTTAAAATAGTAAAATATATCTTGAACATTAGGCTTGATTGGAGAAATCCTACTTTATAATCAGTACAAAACAAGTAGTTTAAACAGAGTAGATTTAAACTTTATAACTCCTGACTTGCATAGCTGAAGCTAAACCAACAATATACCTATTAGCATACTAGGTATTTTACTTTTATTTCTTTACTTTTTACTTTTACTTGTTCTTTTATAAATAAAATAAAAAGTACTTTCAATAAATGATAAAACAGTACACAAACATGACCATGCTGCAAAACTTTTAGTGCAAGCTCTTGTCACTTCAAGGTTGGACTACTGCAATGCTCTTCTAGCTGGACTCCCATCTTGTACCCTTAAATGATCCAGAACGCTGCAGCTTGTCTGTTCTTCAATGAGCCCAAGAGAGCCCATGTAACACCTCTCTTTATCTCTATGTATTGGTTGCCGGTCAAGGTTAGTGTCAAATTCGAATCATTGATGCTTGCTTAAGGTTGGCACCATCACAGAGAGGCTTTAAGTCACTTTTCAGAACCTTTTCATTTAATGTTCCTTGCTGGTGAAATGATCTTCCTATTCCCATATGGACTGCGGATACCCTGGTATCATTCAAGCAACAGCTAAAACCCCTTTTTCTGAGATCCCCTAAACCCCTGTGACCAAAGCCAGGAGCCCTCTTTTCTCCACCTCACTACACACCAACCCCAAAACTGAGTGTGCCATACACAGGTGAGTGGGCTTTACGAACCACCTTTAGAAAACACTCTTTCATCTCTCTGACAATTTAACCAACACTTTCACCAGTTTTGCACATTTCCACCGAACACGTTCTTATTCATTCATTCATTTTCTTTTCGGCTTAGTCCCTTTTAATAATCTGTGGTCGCCACAGCGGAATGAACCGCCAACTTATCTAGGATATGTTTTATGCAGCGAATGCCCTTCCAGCTACAACCCATCACTGGGAAACATTCACACACACTCATTCACACACATACACTACGGACAGTTTAGCTTACCCAATTCACCTATACCGCATGTCTTTGGACTGTGGGGGAAACCGGAGCACCCGGAGGAAACCCACGCCAACACGGGGAGAACATGCAAGCTCCACACAGAAATGCCAACTGACCCAGCCGAGGATCGAACCAGCGACCTTCTTGCTGTGAGGCGATCGTGCTACCCACTGCGCCAACGTGAGGCCCCATGTTCTTACAATCAGCACAAAAAAACTGCATTTATAAGGTGTGCTTCACACAGGTGAGTGGGATTGACAAACCACGTGCAGAAACACTCTTCTCTCTATTAAAAAAAGTCCTTAATCTAGCACTTAATTCTCTGAGCACTAACAGTTACTTTGTATAATTAGCACTTCTTGTGTGTATTGCCTCTTCTTGTTGAATTCCTCTTCAATTGTAAGTCGCTTTGGACAAAAGCATCTGCTAATTGACTGTAATGTAATGTAATGTAATGTAATGTAATGTGTATTTATATAGCTCATTTATTGTGTATGCCCATACCGGTGTAAGCGGTATACAAAGCGCTTAACAATCATGAGGGCGGGTCTCTCCACACCACCACCAGTGTGCTGCATCCACTTGGATGATGCGACAGCAGCCACAGGACAACGGCGCCAGTGTGCTCTCCACACACCAGTTATTCGTGGAGTGGAGAGACAGTGATACAGCCAATTCAGTGGATTGGGATGATTGGGAGGCCATGATCAGTAAGGGCCGATGGAGGGAATTTGGCTAGGACACCGGGGTTACACCCCTACTCTTTACAAGAAGTGCCATGGGATTTTTAATTACCACAGAGAGTCAGGACCTCAGTTTAACGTCTTATCCGAAAGACGGCCCTCACTGACAGAATAGTGTCCCTTTCACTATACTGGGGAATTGGGACCCACACAGACCGCAGGTTGAATGCCCCCTGCTGGCCTCTCTAACACCATTTCCAACAGCAACCTAGCTTTCCCATGTGGTCTCCCATCCAGGTACTGACCAGTCTCAGCCCTGCTTAGCTTCAGTGAGTAACCAGCCTTGGGCTGCAGGGTGATATAGCTGTGGCAAAATGTGAATGTATACTATTAGTGCACAGATATTACTGTACTTGCTTCTCTTTCTACTTTTAGAAAATACTGAATCTTTCCATATATTTAACTAATAAATTTAACTTAGACATTGGTACATTTCTCATTTGCAAGGGAAGATATTTAATCCCAAAGATGACTTATTGAACATGTACTTTAATAATTAATAAAAAAAAAAAAAACAGCCTCAAACAAGCCAGAAATATGTGATAAAGATGGTAAATCTTTTCAGTAAATAAAACAATCCAAGTATGCTTGCTCATCACACTTATACTTTTCTTTTATCTTCCATATGTTCATCAAATCTTGAGTGCTCAAATTATTTCGAAGTATCGGCCAAATATGCTTTATTGACTACTTGTCTTCACAACTATAAACACATCTCTAATAAATACAGAACATGGACAAAGTGTAGTTTGTTTTTACTTTGACAGACTTCTATTTTGTATGGTTTATTTTGTATTGGTTTGTACCTGCACAAGCTCCTCCTCTGCGTATTTGAGTCTGCTGAGTTCACATTCAGCTCCCTCCCGGAGCTCTCTCAGTCTGCTGGCTTCTTTCTTTGCTCCGTTGATCTCGTCACGCATCTTCTGCTCCAGGTTCTGCTTCTCCACCGCCACCGTCCGGTTCTCCTCCTGAGCCTTTTCCAACCTGACGGCACCACAGACCAGACAAAGTCACATCTAAAGGCTAGTGTTTTACAATAGAATAGTAAGCCAGTAAGTAAATAAATAACTAAATGAAAACATTAAAAAGTATAATACAAATAAATGATTAGAGACAATATTAATAATAATAATAATAATAATAATAATAATAATAATAATTATTATTATTATTATTATTATTATTATTATTATTATTATTATTATTATTAATATTATTATTATTATTGTCTCTAATCATTTATTTGCCATTGGGTTTTTCCAAAACTATATGTCTTCAAAAAAGTTTATATAATTAAAACTATATGCCTTCAAAAAAGTTAATTTGATTCACTATTGTGAAAATTATTGTATATATAAAAACAAATAACACGTTATACATTAAATCTCTTATAACTTGTGTGCTATATTGTAAATGTTTTGAACTCACGAGATGAATTGGACTGAGTTTGACTATAGATGTTATATGACATTTGTAATTTGTGTCATTTTTAAACATTGGGCCTTATCATATACCAGGCGCAATGTGGAGCAAGTGTTTGTTTTGTTTTATTTTTTCTAATTTCGGACTGATGCAGGTATCATTTTTGCATGTTTTGTGCCACATTGTTTAAATGACAAATGCATTTGCGCTAATTTATGCGCTCATGGGTGTGCTGGTCTGAAAAGGAGGTGTGTTAAGATGCAATGCTATTTTGATGCAACACGTCTTAACAAACTCATTCTCATGGCTCAGCTCACTTCACACTCATAAACGCACTGGATCGCAGGAATGATCAAAACACATATTTATTTACAGAACACTCACTGGAACATCGACACACAGGACTTGAAGATGAGGTGAAGACAACATAGAATGACGTGTAATTCCGGACAAGGGACTAAACCAAACTAAGGGGTATAAATACACAAGGACTAATGGAACTGATAACACACAGGGGAGGAACACAAGTGAAACTAATGAACATCAAGAAACGCTGGGAAACAGAACAAAGGAGCACATGGAAAAACACAGGAGCACATGGAACACACTGGGAAGTCACATGACACAAACATGGAACACAACACAGAATCTGACACTCATTAAGAGAATAAAGACAATCCTTTTAGACCATGTGCTGGCACACAGACAGTTGTTTTCCATCTTTAAAATAGTGGATTCGGACTCACCCTTAGTGTTTTTGTGCCGTTCGCTTTAGACTTTCCACTTAGATCAATAAAATAGAGCCCGTAATCGTCAACACAGATCTCACTGTCATAATGTAAACTGCAAAATTTGACTTGTCGAGTCTACACTGTACAAATGATTTAAATCTTACTTTAACTTAAATTTTACCTTAACATACAATTTTAATCAGTTAATTTTTAATTATACAAAGCTTAAAGGTGCAGTATGTAGAATTAACACCTAGTGGTCGAACTATGTATTGCAGTCCAATTTCAAAACATTGATAAGCATACAATTTTTTCACCTGGCCCCTCTGACGATAACTCCACGCAAACTCTGGTTGCCAGACTAACGACACCAACAGGAGCGAGCGTGCCCAGCAAATGTTTTCTTTTATAATATTTTTACTATTTGCTAATAAAAACCACCTCATGATTTTTACACAGATCAAAACAAAGACAAACATTCTGTTACAGAGCATACATTTTCAAAGGAATAACTGACTTTAACATTGTTTTTTCAAATAAACAAGTACAGTAAGTTCACTTTCATTATTTTTTTATATCTGCAGACATATGTTGGTATGTTTATGCTTTAGATGAGTCAGAAACTTATATACAGCACATATAACATAATATTTTAGTCAGCTTGACTGATTTAAGTTGAGATGACTAGAAAAGTTTATTTGATTCAACTAAACACTTTTAGGCAGCAATCTTTTTTTACAGTATACAGACATTTATTTGCTACAGTTATTAAGACATTCAAATTATTAGCCCTCCTGTAAATTTTAATTATATTTCAAATATTTTCCAACTGATGTTTAAGGAAATTTTTTACCGTATTTTCTTTTTTTCTTCTTCAGGGGAAAGTCTCATTTCTTTTAGTTTGGCTGAAACAAAAGCAGTTTCTAATTTTTAAAAACAATTATTCAATATTATTATCCCACTTAAGATTTGTATATATTGGCAGATACAGGCTGCAAAACTCTGTTCTTCACATACACATGTAAAGAGCTGAATCCCAAATTGAGTATTTTTTACAATTATTATTACACTGGAGCTAGATTTTTTTATTTTTTTTGCAGAAGAAAGAAAATCATGCAGATCTGGAACAATTTGAGGGGTGAGCAAACGATGACAGATGTTCTTTTCAGGATGAACCATTCCCTTGAGGGTACTTATAGAAGAGCTTAATGAGCCTTCTCATAACAAGAAAAGAAATCTGCTGTTGGACAGAAAATAGAATAAGACTTATTCTCCCAGAAACAGAAACAGAGTGTGTGTGATTTGCTCTCACCGGCTCTGGAGCTCTGTCAGGCTCTCTTCGGCGTGCTGCAGACTCTCCAGATCTTTCATCATCTGCGAGATGTGGATTTTAGAGGACTTGTTTTGTATGTATGCAAACCAGCAGCCACCCACACCGATGATGATCGAAATCATCAAAATAAAGTCCTTCAGCCAGTGATAGTGGTGACCTAGCGAGGAAAATAAAGCATTTATACCTTGAGCGCTGACTCTGTGCGTATGTCATTCCGACCTGCTTTGGGAATGAGATTAGCCAATTCATTAAGTCTGAATCTGAGACTGAATTTATCACATGTATCTGTTAATTAACGCTTGCCTTTAGCTTGTTTACACTTTCAAATTGCATTATGGGACCATGATCTCAGGTCTGTCAACTTTTGAGGGTTTTGTTATGTTAAAAAAATACTTTTATTAATATTTGACCCCTTTACAGGTCTCTCATTGAAGACCTCAATAAAAAGAAAACATTGGAGTGTCACTGGGTATTATGAATGAATGAATGAATGAATGAATGAATGAATGAATGAAAAAATAAATGGCGAAGTGGGTAGCGCTGTTTCCTCACAGCAAGAAGGTCACTAGTTCGAGCCTCGGCTGGGTCAGTTGACATTTCTGTGTGGAGTTTGCATGTTCTCCCCGTGTTGGAGTGGGTTTCCTCCGGGTGCTCCGGTTTCCCCCACAAGTCCAAAGACATGCGGTATAGGTGAATAAACTCAACTGAATAAACTAAATTGTCTGTAGTGTATGTGTGTGTATGAGAGTGTATGGGTGTTTAGCAGTCATGGGTTGCAGCTGGAAGGGCACCCGCTGCGTAAAACATATGCTGTATAAGTTGGCGGTTCATTCCGCTGTGGCGACCCCTGATTAATAAAGGGACTAAGCCGAAAAGAAAATGAATGAATGAATGAACAATCTCAATGTAGTTACCGTACATGGCTCCTTGCCCAATAAAGGGTTAAGAATATTCAATCACAACACAGTGTCCAGGATTAAGGAGTACAGCCTTTACAGATCTCTCTTTTAAATTCATATTCTCTATAGGATGTTACAATAATGTATTTCTGTATATGCATTAGATTATTCAAGACCAAAACCAAAACTGGAATTAATTTAACAAAATAAATTAAGATCATGGTGTAAAAATGAGTACACCAAAACAAATATTTAAGGGACAAATATATAATAACATTTTTAATAAAGATGAAAAATCAAGAGAACCATTGAAAATATTAAATTTAGTTTTAGATTTTGTAGCTTGTAATTGTATATTTTTGCAACAAAAGTTATTTGTTACAATGAAGCAAAGTCACATGGGATTAATGCAGCAGAATACACTCACGTAGTGGAGGTCCAAAAAGCACTGCATCCAACGCTTTCAGATTTAATTTCTGTTTATGTCGTTGGTCTAATATCTTTAGCTGCATTGACATAAACGACGGTTCATTTGCTGCTATTCTGTAACAGAAAAGAAGAAGAAAAAAGTCACAATAGGTCTGATTTCTCTTGGTTTAGGATTCATCAGACAAAAAGTTACTTGGATATTTCAAGTGCAAATCAACAAAAGGGCATCCAGTAAACCTCAGAGGGGCACACAGATGAAGTCAAAATTATTCGCCCTCCTGTATATTTCCCAAATGACGTTTAACAGATTCAGTATTTCAATTTTTCACAGTATTTCCTATAATATTTTTTCTTCTGTAGAAAGTCTTATTTGTTTTATTTCAGCTAGAATAAAAGCTAAAAGTTACAAAAAGAAAAAAATGTAAAACCATTTTAAGGTCAATATTATTAGCCCCTTAAGCAATATATTGCTTTCATGTGTCTACAGAGCAAACTATCATTATACAATGACTTGCCTAATTACCCTAGCTTGCCTAATTAACCTAGTTAAGCCTGTTAATGTCACTTTAAGCTGAATACTAGACAAATATTATGTGCTGTCATCATGGCAAAGATAACAGAAATCAGTTATTAGAAATGAGTTATTAAAACTATTATGGTTAGAAAACCATGAAATTAATTGGTATATATGGAAGTCTGTGTGACTGCATGTGTGTGTGTGTGTGTGTGTGTGTGTGTGTGTGTGTGTGTGTGTGT
>CAIGQW010006673.1:2180625-2195858 GCA_903798125.1 Danio choprae
TGTGTGTGTGTGTGTGTGTGTGTGTGTGTGTGTGTGTGTGTGTGTGTGTGTGTGTGTGTGTGTGAATGGCAAGTTCAAGCTCAAAGGACTAATTTTAAGAAGTGCGTACTAGATGACTGAAAGATCACATGTGCTGCCACACACACACATACTGGGCATAGCTGCAGGTGAAAGGTGATCTGATGCTGTGACATCATTTCATGAGTCATGGAGAAGTGGCCATGAGGGGAAACTCGACACCCTAAACCTTTCTTTACCCCCACACTCATGCACGTCCACTGTCTGTGCACTGACACATCAGGGCCACTAGGGGGAGTCGCTGCTGTTAAAACCCATGCATTTCATTTATGTTGATGTTTCAGCATTTAATAACAGTTTTAAAGGGACGTTTCACCTATTAAAATTCTGTCATCATTCGCTCAGCCTTCACTTGTTCCAAACCAGTTTGAGTTGTTGTTGTTTTTTGTTCTATTGAACACAAAAGAAGATATTTTTGTAGAAAGCTGGAAACCTGTAACTATTGACATTCATAGTATTTATTTTTCCCCACTATGCAAGTCAATGGTTTCCAATTTCAAACATTCTTCAAAATGTCTTCTTTTGTGTTCAACAGAACAAAATAAACTCAAACTGGTTTGGAACAAGTGGAGGTTGAGTAAATGATACATTTTTTCATTCTGGGGTGAACTCTTTCTTTAGCTACATCAAATTGATTGAACTTGTGCATTGTAATGTAATGTGATGTGCACTTGCAGTGTATTTACCTCACTGGGTTAAATAAGCTAACAACTAGGGTAAATGTTAGGTTCAGGGATAGGTTTAGCTGTAGTAACTTGTTAATACCTAGTTTAAGTGATGATAATGTTAAGTTCATAATAAGTAAATGCGAATTAAATTGCTACCAGGTCAGGTTAAAAACTATGCAAGGGACAGTACCTAGTTTTTACCCAGTTTATGTAATGACTGATAAGTATGTTCTACCTGTAAAACAGTACTTAATAAAGTGCTACCATAAAATTTGCAAGAAATACTTTCCATTTTAGGTTTAATTCCCTATGTACCACACGTCTTCATAATAAATGTGATGTAAAACTGTTTGCATGAGGCTGTTAAAAGGTTAGGAGTAGAAAACAAACAAGAAAATTAAAAATAACTCTTCATTTACTCTCCCTCTTCTGGTTTTAAACCTTTCTAAGTTTCTTTCTTTTGTTGAACGCAAAAAAAGATATTTTGAAGAATGCTGGTTGCTGAGACCCATGGACTTCCATAGTGAGAAAACATATGTCAAAGCAACGAGCATTTCTCAAAATATCTTCTTTGTGTTCAACTCAGGAAAGAAACTCGAATAGGTTTTGAGAAATTGATGACGGAGTTTTTATTTCTGGGTGACATAGCCCCTTTTAATCGGTATAAAAACAATAAAAGGTCCTTGACGTGTGTGTAATTACCGAGGTAGCGTGTTGCCGTCTACTTTAAACTCTCTGAAGTTTCTTTCATACTGAGGAAGCTCCACGGACTCTTTTAGCCACTCCACTACATCCTCTAGTGTCCAGTTGTGCACTGACAAGGAAAAAGAGACAAAGTGTTACACATTGTTCATGCTTTAACTATAAATATGTAATCGCTTAACACACAAGATTCCAGGTGAAAACATGATTCATGAGCTCTTTTTTCCAGCATTTGGATATTTAGCCTTTGCTCCATGTATGTACATTAGTGAAATAGGTTATATAATACAGAACAGTATTTTTCAAATGTCTGAGGCCACACTGACAATTTGAAATCTAGATGAGACATAAAAAATAAATAAATAAATAAAAAAACATTGAACAGAATGATTATAGATTCTGGTCACAAAAAAATAGATTTACAGATGGTCAAACGGTCTTCTGTTAATGCTCAACATGCTCTGTGGATCATGGATGTTTCCCAGTACTGGATTGCAGCTGGAAGGGCATCCGCTGTGTAAAATATATGTTGGATAAGTTGGCTAAGGGACTAAGCCGAAGGAAAATGAACGAATGAATGAATGAGTATGAACTAGGGCTGTGTGATATAGAAGAATATATTGAATATGTGATAGCATGTGATATTCAATACAAAATATATTTTTAAATGTTATAACCAACAAGTTTCATATTATTTTAGAGAAAAGAAAGCATCACTACAACTTCTGAATGTGAACGGCCATGTTTTACCATGATTTAGAACAATCATAAAATGTAACAATGTAAACAAACTATAGAAGAACAGGCCGCTGTTGTTCTTACATATTAATAATATAACATTAAATTAATATAGGGTGACACGGTGGCTCAGTGGTTAGCACTGTCCCTTCACAGCAAGAAGGTCGCTAGCTCGAGTCCCGGCTGGGTCAGTTGGCGTTTCTGTGTAGAGTTTGCATGTTCTCCCCGTGTTAAACCAGTTCAAATGATTCTATATTAACATAGTAAGAGACCAATACAATCTTTGCCGTGGAATAATCTCACAGTTCTCACATTTGTATTTGCCCGATCTGAAGTGAATTATTCATTTTAGTTTCATTTTAGTTTCACTAGCGGCCTTATATTTCACAGACGTCATAGTACAGTGTGTTCTCTCAGCTTAAATTGTCATCATATGAAAAGCGTGGACTCAAACAAGTGGTGGCTATTCATGACAATGAAATTAATTGCTTTTGTGAACAAATCCATTGCCGCTCAAATTTCAGGGACTGTACCATCATATTTCACACTCACACTGAAATGAAATCAGACCTAAACAACAGTGTGTATTTGTTGTGTAATATCTACAGAACAGAGCAAGCCAGTGTGTTCTCAAATTTCATCTCAGAGCCTCAACAGAGTCTGATGCTGTAAGGTGCCATCACTTTATATGAAAAGCTCAATAGGAAACATGTATTTCATTCATTCATTTATTTTCTTCGGCTTAGTCCCTTTATTCATCAGGGGTCGCCAAAGCGTAATGAACCACCAACTTATCCAGCATATGTTTTACACAGCGGATGCCCTTCCCGCTGCAACCCAGTACTGGGAAACACCCATACACTCTCTCATTCACATATACTACGGCCAATTTAGTTTACTCAATTAACCTGTACCGCATGTCTTTGGATTGTGGGGGAAACTGGAGCACCTGGAAGAAACCTACGCCAACAAGGGGAGAACATGCAAACTCCACACAGAAATGCCAACTGACCCAGCCGGGACTCAAACCAGCAACCTTCTTGGGAGGCTGTGAGGCGACAGTGCTAACCACTGAACAATATAAAAATCCCAATAATACTTATTTCATTTATGTAAAGAAATGTATAATATTACAAAATTATTGTTTTCTGTTAATCAAAGCTACACATTCAGCTTTATTTTTATTTTTTTAATAGAAAAGTTCATTCAAATTAAGCTTAATTCTTTGCAAAGCACAGTCATCAAAATCCGAGAAAAATAATAACTAAGGGAATTAAAAAGATTACACACAAAAATAAAATAAAGAATGAAAAATCTGATGCTTTCAAATGAATTACTTTCATCACTAAAGTGAACTTTTGACCAACAGATGAGAGGTAATCTCATTTCTCTTCATCTTCCATTATTTATTTATTTGAAGTTTTACTATTTTAACTGTTTGAACACAAAAGGCAAGCTTATTCACAGCAAATAAAAAGCCATCAACTGAATGTTAAATCGATAATGAAAATGAAATGTTTAATGAAACTTTAAAGTGATAGTTTAAGTGAAAATAAAAATTCTGACACAGTTTAATCAACCTTAAGTAATTCCAAACCTGTTTAATTTTCTTCTGTTGAACACAGAAGAAGAAATAAAAAAATAATAATTTGGAAACCGGTAACCATTGACATCTATAGTACTCCATACTATGGAAATAAATAGTTACCAGTTTTCAACATTGTACAAAATATCCTCTTTTGTATTCAACATTTAAATAAAAAAACCCTCAAACGTTTGGAACCACTTGAGAATGATTCAATTGTGACTTAATTTTAATTTTTGGGTGAACTGTCCATTTTAAACAATAAAACTGAAGAAGTTTCAAGTGTGTATACTAGCTTTGGATACATCCTGCTCAGTAATTTCAAACGATTCCACCATTCTATTGTTTGCATGTTAATAATGAACCTGTCCTTCCTAATGATACCTGCAAAATCCATCTATTGTGGTTTAAACAGCAGCATCTACTGGTGGACACATTTAGTCTTTACCTTCTGATATTTTCCAGCCCCTCCACAGCTCCTCCACCGTGATGTGCTGGTCCTCTCGGTGGAGATTACTGTGTTTATTGGTCTGGTGCTGCTTCATGTCCTCTATGATAAACTGCAGAAGAACAACAGCATAGCATTAATGCTCAAACCACAGGACAATGACTAGCTTTATGGCACAAGTGACTCTTTTAGGGCATCTGATGCTTTCAAATATATCTTTTAAATTATTCAAATAATTTTAATGCAAAAAATACTATCAGATATTTTGCCTTACATGTCATTATTACTTCAGCAGATGCTTATAACTAAAGCAAAGATATTATTCATAATG
Organism: Danio choprae; assembly: GCA_903798125.1. NCBI lineage: Eukaryota > Metazoa > Chordata > Actinopteri > Cypriniformes > Danionidae > Danio > Danio choprae. Next base: position 2,185,176 of record CAIGQW010006673.1, read on the forward strand.
AGTCAACAACGCATGCATTACTGCAATACAGTTTTTAAAAAAATAGCCTGAAGAATGCATGACTAGAGGAGAATTTATTGTGCAATAAAGCTGTTAGAATGTGACAAGTGCACTAGATAAGTGTGAAGCTCTCTATGGGCATGTCTGTGTAAACTCTTTATCGCTCTGTGGTTTCGCATGTGTGTTTGCTCAGTGCACATACATGGCTAAAAATGTTCTATTCTGTTTATGAATTATGTTGATATGCTCACAAGCTCATACCAACAAATGTGGGACAAGAAGACATCTTTAAAGTCCTGAAGGTTTATTTAGCAACACTCTCTCTCACACACACACACACACACACACACACACACACTCTCACACACACACACGCTCAGGAATCTGCTGTGTCCTGAAAGAGGACACCATCTTCCAGTGGCTGTAAGAAGGAGAAATTCTTGGGCCTCTTCTTGAAACACTTCTGGATCCCAGAAGCACCTGCCATGACCAGAAACAATCCTTCCCAAAACACACGTCACGTCCTCAGAAACCATACACATATATACCAGAAGACTATTTAAAATCAAACAGCGAGTAGAACAAAAAACACAGGAAAGAAAAAACAAATCTTCACTTGCAATCTTGAGGTTGTGGGCAAACCTGAAGGAAATTGACGTCTGTATATGTGAACAAAATCAAAAAACTCCTTTAATGCAGTATTCACAGTTATTATTATTTTATCTAACAGAATAAAAGCAACTTTAATATATTGTCATGTTTAATTTGATAAAATGTACGTGATTCTCATCTTACAGTGAAAGGGCTACAGCAGGGAATATAGATGCATTGTGGGATTTATGCTTCTCTGTAGGGTCAGTTTTCACTAGATGTGTGAGAAGAATCATCCAAACCTCAAACTTCACCACATGCACAAACACACACATGCATGCACAAACACTTATATATGTAGTTTACATTGATTCTCATAGACATGATGTTTGTATACTGTATATATGTATCAAATGTTATACTGTATATACTTTATGTACTGTATAAATGTATATACTGTATAAAAATGTTCTACGCCCTAAACACAACTGTCTCCATTAGAAAAAATGGTATAATTTATAAGATCTTGTCCTTATTGGAAAAAAAAGGTGTTTATTAAACAATTTTAATCAGCCATTATACTACTTGCATTCTGTCCACAGAATTTAGGGAATCGCTTAATAACACAGACAAACACACAGACACAAACAAACTCAAACACAAACTTGTATATATGGTTTATGAGGATAGGCGCAATGTATTTTATACAGAAAAAAATATTTTATTATATGGCCTAAACCCAACCTTCACAGGAAGCCTGTGGCACATTTTGAATGTGAAAAGATCCAGTTAGGTATGATTTTTTTATTAGGAATTATGAGGACACAAGGCATGTCCTCGTAAACAACCTTGATAGAGTACAACTAGGTCATTATACAATTATACAATGTCCTTGAAAACCACATAAACAAGTACATACACAAACACACCTCAGAAGCTCTATTCAAAAAGAGTTCAAAACCCCTTCAGACCCTATGTCCATTATAATGGACATCACACGTCAGCCAATGTTTTTTGTGGATCCTGAGCATTTCCTCTCATTTAAAGCCTGCAGTCCATGAAAGTGGACGATTGTCATCCAATCAAATGGTGGTAAGGCTCAGCATGTTGCAATTTGAAAATAATCCACTACTCTGAAAAGCAGCATGGCATCACCTCACTCCAGACACAGACGTAAGCACGTATTCAGATTTATTGATATGTTTGTCAATATTCCATAGATTGTATGTAAAAAGAAATAAATAAATAAAATAAAAGGATTGCACTTACTAATTAAAGTTTAAAATCTCTTGTAACATTGCAAGCTTTAGATCAAATATGTCTGTTCATTAGGATGTAGAATGGGTTCTAGATCTGTTATTGAAATTAAGTCTCCAGTAATGCTGACTGAACTTTTTTATATATAAAAAACTATACTGATGTACTAATTCATTGCTGAAACAATGTCATATGCAGAATATACAGATCTTGAAGTTCTTGAGCATTTAGCAGATGGAAATATCTCAGATGTGGACATTATGTGGAGTGATGAGGAAGATGAAGATAAAGTTTGTCATAAACAAGATGCAATCTATACAACAAAAACCGGCCTCACAGTGGCGCAGTGGGTAGCATGTTCGCCTCACAGCAAGAAGGTCGCTGGTTCGAGCCTCGGCTGGGTCAGTTGGCGTTTCTGTGTGGAGTTTGCATGTTCTCCCTGTGTTGGCGTGGGTTTCCTCCGGGTGCTCCGGTTTCCCCCACAAGTCCAAAGACATGCGGTATAGGTGAATTGGGTAGACTAAAATGTCCGTAGTGTATGAGTGTGAATGGGTGTGTATGGATGTTTCCCAGAGATGGGTTGCAGCTGGAAGGGCATCCACTGTGTAAAACAAATGCTGGATAAGTTGGCGGTTCATTCCGCTGTGGCGACCCCAGATTAATAAAGGGACTAAGCCGAAATGAAAATGAATGAATGAATGAATGAATGAATGAATGAATGAACAACAAAAACCTCAAAATTAAAGTAAAAATGTTACAATGTTAATGTTTGTGATTTTGAAAATAAACGTCAAGATTTTACCAGCAATCATGTATGTTTTTCGTTTTTTATTTGTATTTTATGTTGGTATAATGTTCGGGAAGTACAACTGTTCTGATGTAATGTCCACTGAAATGGACAAAAATATATACTTAAAGGGTGTTGAGTTGTTGTTATTTTAATTTGGTCTCATTTATAGGAGCCGTGAATCTGAACTGTGAAAACACACTTTTACATTATTCTGAAACTTGAAGGGGTTAAATAACACAAATGTATAATTGTATATCTAATAAAATGACTAATAGTGAGCAATAATAATGACAAATCCTTTATCAGCATGTATTCTGTTCAAGTTCATTCATGAATAAAAGATAGCTTTTAAAGTTCATATTTCATGACTATGAATTCTATAAACAAAAAAAATTGTCACCTTTTGTTCATTCATGTGTATTACCAATAGCAATACACCTTTTACATTTAAATATTATAGAAAATTATCTTGCTTAATTTACATTTAATTTGTGTATTCATTCATTTTCATTTCGGCTTAGTCCCTTTATTAATCTGGGGTCGCCACAGCGCAATGAACTGCCAACTTATCCAGCATATGTTTTACGCAGCGGATGCCCTTCCAGCTGCAACCCATCTCTGGGAAACATCCACACACACTCATTCACATTTATACACTACGGACAATTTAGCTTACCCAATTCACCTGTACCACATGTCTTTGGACTTGTGGGGGAAACCGGAGCACCCGGAGGAAACCCACGCCAACACAGGGAGAACATGCAAACTCCACACAGAAACGCCAACTGACCCAGCCGAGGCTCGAACCAGCGACCTTCTTGCTGTGAGGCGAACGTGCTACCCACTGCGCCACTGTGAGGCCTAATTTGTGTATATTACATTCAACTAACTTAAATGTAAATATAATATAGAAAAGGAGAATGTTTATACAAAAGTTGTTAACATTTAAAAAGTATTCACTCTCTGTTAATACACGTTGGTTCATAAGACAATACATCTATAATGTATAAAATAAGAATATGTGTAATATATTTAAAATTAACTTACTGTAAAACGTATAAATGCTGCAAAAATTATTCATTGTTCATCAAAATAGTTCATTGATAGTTACTACATGAAATGTGAATTAAATTAAACATTACAAAAAGTAAAAATGGACTTTAAAATATTTTCATTCCACATAAATAAATTGAAAAAAAAAATTGGTTAGAGCAACATAATTCACCTAAATGCACTGTTTGTGTGTGTGCGTGTGTGAGACAAAATGGCAATTAACAAGCATAAATCATGTCACAGTCAAGATTATATTTAACTGGCACAGAATGTGTTGAATGTTTAGATCACGTTTAGGAAGCCATGCATATGCATGTAACATTATAACACTTCTGTTATACCTTTAAATCTAATTATATACCTACATATAACCAAAACCCTACATGAATATGCATGGAGCTTTCATCACGTGTACACACCAACACACATACACACACAGTAATATAGTATCCCTATGGGAGAAGTACTCATATGTCAATGGTCTCTCCTTGCAAGCAAGAACCAATGTCAACTTTGCCCTTTGAGGTCTCTGGAAGGCTTAAGCTTTACTGACCTGTTTTTAAGCCCCCCCGACCCCTTCTCAAAATGCATGTACACACAACACCACACCAAATTGTATTAAACGAGAAATCTATTCAATTAGATTAAGGTACCACAAATTTTGTTTTACTCACCTCCACGCTCTCATTCACTTCAATCGCTCCATCGTTATCGTCATCAAGCTGCTTGTGAATTTGCCGAAGCGCCTCTAAACTGAAGCGGTCAGCTTCATTCGTACATGGAGGCATGACTGCTGAACATGGGTCTGCAAAAAGAAAACCACAATTAACCTTTATACAGAAACACACTTATCAATAAAAGCCCCTCCCCTTGAGCGAAGATGTGCCAATGGCAGTTGAGTATCAGGTGCACAGGTGTTTATGAAGATTCTGAGTGCAAAAATGTTTTCCTTATGACAAAACTCTAGAAAATTTCTTACACCATGTCCTAAGTAAATACGATGTGACAAGATTCTAGCAACAAGCAATTTGGCTGTCCGCACCAAATGTGACATGACACGACAGAAACGTCTTCATACGAGTAGTTGATTTAAATTCCAGCCACTGCACTCTCAATGGTAAGGGTTATAATCTAATTAATACATATTAAACCTCTTTAACATTATTAAAAGTACATAGGCTGAGTGACTGATGCATGTTTGTTTGCACTCTCACAGTTCTGACTTTCATTGTGAAACCGTTTGCTAGTTATTTTGTTTTCAAGGTCTGAGGTGATATATCTGCATGGAAAATAGTATTCAAACTCACATTGGTAGCATTTAACCCTGCAAAAAGCACATAATCAGTACCTGAGGTGATCAGTGCCGTAGTAGTTTATACTGCAGAATAGAAAGCATTTCTAAAATAGAAATTTGTAAAGTAAAACTCATTAAACTTATTTTAACATGAAGAAGATTGATTTCATTGTATGTCGTGGTGCGTGTAGATAGGACAGGGTGTTAAAAAAAGTGGGTATGTCCCCTTAAAATTAAAGAGGAGATCCTAGTAAAGCTAAATGTTATTCATAAAAAACATAACCCTTAAAAATGCTCTTAAGGTCACAAATTGTTAAGAGTAAGAAAGATGACTTTAAATGATTCAAAGGAATAAATGGCCAAAAGCCTAGAGGATAATACACAAGGCAACTTTTAGAGCAATGCTGCTAGGCGATATTGCAGAGCTACGATATTGGCGATACTGGAGACTCCGCACACCTCCGTTCCCTATTCGGGGAACGTGGGTTATGTACGTAACCAGGACATTCCACTTTATATTGGAACTCCAACGTGCATCTGTAAACAGACTACGGGAAGCTATGGAAAACGCTCCTAATGTGAAGTTTGTCAAGCAAAGCGTGAGCGTACAAGCATCACCAAAAGGGCAAACCTTCCAACGTCCCCTGGGCCCTTTAATTTCCATTACATGGGAATAATTAGAAAATTTAGACGGGGGGTCATAATGTGCTTTTACCCAGCTAATATAGACTAGGGGTTTTAGAAAATGACAGTTTGTTGGGAAAGCGTGCCAGACCCCGAAGGGGGAGGACGCTGCAGAGGCCACCTGCTACCCAAGAGGGGAGACTTGATGGCAATAAGAACATATAGACTAGCCCTATAGAGGGGGAGTGCTACATGTGATAAGCTGGTTAGCGGGTAGGGAAGACAAGGGTCCGCCTGGTCAGGGGGAACACTCCATGGCTGAATAAGCATATGGAATCACCATAGGGGACTGCGCATAGCTGGCACCGAACCTCAGCATGTGGGTAGACCAGAATGGGCATACCAGACATCACACTGAGCAAGGCACCCTGCTCCTCTGCTGAGTCGGGTGCTGGGGGCCTCTGAGGAATTCTCTAGGGTTCGCCAAACAGGAAACTTACTTGTAGAATGAATAAGGCGCACGTATCTCCGTGTTAGGGAGCATGGCGCAGCAAGCATTTTTGGCACAGAGCTTAATTTCTTCCCGATTGATCAGGGTAATCGGGAGGAAACCGGCTCCACTTGAAGATTATAAAATCTTGCAAATGTGTTAGGTGTCGCCCAGCCCGTAGCTCAGCAAATGTCTGTAAGGGAGGCATCGTGTGCTAACGCCCAGGGTGAGGTGACACTTCTAGTAGACTGTGCTCTCACGCTTGGGGGACTCGGCTCTCCCTGGCATTCATAAGCGAGGGTGATGGTATCAACTATCTAGTGGGCCAACCTCTGTTTTGATATGGCACTTCCCTTCTGCCGATCACCATAACAGATAAAGAGCTGTTCACAGGATCTTAAGTTTTGCGATCATTCCACGTAAAGGCGCAAAGTGCAAACGAGACAAAGCAGTAAATAGGCTGGGTCTACCTCCTCCGAAGGTAGAAATGGGGTGGTAGGAACCTTAGGGACATAGCCGGGTACGATTCGCTGACCGAAATGCCTCCAAATCCCAGACTCTCTTGAACGATACCAACGTGATCAGCAGAGCGGTCTTCATGGACAGAATTTTTAAGGATACCGAGTCGAGTGGCTCGAATAAATCTCCCTAAAGACCCGCCAGGACTACAGAGAGATCCCAAGAGGGCATGAGAGGGGGGCGGGATGGATTTAATCGCCACGCGCTTCTGAGGAATCGGATGATTAGATTATGCTTCCCAAGTGTGTTGCTATCCACCAGGTCATGATGAGCGGAGATGGCAGCCACGTAAACCTTCAGTGTGAAGGGTGACAGCCTACGTTCTAGCTTATCCTGAAGGAAGGATAACACTACGCCAATCAGGCAAGTTTAGGGGTCTTCTCGGCGAGAAGCGCACCACTCAGCAAATAGACAAAGCTGGTAATTCACCTAAGTCTTCCGTGCTCCGTCTATGGATGACACGTGGAGGTTCCAGAGATCTGGGCGCAGGTGCCAGAGGGTCTCAGGGGAATGCGCCAGGGACGAGGAGTGTGAGTTCGGAAACCCAGGTCCGTTTGGGCCAAATCGGGTTGAGGGAAAGGAGTCACTTGTACCCTGGAAGCCTGTGGCAGTATAGCCCGTCGCTGCGAGCTGGAAGGCTGAGCATCCCAGTCCCAGGCTCGGGTTTGCACATCGAGAGAGAGCGCGGAAACTGCTCTTTTATTGAAAATTTGATTACCGCCAGCTAATAGTTGTTATTATGGACTGAATTGGTCCTCGGCCCCCCACTGAGGAAAGAGCCGGTCCCCTCTTCTCTGGACGGCCCATCTCAGGGACGCTTCACGGCCCTTTTACCGGACTTCACGGCACCCTGGTGCGGGGCGCTCCAGTCCAGCGGGTGGTTCCCGCGCTAACCGACTTGCGGGGAGCAACAGGGGTGGTGCACCCTAATGCTATAGTGTGCAGCAACCTCAGCTGCACAACAGTCAAGCCCTCGCAGTGAGGGCAAGAACTGTCCACGAGCACTGCCTCCACATGCTGGACCACCAGACATGCAATGATGACCCCCAGACATGATGCAATACTCGTGCCTGTCATCTGGGGATAGGAAACCACCGCATCCAGAAATGCACTGCCGGAACGACATCTTTAAAAAGACATACTGCTCGGCCGTGTGGCTCTCTTAGGGGATCTGCTCTTTTAGAGAAAACTGCTCTTTTATTTAGCACCAGTAAACGCCCAGAGGACGGAAGAAGGAGCCCAGTTCAACCGCCGCTGTCACGTTTTTGCCTGCACTGGTGGGACAGCTGGTTTTGTATGGAAATCAGGATGCAGATCAGGAAGCTCTTCAGTCTCAGTGTGAGGTCTGAAGCAAAGAATCTGAGGCTCGCTCTGCGAACGCTACTGATATACTCCACTAATGACTAATCAGTCGCACATGCAGAGCCGAGCTCTGCCAACTCATTTGGCATTCATTGGCCCTTTTTCTTTCTCTTCAGAGTGATTGGTCGTCTAGTGATCTCCCGTAGTCTATTTACAGACGCACGTTAGAGTTCCCATATGAAGGGGAACTGAAGTATGTGCATATAGCATGGAGACATACTAAATATGCTTCATTGCTTGAGTTGTATGAAGTGTTTTGTTGGTAAATGTTTTATTATATTACTCACGTACACTAAACAAACAATAGTCATGTAATGACATCCTTCAGGAACATAAATGATGAGCTGCAGCTTCTAGTTCGCTATTAGCACTGAAGTATTCAGAAACAAATCAGCACGAGTATTGTTAACAGTACCGGTTGTGCTGAAGTCAATTTTGTACCATTCCAAAACAATACTCCATGGTTCTTGTTACCCATCCCTAATAGGGGCCAATAAGCACTAATAAGGTAACTCCTAAACTATTAAACAGAGGACTAAAGACAAAGAACACTGTGACAAGAAGACACGTCTAACAATTACAAACACTGTTGGTCAAACTGGCTTCCAGACTTCTTAATCCACACTGGACAATTGAGCATGCTACTTTTTGGCTTTTGTTTCCATAGTGACTCATGGGTTCTGTTTAGAATATCTTTTGTGTTTAGGGGTAACATACTCTGGGTTAAATAATCTTACTCTAAATGTTCTGGTATTGGAACAAACCCCAAGTAAACAGATTTAGGGTTAATGAACCCTGAGTTCAGGGTTTAGCAGATGGCAAGTTAGCACTACTTTCAAACTGAGTGTATACATTTGTTTTAGGTAAGCATCAATACTTTTAAGTCTGCTAATGTCATCTAAAAAGTTATTTAAATCACAATCATTATGTAGTAAAAGAGCCTCTGCCTTGGCTAAGTAGCACTGACCCTAGAGCTAGCATGCACTAAAGTTCGCCACCAGCAAAGTGAGTTAAATGCAAATGAATTTAATCTGTATATCTTCACTTCCACGTGTATCATGTTATTCACCATTTATCATTCATTCATTTTCTTAGTCTCTTATGTATTAGAGCTTGCCACAGCGGAATGAACCGCCAACTATTCTACCATATGTTTTACAAAGCGGATTCCTTCCAGCTCCAATTCAGTACTGAGAAACACCCATACACACTCACATTCACATTCTCATTCACACACAAACTCTATAGCCTATAGCGCATGTCTTTGGACTGTGAGGGAAACCAGAGCAGTCGGAAGAAACTCACGCCAACATGGGGAGAACATGTCAACTCCACACAGTAATGCCAGACTCGAACCAGAGACCTTCTTGCTGTGAGGTGACAGTGTTAACCACTGAGCCACCGTGCCACCATTCACCATTTAATCAAAGTATTTAAATCCCAATAGAATGCTGCTTGGTAAGAGGTGGTATTTTTCTGTCCAAAATGTAGCAAAAACATCCTGGGACATGGTTTTTAAACTGATCACCTTCATTGTAAGACAGTTAGCAACTACGCATATTTGTCCAAGTTAGAATCATAATTAAGAAGGGCAGGGCTTACCAACAGTTATGTTAAACTCAGCTGCTTTTCATTCCAAGTTATATTACATACAGTATCCAGACATACATTTTATGATCTGACTATTTATGCCAATTTCCTTGAGCTCAAGAGTAGAGCATGGTGCTAGCAACGCTAACGTCCATGAGTTTGAGTTACAAAACTGATCAAAATGTAAATCTTTAATGTTAATGACTTAAGATAGATAAAGTGTCTTCATTACATTTTCTATGTCTATGTCAACAGGACTTCGTACTGATGATGAATACATAATACTGATATTACTCATCAAGTTTTTAATCCCGCCTAGCTGTGTGTATGTGTGAGCATGTGCATGTCTGGGCATCTCTAGGGCTCTGTTTACAGCGCTGTGCTTTCACCGCTCTTGACACGCTTATTAGGTTGCAGGCTGTTGATATGGCAAATGGTGCTGGTATTCGGCTGGAACACATCCTTGCTCTTATTTAAGAGAAGACGTGTGAGGAAAGAAGAATCAATCCAATTTTTAAAAACCTGTTGCCGGAAAAGAGCCTTGATTGGATGAAAAGACACAGCACACAACAGTGAGGAGCACTGTTCTGTCTGTCTGTCTGAATAAATAAATAAATAAAAACAGAGATAACTGCAGTATGTTATAAATAATATAATATAATATAATATAATATAATATAATATAATACAATATAGGGCCTCACGGTGGCGCAGTGGGTAGCACGATCGCCTCACAGCAAGAAGGTCGCTGGTTCGAGCCTCTACTGGGTCAGTTGGCATTTCTGTGTGGAGTTTGCATGTTCTCCCCGTGTTGGCGTGGGTTTCCTCCGGGTGCTCCGGTTTCTCCCACAAGTCCAAAGACATACGGTATAGGTGAATTGGGTAAGCTAAAATTGTCCGTTGTGTATGTATGTGAATGAGTGTGTGTGAATGTTTCCCAGTGAAGGGTTGCAGCTGGAAGGGCATCTGCTGCGTAAAACATAAGCTGGATAAGTTGGCGGTTCATTCCGCTGTGGCGACCCCAGATTAATAAAGTGACTAAACCGAAAAGAAAATGAATGAATGAATAATATAATATAATATAATATAATATAATATAATATAATATAATAT
>CAIGQW010006673.1:2195868-2217062 GCA_903798125.1 Danio choprae
ATAATATAATATAATATAATATAATATAATATAATATAATATAATATAATATAATATATAATATTTATTTGTTCTACTCCAAGGGCGGTGTGGTGGTGCAGTGGGCAGCGCTGTCGCCTCAGAGCAAGAAGGTCACTGGGTCAGTTGGCATTTCTGTGTGGTGTTTGCATGTTCTCCCTGTGTTCATGTGGGTTTCCTCCGGGTGCTCCGGTTTCCCCCACAGTCCAAAGACATGCAGTATAGGTGAACTCAACTGAATAAACTAAATTGTCCATAGTGTATGTGTGTGAATGAGAGTGTATTGGTGTTTCCCAGTGATAGGTTGCGGCTGGAAGGGCATCCGCTCCTTAGAACATGTGCTGGATAAGTTGGCGGTTCATTCCACTGTGGAAACCCCTGATTAATAAAGGGACTAAGCCGAAAAGAAAATGAATAAATGAATGAATGAATGAATGAATGTTCTACTTCAAAATGGCACATTTATTACACAAAATCTTGTTTATTTGGAATTGTTTGTGAAATATGCTGATCATTTCTAAGTATAAAAAAGTCTAAATAAAACGTGTAGTTTAAATGTAAATTAAACTAAAATAAATTATTTGAAATGTCAAAGGGTTATTTTTCAATGCAGTTAAGTACACTATTTATATGTAAGGTGACGAGGCAATTGTAACCCATCTCAATAACATCCAAAATGCAAAACGTTGCTAAACAAAGTTAAACAAAAGAAGGTCTTCTCTGAGAATTTGCATTATGCCTTGCATGTGTTCCCCATCTGATTGCATAATCATATTTGTGTACCAGATGTCCCAGTCCACACTCATTTCCATGTGTGGTTTTTTGCATAGAACTCACTAGTGCTGATGGGTGACATCACAGGAACACTGTGACAAGAAGACACGTCTAACAATTACAAACACTGTTGGTCAAACTGGCTTCCAGACTTTTAATCCACACTGGACAATTGAGCTTGTGTTTAATCGTCACATGATAAATATGGGTTTTGGATTTAAAAAAATAAAATGCAAACAAATATATTATAATGTCATGAAATTTGTTCCACGGTGGCTCAGTGATTAGTACTGTCACCTCACAGCAAGAAGGTCACCGCTTCGAGTCCTGGCTGGGTCAGTTGGCATTTCTGTGTGGAGTTTGTATGTTCTCCCCGTGTTGGCGAGGGTTTCCTCCGGGTGCTCCGGTTTCCCCCACAGTCCAAACACATGTGCTATGGGTGAATTGGGTAAGCTAAATTGTCCGTAGTGTATGTGTGTGAATGGGAGTGTATGGGTGTTTCCCAGTAATGGGTTGCATCCGCTGTGTAAAACATATGCTGGATAAGTTGGCGGTTCATTTCGCTGTGGCGACTAAGCCGAAAAGAAAATGAATGAATGAATGAAAATGTATTAAAATAATTGTAAGCCACTAATAAAATGTGTGAAATGGTAATGTGACCCTTTGTAGCGACAGTGAGATTGCTTACATTTCAAACACAAGATGAAAATCAGGTATGATTTTAGATTTTGAATGGCTGCTGTCATTAAATTAGTAAACCTTTAAGTAAAAACTGGATTAAATTAAAAGGATTTAATATGTAATCATCTCCCCTAGCAGTTTCCTGCTTATGGATTCCAGTGCATCATTAAAAGGAATAAAAGCCGAGAAAACCTTTAAATAGCACATCAGCAAAGCAAAACAAAAAGACTGCTGATGATGTGCAGGTCACTTCTCATTTAAGTGACATTAGGAAACTTGCTACAAACAAATCTCACTTTGTACGTACAGCATGCGGCAGGAAGTGACACGGTGAGGGGGAGAATAAATAAAACCACACAGCAAAAATAGCTCTAAAGAACAAAACGAGCGAGTGTAAAATTAGGACACGCAAAGCTATAAATAGATTTTGTTTCCAGTTGTCAGGAAGTGGTTTATCTAAATGACAAAGAACAGTAGGGTCTCCATGAGAAATGTTCACACACACACACACACACACACACACATAACACATCACACATAACTTTGCAAATGACAGAGGCGTGGGTTATAGATAAAAGAAAAACTGCCACTTGCTAAAACTTTCTTTCCATTATATATAAAAAGTAAAGAAACTAAAGTCTCCAAACAATGTTCAAAAGCAACTTTTACCTCAAGCTATATGACAGACCACAAGTCTAATCAATTACTTCACTATCCTTTTTAACTATACTTTTCAATTACTATATTTTATATTAATAAGGGGAAAAAATAATGGGAAAAAAATACAAATAATGTTAAGTAAATAAATACCCACACAAGATCAAACAATATCTATACTTATCATTATATTGTCCTGTTTTTTTTTTTAAATCCATCCGTCAGTGGGAAGTAAGCCTTTAAATATAGGTCAACAAAATAAAAATAAACAAATAAATACAAATAAATTAGCATAAGTAAACACGTTTAATAAGTTAACCAATTTAATTTAACATTATTTTAAAAAAATGTAAATAGCAAATGTATGCCGTTTAAAAGAACATACGTTTGTTTCAAATTAATTGTCATTTTAATAAATAAATGAATAAATAAATACATAAAAAAGCAAGCATATAGATAATAAACAAGTAACATGGCCCAGGGAATTTTATTTCCCCATAAAAGGTTCGTATTAGTACCTTAAAAGTACATTTTACTTAGAAATGAAGGCACACACTGGCCACTTTATTATTATATATTAGTATTATTTGATTACTTGGTCAGGACAATCTGCAAACGTTTCGTAATAGGAAAGAAAGTGGTTTTTAGTGACTCTGCACTCCATATTTTATGGGTTGGTATGAGTATTATTATTTTTTTTAAAGAAAAACATATCCAGTGATGTCTAGTTTGTGGTCTAGTTTCCTTGTTGATGCCAGAGGTCAGAAGACAATGATTAAGGCAAAAAGGTTAATATAAATGGTTGTTATAAGTGACATCTGCAGAAGAGCATCTCTATACACACAACATGTGGAAACCTGAAGCAGATGAGCAACAGCAGCAGAAGAGCAAATCAGTGCCAACTCCTGCTAGCAAAAGACAGGAAACAGAGGTTTCGGTTGACACAACCAATCAGAATTAGACGATAGAAAAATGAAAAAAAGGTTTCCTGGTCTGAGAAGTGTCAAATGGCAGGGTCAAACTTTTACGTAAACAACATGAAAGCGTGGCTCCATCCTTCGTTGTAACAACAGTTCAAGCTGTTGGTGGTGTAATGGTGTAAGGCATATTCTCGTCACATTTTGGGCTAATAAGTACCAATAAACAATACCAACTGTGTGATGGTCTCATGTCTATATTGACCAAAATCTTTTAGGTATTTTTCCAGCACCTAGATGAACCTATGCCACAAAAAATAACTAACACAGCTCTAAATGCAAAACAGGTCCTACTACTAGCAAGGTATACTTAAAAGTGGTATCATGTATACTCTAAGGCAGTGTTTCTCAACTGGAGGGTCAGTTGTGATTCTGTACTCACACATGCTTCAATTACATGCACAAATGCAGTGGTGCACACTGTACATCCCTTTATTACAAATGAGAAAAAAATGACATTACCAGCAGCATGCATTAAAACAAGCTAAATAATCTGACAATGGGGTTAGCCAAATAATCTTGTTTCCGCTTTGAAATACGATGGTTTTGCTTAGCCCATTGGCGGATTATTTTGCTTGTTTTAAGGAAAAACTCACTTAATTTTGAAAACAAGGAAATATGTTTTCCTTGTCTAGAAAAAGCTTCTTGATTTAAGAACTTTTAGATATTTGGACTAGAAACAAGACAAAAAGTCTACGTAAGAAAGGTATTTTTTGCACAATTGCACTTGCACAATTGCAGTGCAAGTGTGGTGTCTCATATATTGCTTGACTAATATTATTGTATCAACAAAAACTAATTTGGAATTGATATTTCTTCCTTATTCATCAGTAGCTATTAGTAGGCCTAATATTCTTTCAACATCTGTGTATGTTATGTGGCTAAGGTGTGACACTTGTGTACACACAAACACACATTTATATCGTCACGGCTTAATGACTATGGTAATATGTGGGTCTGGTGGCCCAACCATTTGAGAACCACAGCTAGGCACTAACATGCACTAAGACAAAGGTAGATGGTGCAAATGAAGAGTTCAGATGCAAAACTTCTAAAATGAAAATCAAGGGTGTCACGGTGGCGCAGTGAGTAGCACGATCGCCTCACAGCAAGAAGGTCGCTGGTTCGAACCTCGGCTAGGTCAGTTGGCATTTCTGTGTAGAGTTTTCATGTTCTCCCCGTGATGGCGTGGGTTTCCTCCGGGTGCTCCGGTTTCCCTCACATGTCCAAAAACATGTGGTTTAGGTGAATTGGGTGGGCTAAATTGTCTGTAGTGTTGGAGTGTCAATGAGTGTGTATGGATGTTTCCCAGTGATAGGTTGCAGCTGGGAAAACATATGCTGGATAAGTTGGCGGTTCATTCCGCTGTGGCGACCCCAGATTAATAAAGGGACTAAGCCGAAAAGAAAATGAATGAATGAATGAATGAATGAAATGAGTATCTTTCTCAGGCTCCTGTCTGTAGGATTAGTAATTAAACGTTTATGGCAAAGAACAGGTTATTTTCATTGCCTTTAAAGTGAAATAACTGATCAATGCTCATTTTAAAAGAACATTTCGAATGGAAGAGGTTTTTGCATCTGAACTCTTCAAATGTGTCTTAACACAGCTACTGCCGCAGTGACAATCTGTCCCTGAAAGTACAAATTTGAAGAGTTCAGTCTATAATCCCTTGGAGAAGTGGATAGATAAAAGGAGGACTGACAACAAAAGAAGTGTTTCGTTTTGCTTTCAGTTTGGTGGCAGTCATACGTGAGGGGCTACCACTGTATGTTTTGTTTATTTTCATTATTGAAATTATAAAAAGTCCAGCGGTTCTACGCTACCTACTTCCCGGTGGCTAGAAAGCCATGTACTTCATTACACACACATTTCTCTAGATAATGGTAGAGCTAACTATTAATGCTGAACATTGACGCACAACAACATTGACTCTTTTTAAAGTTGCATGGCTCCTTTAATCTCACTGGTAATTACAGAATTGCAAGACAGAAGCAGCGTGTAAAGTAAATGCATACTGTGAGAGATCTGATATGTGCCTGTGATTCTCAGATTACTGATGGATGGCTCGCTCCGCTAGGAGAAGCACACTGCTGAAAAACACACTCCACACACACAGCTTCCCACTTCCATCAGATTTCAGAGGAAGTATGTCTGGACAGAAAGTGTTTGTGCGAGTATGTGTTATTGCAGAAGGGAAAACAGTGATATGAAGACTCCAGAGTTGATGAAATGGGGTGAAACTCACAGTAAAAAAATCTACATTCATCTACATTTATTTACTTGTTTCTAGTCCGAATATCTAAAAATTCTTAAATCAAGAAGCATTATCTAGACAAGCAAAACACATTGTCTTGTTTTCATAAATAATGAGTCAAAATTAAGTGAGTTTTTCCTTAAAACAAGCAAAATAATCTGCCAATGGGGGAAGTAAAACAATCTATTTTTTTGCTTACCTGATTATTTAGCTTGTTTTAAGGAAAAACTCACTCCGAAAACAAAAAAAACAATACTTTTTAATAGTCTATAAAATGCTTCTTGATTTAATATTTGGACTAGAAACAAGACAAAAACTCGAAGTAAGAAAAGCGTATTTTTGCAGTGCTGCTGGGCTACTGTGAGTGTCTTTCTGTCCGACTCTCTGACCAGGCTTATCTAGAGACTGTAAGGTGAGAGGGCGAGAAGTGCAATCAAAAAACAATGAAATAAAAGCTGTGAAATGCAACAAGGTGATATATAGAAAGATGCAAACATTACTCTGGTCTGAGAGGCTGTCATGGGACGGGAATTGTACCAGTTCTGGATCGGGAAACGTTATCAGTTTTGGATCTCCCTTTCTTAGTCACGCTCTCTACATGCTGACATGGGTAAAACATTTTGTATTAAAAACATCTATTTCATTTGGTTGTTTTAGAAGTTTGTTGTTTAATTACTTAGATTTACTGCAAAATATCAATAACTGTGCAAATCCAGCAACCCAAACTGAGCTCACAAAATATACAGCTGCATTCGAGATACTATGTATATTGCAAAATTAAATAATATAACATATAGAACTGTTTAATCTACTCGCAATATAACCAACATAGGCTCATTCTGAAAACGTAGCCCTATAGACATTTCTGGAGATCACAAATTACGTAGCCAGAAGTATGTATGGCTGCATTTCATCTTTAAAATGAACGCTACTAGGTGGTATGATGCCGTTCCTTTTCTCGCTTACCAGCTAATCGCTTACCTCCGTATGGACAGCTTTACGGTAGCTCGACATGTACGTTGGCGGAATTAAGACGCAGAGTGGAGTTGACTGAGACAATGGGGTTCAAGTCCGATGAAGAATGGTTCCCGAAAGCAGGTAACAAAAAAAGAAAAGCTAAAAAATAAAATAAACAAGTAAATAACAGGGTGAGAATGTGGTAAAATATAAAAAACATGGTTGAAATCAGGGGGCTTTTCTTTGTCTGGATTGCTTTTGAAAACACTGCGGTTGGGTACAGGGAAGGGGGTGGGTGGGTAAATCGGTGCTCTTCAAAACACTATTGGTATGGTTTAGGGAAGGGGGAGGGTGGGGTTATCGGTCGGTTGGTCAGTCAGTAAATCAGTCAATCGACATCGGCCTCTGGTGGATTTACGTGAGAACAGCAGGTACGAGTGGCACTCGCGAGAGAAATTTGAGATCTGAAAAAGTGTACACAGCGGTCTCTGGTGGATTCGCAAAAACAAAAACTGCAAAAAAAACATAGCTCCTGGGACGTATTTTGCTCTCTTCAGAAATGTATATAGAGGTACGTAATCAGAATGAGCCTGGGTTGAATATAACAGACCAATGTCATGATAAATACCACAAGAAAACCACCAAAAATATATATGGACCCTCACAAACAGTGTATTAGCATAACTGCAAATAAATAATAGTCTAAACTCATCAGTACAGTATGTCTTTACAGTGATGTTTAGAAGTGCAAAGCTGCTATTTCATGAGGAACCTCTACTAGCACACTGAAGGTAAGTGTTATATAGACTGTTTTTTGTACACTATTTAAAATGTAGCATTATTTCACAAAGATCAAATCAGAACATTTTGTAATGTATTTCAAAATGTGAACTTATTCCATCTAATTTAAATCCGCATGTAGGTAGCCTTTTTGTTTGTATCATGATAAATATTATAAAGTGCATATAATTTGAAATGTCTGCAGATAGTTTAGTGGTTTAGTACATAGTCATGTAATTACATTTTCATTATTTACTTTTCCCTTGCTTAAAATAATACTCATACTTTCATTCATATTCCTTCCGCTTAGTCCCTTTATTCATTAGGGGTCCCCACTGCGGAATGAACCACCAACTTATCCAGCATATGTTTTACACAGCGGATGCCCTTCTAGCTGCAACCCAGTACTGGGAAACATCCATGCACACTCATTCACACACACACTACGGCCAATTTAGTTTATTCAATTCACCTATACCGCATGTGTTTGGACTGTGGAGGAAGCCGGAGCACCCGAAGGAAACCCACGCCAACACGGAGCGAACATGCAAACTCCACACAGAAATGCCAAGTGGCCCAGCTGGGACTCGAACCAGTGACTTTCTTGCTGTGAGGCGACAGTGCATAACCTCTTAGCTACTGTGTCGCTATAAAATAAAACTCTGTAACAAAAAAACAAATCTAAATCAGCCATGATAAATCAAGATTGAAGAATCCCTAATAATGTAATTATGTGAAATAATGAATACAGAGAGACACAAAACTACATTTCCTGTTATATTTACACATCCTGACTTAATTTTGCTTTCCTGAATTTCCAAGTTTCCTGTTTCAAAACAGCAAGATCACTAAATCATAACACCAGGGAGGTATTCCAGAAAGCAGGTTATGTGATATACCAGGGTATGTTTAAGGATATTTAAGTAGATAACCTCAGACTTCAGTTCTAAAAACAGAGCTAACTTTCAGGGTATGGATGTAGCCATGGTAAAGTACACCCTTAAACATACACTGTTGTTCATGGTTAGTTCACTACTGAGCTATAAGTGTGTTAAGTAAGTAAATTGTATTTATATAAGACATTTATCACACCAAAGCTGGCCAAAATGCTGAACCTACACAAGATGGAAGCAAAATAGGAATTAATAGGAAGTAAACTAATATAAAACAAACTGATACAATACATGAATATATCAATTCTGAATAAAACGCTATTATTATACCATCATTGATTTAGTTTATCTCACATAGTGGATCTATATAATTATTATTATTCTTTTTTTGCTTTCTATTAAATATACTGCTTGCATAACCAACCATTATTAATATAAACATATACATAATCCATCAAGCATGAAATGTTTAAAGTTTGTTAATTTTGTCATCTTTATTTAGCATCTACCAAACAGTATAATTCTTTATCACAACAACAAGGTGATTTGTTATCCATTAAACATTATATAATATACTACCAATAAACTTTCCCCCATAAGCAATAAAAATGTAACTCGCTATTTATTTATTTATTGTCTTTTTAAATCGCAGTTAAACAGAAAATGACATATGGTTCCACGGATGCTTGTGGTTCATTGTTAAGTTGACTCAACTCACTCCTACACTCAAAAATGATTTGTTCAAACTACTTATTTAAAATGAGTTGGAAACAATACAGTTCACAAGTTTTTGGGGGACAACTTAATTGTTTGTTCAATCCACTTAAATTTGTAAAACCTATTAGGTTAACTTAATCCACTTGTGTTGGGACAACATGAAGGAATAGTGTGGAACACAGCGTTTTTTACAACAGTGGGAGCCTTTTTAGAACTGACATACCTCAAGCAGATTTAGGGTAAATCAACCCAGAGTTCAGGGTTTAGCAGATGGTAAGTTAACTTTGCTTTCTGGAATACACTCCAGTTCCTCAAATACATTAAATCCTATTTACTTTGTTCTGAATCTCCATAAAAGGCATATTATTCCTCTATGTACAGGGCGCCTATAATCCTCTGCTTATGATATTGCATAAGTGTGTTAAAATACTCTTTTCTGCTTTGTTTTTCCAAAATCTGACAAGGGCTCACAATCCAGGAGTTCAGACTTCCACAAAAGGAGAGCAAGAGCTTGTGCGCCATTACAGTAGGAATGTGCAAATTGAAGCTGAAACTCAAGACACGAGTGACTAACCACCAAAGCAGAGAGAGACTTATTAAGAGCAGATACTCATCTGTAAAAGCATAAGCAAAACTTAGACGTTTGCACTAGAGGAAAGAGAGTAGTGCATAGTCATGTGAGGGAGAACAACCACACATCGAGCATTTGTGTTTGCAGATGATGTGCAGAGATATTAATCGTGACTCTGTGAGATCTGTGCTGATAAGAGATCAGTGTGTTTAAAAGGGAGGAGGTCCGCCAACTTACTTTCATGGCCTAATGACAAATGCAGAAGTCTTGCACAGACTCGTATGTTGGCTTACTGACAGTTAAGAAGTCACTGAGGTCATGTTAAGTCAACCAAGGCCAGGTGACGGTCCTTGGCATTACTTTGCTACATTTTGCCCTGCCACTATTATTTTCATTCACATTAAAAAATGCAGGGTTCCACAAAATTCCTTCATGTTGTCCCCACACAAATTGAAAAAGTTAACTTAAGTGTTTTTACTAACTTAAGTAGATTTAAAATAAAAAAATTAATTTATCCCACAAAAACACTCAAGAACTGTGTTGATTCAGCTCATTATAAATAAGTAGTTCGAACACGCAGCAAAAATATTTTTTGAGTGTTGGACCCTCTCATGAAAGGTTTTATTAGACTTATAAACTTGCCTGATAATTAATAAAATGTGGCAGCATATAATGCAAAACACTACTGGTTGCTTATTCATTTTTAAACCAAGAGAAAATGTATTTGTAATTTTTTTCCCTCTCAGATTAGCATAACATTCATTCATTCATTCATTCATTTTCTTTTTGGCTTAGTCCCTTTATTAAACAGGTTTATTAAACAGGTGTTTAAGGATATTTAAGTAGAAAACCTCAGCTTTCTATTCCAAAAACAGAGATAACTTTCAGGGTATGTTTCTTCACAATTTTGACTTTTTTAATTGGAATTTTATATCTTGCAAGTTGCAATTCTATATCTTGATTTTTGTATTCAATTGTGAAGTTATAAAACCAAATAAGTCAGATAATATCACAACTAGAAGAAAATTGTCTTTTTACCCTTAGAATTGCAATGCATAACTCACAATTGTGAGCTTATAATTCATCGTTGTGTAGAAATTGTGAGTAGTTCTGTCAATTATGACTATTGTCTTTTTGTCTTGTAATTATGGGTACATACTGTATCTCTTAATTACTAACGTCTGCTTAATGACTACAAAATTCCTAGAAAAACAAACATAATTGCTAAATATAAACACACTAGGGTGACACGGTGGCTCAGTGGTTAGTACTGTCGCCTCACAGCAAGAAGGACGCTGGTTCAAGTCACGGCTGAGTCAGTTGGCATTTCTGTGTAGAGTTTGCATGTTCTCCCAGTGTTCGCGTATGGTTTCCTCCGGGTGCTCCGGTTTCCCCCACAGTCCAAACACATGCGCTATAGGTGAATTAAATAAACTAAATTGGGCATAGTGTATGAGTGCGAATGAGTGTGTATGGACGTTTGCCAGTACTGGGTTGCAGCTGGAAGGCCATCCACTGTGTAAAACATATGCTGGATAAGTTGGTGGTTCATTCCGCTGTGGCGAACCCTGATAAATAAAGGGACTAAGCCGAAGGGAAATGAATGAATGAATAAATAAATAAACAAATAAATAAATAAACACACTATTGAGACAAATGACTGGATTATGAGATTAAAAGGCACAGTTACTGAACTTTTTTAATTCTTTAAATCGGTGAAATTTACCAGCCATTTCTGTGTGCAAATTCTTTGCCCACCATTTTTTTTAATGAAAAGTGATGTCATGTGGTCCAGTGAGTGTTTGTCAAAATGTTATCTGTGAGCATACACTAAGAAGGAAACCCATACAGTTAATAGTGTCGGTGGTCTCAGACTGAGGTAAAGTGGCCAAACAAGCAACTATGTAGACTGTTACCGAAACACAGACTGTGACCAGTAGTCTAAAATACATGCCTAGCTGACATTTGTCTACAATGAAAGCATTTGGTTATTGTAATATTTGCATTCACGTTGACTTTGGCACTGCACTGGATAATCTCACTGTAAACATCAGGAGAGAAGTCTGAGAAATATCATCCTTATTGGTGATTTCTGTAACATTGCTAATATTGTGAGCAGACTATCCTCTCAGCTTCCTGTTTAAGAACTGTGAGTTCCTGTTTGTTTGGAACCACTTCCTGTGAACTCTCCTACAGATTGCCTAGAATGCCACCAGCACAACTATGACTACAGCAGTTTCACGGGGAAATGCAGTACAGTGTTCAACAATATGAGATATGTACTACACTGCACTTACTAATCAGACCTTACAAAATCTCCATGAAACTTTAATCATTATCCAAATTTCCAAAAGGCCTGGATCCAGGAATCTTCTGGTTACATTATCACCAAGAGCCTCCGGGTTTTATTTTCCATTTTTTTAACAAATTTTGCCAGCAGTCATGATGATCTGATCATGATAATTTGACCACTCTCATACTCTTCTATAAGATTGACAAAAAGGAGCTACTTCAAACACTCAACTGATGATAAAACGTGAAATTAGCGTGAAGTACAGTGCTCAGCATATATGAGTACACCCCATTTTGAAAATGAATATTTTTCTCCATTTCTCAGTGAATATGGGTAATGTATGTTGCTGCATTTGAACAAAACAGATTTATTGAAGATATATTTATTAAAATAATATTTTAGTCACTGAAAATCTTTAGAAATGGAAAGATAATAAATTTACATTCATGCAAAATATAGCAAAAAAAATTGCAAACTGCAACATTTCAACAAACTTTTATAAATGTTTTGTTTCTCTTGATTTTTGCTGTTTTTGAAAATTGTATTTAATATTTAATAACATATAAATTTGGGCTACTAATTTTTTAATTATTGTTGTGAGTTATTTTGTTAGATTAGCTCCAGATGTGGCTTCAGTACTGACTAAACTAATGCATATGCACAAATATAATACTGTAAAGCATCCTATAGAAAATATTCATTTAAATGAGAGATTTGTGGGCGGTGCACTCATATATGCTGAGCACTGTACATGTTCAGAGTAAATAAATGTTTTAAATAAATTCAATTATAAAATTATATTAAAGTACAATAAGTAACGCTATACAATAAAATCTCATTGATAAATGTTAGTAAGCGCATTAAAATCTATAATGAGATATAATCAAATTAGAATTATATGTAAAACAATTTAAAAACTACTGAATTTTATTAGCTATTAACTCTATTTACTAAAACTATTACAACTTTGAATGCTTTATTAGGCGTTAACTAAAAAAAATGTTTACATCAGCTAAGATTGCTTAGTTAAGGGGGACCTATTATGCCCCTTTTTACAAGATTTAAAATAAGTCTCAGATGTCCCTAGAGTGTGTATGTAAAGTTAGCTCAAAATACCCAACAAATAATGTTTCATAACTCTTTGAAATGGCCCCTTTTAGGCTTTGATCCTAATTGTGCCGTTTTGGTGGCCGTCACTTTAAATTCAAAAGAGGGCGGGGATAGAAATGCCTATGTGTCAGCATAGTGGCAGGCAAATTCAAAAACATAACTACTGTCCTCTAATGAGGGAGAGATCATCACTAATGGGCTGGGCTTTCCCCCTCTTATGACATTTACAAAGGGAGAATGTCAATCGAAGTGTATCTGTTTTTATCAAGTGTGATTATAAAAAAATGTATTAATAAATGTTTACCAGCTGGTAACAACTGTGTTTAGACTACTTATAAAAGTGATTTTTGCATGATAGCTCCCCACTAAGCTTACTGTACAGAGTTAACGAACAAAAAGCTTAATAATGGTTGCACAATTTTCAATGTAATGTTTGACGTTGAAGTATTCATCATGATTGTTGCTGTGATGAACAACCACAACAATCGAAACATATTCTGAATATACACTATAAAAGTTTAAATAATAATTACTAACTGAAGTGCCCACGATATTAATATTACACGTTCATTATCGCAATATATTTAATTATTGAATACTGCCAAATGCCCAGATAAGATATCGCCCATCCCTACACTTACAGTATTTTAGCACTATGACAGCACACACTTCACTCACTGCCCATGATATTAGAGTGCAATGGATTTAACCTTTGACCACATATGAGGCGCCACTGGAATAATTAAGCCTTCGGTCCATCCACAATCAATTAGCTGCACAGAGATAAGTGAAAGCGCAGCATGTAGCAACACGGCTACAGAATGTGTAACTCTAGCGGTTTGTGAAGCCGGATAAGCGGCCCTTGAGAACACACCTGTTTTAGAGGGCCTGCAGAGCTGGATTACCACTAACCTCAATGCATACATTGCTGACTCATCTAGCTCTTACCACTTTACCCACAACGCAAACTAAAATCTCAATGGAAACTGACTTGATTTGTCATTTTCCCTGGAGTAGTGCTTTAAAATAAAGCTTAAGTGAATGTTTGTATACACTACTTAGCAAAAGTCTAGGGTTTAGTAATTTTACACTAACAGTGATGTTTTGATAAAAGATGATGCTAATACTGTGTAATGTTGATTTCTGTTTGAATATATTGCAAAGTGTATCGTTTTCCTGTGAGGCCATAGGTGAATTTTCTGCATTGTTACACCAGCCATCATCACATGACCCTTCTGACATCAACATAATATGTTTATTTGGTGCTAGAGATACTTTTTCTTTTGTATTTTAAATGTCTAAAATAATTGTGCTGCCTAATATTCTTCTGGAAACCATGTTCCCCACATTAATAACAAACTAAACTATACGCTATATCATAATTATGATCCATAAATTAATTATTATTATTATTTATGTTTTTTATTGCACCTTGGGACCTTGATCGTTCCTCCAACAACTTTTGAAATGTTGAAATTTTTAACAGTTTGATGTGAAATATAGTCTGGTTTGTTTGTATATTATGATACAAAAACCTGGTAATAAACTTCCCATACCTTTTCTGTTATTTTACAGACTTAACAGACTATCTATATATTATTTATTATACAATATATTGTTTAAAACCACTAAAACGTAAGTAATAGTCACTTTGGTCAAATGCACAGTTGAATTTTCATCATCAAAAGTCAACAAAGCCGAGATCAACATCCCATGTTCTGTGTTCTGAAGAGTGATCTGTGTTCTTTGCCTACTGCACACAAAGTGTTAAACACGCACTGCACAAAGACCAAAAAACTATGTGGCATTCATTTTCACTACTGCTTTCATTGGTTTTGAGACGTTTTTGTTTCTAATGACAGAGAAGGGACAGCTTTTCCTCGTAAAACACACCCTTTCCAAGCACTCAGGGTTTGTCTGTTGGCCTTCTTTGTACAGTTAAGACCTGCAGAGCAACAGTCTCTCCCTCTCTCTTTCTCTCTCTCTCTCTCTTAAACTTGAAACGAGAATTTCTCATGAGAAAATTTGTAATGATTACATTAAATAGAACATATTAAAACATAGTAGTAGTGTTAAAAAAAATAAATAAATAAATAATTACATAAATTCATAAATAAATAAACAAAATACTTAACAATCAACATTAAAGGGTTCATCTAGTTTCTAATTCTAGTTTGTGTGTGTGTGTGTGTGTGTGTGTGTGTGTGTGTGTGTGTCTCTCTCTCTCTCTGACCCTGAAGAAGCGGGAAAGTCCCTGAAACGAGAGGCTGCTGCTATTCCTTTCATCTGAAATATCCCTTCATCTCCTCACCCATGAAGAGCACTTCTTCAGGCTTTCATAATACATGCCATTCATCTGATCTGAATGTGCCAGCTACAATCAAATGTTCACTCTGGAGTCAACACAGCACAAAAATATGAAAAGAAACCGTCTTGTAAAGTAGTATCACCAAATATATTAAACATTTTACACATTTATGCTTATGTTTTATTTATTTATTTATTCAGATTACAAAAAACTAACATATTTTATTAATATATATTTTTGGCCAGGTCACTATGTGATGGCAGAGGAAAACATTTCCTGACTCGCTCCTCTAAAACACCCCAAAGTGGCTCAATAACATTTAGATCTGGTCGTTGTGCAGGTCATGGGAGATGTTCAACTTCTGGGACGCGCTCATCTAGCACAAATATTGGGCCTTGTGAACGTCATGATATTACAGCCCAAACTATCACTGATCCACCCCCATGTTTCACTCTGGGCATGCAACAGTCTGGGTAGTACGCTTCTTTGGGGCTTCTCCACACTGTAACTCTCCCGGATGTGGGAAAGACAGTAAAGGTGGACTCATCAGAGAACAATACATGTTTCACGTTGTCCTCAGCCCAATATTTCCACTGCTGACACCATTGAAACCAATGTTTGGCATTGGCACAAGTGACCAAAGGTCAACCTACAGGTGTGTTGAAGCAGGGTTGCAACCAAACTAAGCATGGCTGCGGCTCTCCAGGAGTTTGACACCCCTGCATTAAAGCAATGCAGTTAAACACCAGCATATTCCTCTATTCTTAACCATAACCCCAAGTAATAACAATGACACACATTCAGTATTAATCTACACAGTTGCAAAAGTTGAATTATTTAGAAAATTGACCGCACGTCTGTGTAAGAACAGC
This sequence comes from Danio choprae, assembly GCA_903798125.1. Lineage (NCBI taxonomy): Eukaryota > Metazoa > Chordata > Actinopteri > Cypriniformes > Danionidae > Danio > Danio choprae. Next base: position 2,211,734 of record CAIGQW010006673.1, read on the forward strand.
TGATGGTCTGAATACTTCAGAAACTACTTATCGACTTAAATTTTCAAGCACAACCATTTCTAGGGAATAACCCATAACAGAGAAAATATATAGTGAGTGGCAGTTTTTGTGTGATGATGCCTCGTTGATGCCAGAGGCTAGAAGAGAATGGCCAGGCTCCTTTTACCTGATAAATTGAGAAAGCAACTCACATAATGATTTGTTACAATCAAGTTCTGAAGAAAAGCCTCTTCGAACAGTGAAACCTAAAGCAAATAGGCAACAAGAGGATAACAAATCATCCAAAAAGCTCAAATCATCAGGTTGCCTGAACAAAAATTAATTGACAATCGTATGTGCTGCTGTCATGTCATTTGTCAGTGTTCGTCCGCGTCATTCTTTGTTTATGTCATGTGCTTTCTTTGTCCTTCTCCCGCCACCGTCATTGTTAATCTGTTCCACCTGTGTTCATCCCTTCTGTGTCATCTGTGTAATCAATCTGTCCTCCATATATACCCTTGCGTCTGTGTCCATTGTTGTCCGGTATTTTGGTTCGTGTGGTCGTGTGTTCCTGTGTCTGCCTGTCTCTCCGTATCCTGTGTATGTTCCCCGTAAGTTTGAATAAACCCGTTTTTGTAATGTTCATCCGTCTCCCTCTCGTCATGTTATGTTAAATTCAATCGCTCAAACCACTTCAGTAGGTGGTCTGAGATGCATTCCAGACAGATCAAAACACATCTGGTCGTTGTAACCACATATGTAAATTTCACTCCTCCCAAAATTATAAATAAATAAAGGAATACATGTGAGAATATGTTATGGACTATATGACATAATCAGATATAACAGTGCTAATATGCAACACACAAAGGCAGTTCCAAAGGGAAAAAAGAGTCTCATCCAGTATATTAATTTCATATGTCAGGCTTTACAAGGTTAATAAGTATTTTTCATTGTTAGTTTATGTTAACTAAGCAGTTAAAAAAAAGAAACCTTGCTGTAAAGTGTTACCATATGTTCTCTTGTGCATCTTGCGTGTTTTACACCATGGCAAACTCTCATGATAGACATGAATAACAGGCAGTTTTCCAATACAGACAACTAACCTCCACTGATGTCTGAGAAATCAGGCATCATTGCCTGATGGTTACATCATTACTAAAGCAACTGATGTAAACAAACCTGATGCAGATATTCTAATCTGATTTCTCATGTGAAAAATGACAACGTGGACCGTTTCGGTGATGGGTAAAGTAATTAAAGGTACAGTTGTGCATGTGTGACTATAGTCCAATTGTAGTCCTGCAGCTTTGTTTATGAATGCGTGAAGGCTGGTGACATAATCATCAATATCTATCAAACTGGGTCACCTGACCTCTCGTCCAAGAGCAAGCTCTTGCACTTTTGTAATCAAAGTTACTGGACTACAGTCGCAGATGCGCCGATAACTGTGCTGTCGATTAAAGCTAATAATAATATTGTAAATAATGTTCAATTTCTTACATGGACCTATTGTTTCGCTTCACAAGACCCCAGTGTGTCATCAGAAGCCACAGAGATTGATTTGGACTTGTTCATACGCGTTTCATTTTAATTTTAAAAAACGATCAATTAAACTACTTTTTTATTTACTATATCTGAAAAGTAATTGAAATATTTAATATCCCAATGAATCGTAAGGCATATACATTTTTTTTTACTTTTAGTTCTGTAAATTTGAGTCAAACATGGCCTTTTTAGCTTTAATAAAAAAATATTTATAATAAACAAAGTTGTTTAGGTAATTATCATTACTCTGAATGAAAAAAGAGAAAGGATAAACACTATATGCATAAAAGATTGACATGAAACCACAACAAAATTTGAACAACAAAATTGTCAAATTAATTTCTTATTTAATTGTCTATTTAGCATATTTAATTGGCTGACAAATGTATCTTTTTGTTAAATAATTATTATATCAAATTATGAAAAGAATAATATTATTAATTAAATAACTGAAGTATTTACATTTATAAATAATATATAATAGAACTAATTTATACCAAACTGTTGAATTTGTTTAAGGTTGATGGCGTGGATTTTATGATGGATGTCCGCTCCAGGATGGAGTAACACATATCTTTTCTTATGTCTTTATGATTATTAATAAAGTTAAATGTTCAAAGGCCTAGACTCCATGATGACCTTAGTGTCATCCCACTTCAGAGTAAAACTGGAATAATATGTGCATGTGCCATTGCTTTTTCTGTATGCCAAATGATTTTCTCAGGATCCTCACGTTTCCTCAGGATCTACCCAGCCAGGTAAGAGGTCATGGAGACCTCTTAAGTGACCTGGACTCTTGAAGAATTGGAAACTACAATTTTCCGGAGTTATTTGCCATTTAATGTGTTAAATCTTTTAAAAGTTAATTCCATTGTATGTAAGCTGCCAATTTGGATGTAGATTGTACCAGTTTTTATAGGGTTTTGATAAGTCAGCTGAGAGTACACTCAGCCTTGGGTAAGAAACAGATTGTACTTTGAGTGTGTGTGTGTTCTTTTCCTTTGTGGACCATTTCACAGTTCTGTGGTCAGCTCTGAAAAAGCCTTGTGGTGTTTGTATGCTTGAGATATTGAGATATCGTTCAAAATTGTACGTACACACACACACACACACACACACACACAAGTAAATTTTCAAGGAATGCGAGTGTTGAAGCTGCTGCTGATGAAACTACAAACTATCTTCTGTAAACATTCTTTTAATTGAATCTCTAACTCCAACTCTTCTTCATCTGACAGACTGGTCATTTTTGGGTCAAAACTGTATATTTTGTACAAAATTATAATGCTTTAGTATATGTATTATTGTTGTAGGCCCAAACAGTTATTATTGTTAGTTGTAGAATTTTATTACAGTTCATTGTTAAAATGCTAATGTAGTGTCATTGAAAATAATTGTATCACTTCTTTTTGTTAACAGGCACTTCGTTCGATCTGATTACTGCTAATGTCACAGAGCATTTTTGTCACCCAAATATTCACCCCTCAAAATGTCATCCATGTGCATCTTCACACATTTTCTTGGTTGCATCAATTAAAACGTTTAAAGTAGGTGCTTTAACATAGTTCAATCATTTTCTTTTGGGCTTAGTCTCTTTATTAATCTGAGGTCGCCACAGCGGAATGAACCACCAACTTATCCAGCATATGTTTTACACAGTGGATGCCCTTCCAGCTGCAATCCATCACTGGGAAACATCCATACACTCATTCACACACATACACTATGGACATTTAGCTTACCCAATTCACCTGTACCACATGTCTTTGGACTTGTGGGGGAAACCGGAGCACCCGGAGGAAACCCACGCAAACACGGGGAGAACATGCAAAGTCCACACAGAAATGCCAACTGACCCAGCCGGGGCTCGAACCAGCAACCTTCTTGCTGTGAGGCGATTGCGCTACCGACTGCGCCACGGTGCTGCCTTAACATAGTTAAAAAATGTTCAATCAAAGGTCTCAAGCTGGGAATGCAAATGAAAAATGTTTTTTTCTGTCGAGTGTTTTGGATGGGATGATCTTGCTTTAAAACAGTTGGTGATCACAGAACTAGAATAATGTAACACAATCTTCGGGAGTGAAAAGGAGAAGAAATCGCACCAAGCCACCTCACTGAAACCAATGTCAAAAAATATCTGAAGGAACCCCATATGCATTTCAGGGCAGCATGCATTCTGTGTGAAAGTGAGAGTGTGTAAAGATGTGTGTCCATAGAGATCAAGGGCATGTAATCTAGGGAGCACAGCTGGCCTAATGTGTGGCTTTATTCTGCTCTGTAGTTGGTCTTAGCACCTTCGTGTTGTTCCCTTTTTAGCATCATGCCAGCGGATGTCACAGCTGAGCGTTTGGCACGGCAGGTTCCTCCGATGTATTGCCTTTGTTATGCTGGTCTAAATATGTCACAAATCATCAGGGTTACGAGTCATTGGGAAATTAAGTGAGAATTCCATTGAAACTGCTTATCTGTCGGTGAATTTGAATTGCATTTGACTTGTGTTGGCAAACAGGATGCAAAATCATCATTTGAATTGAGCAGATAATGCTTTATTTGAATTAGGTAGAATTTAGGTTGAAATAAAATTATATTCTAAGTAAATTACATAGCTTTCATTTTCCCCAATTAGTTAGCGTTAACCTGGCATGTAGTGGCAGTAATATTTTGTAAGCATACATACAGCTGAAGTAAGAATATTTAGCCCCCCTGTATATATTTTACTTATTTTCTGTTTAACGCAGAGAAGATTTTTTTCAACACATTTATAAACAAAACTTATGAACTAATTTCTAATAACTGATTTATTTTATCTTTGACATGTTGATAGTTCATAATATTTGACTAGATATTTTTCAAGATACTAGTATTTAGCTTAAAGTGACATTTTAAGGTTTAACTAGGCTAATTAGGTTAACTAGGTAAAAAAGAAATAAACATACTTCAGAATTAATTTCTTTTATTTACTACTGTTTCATGTCTGGGCGACACAGTGGCTCAGTGGTTAGCACTGTCGCCTCACAGCAAGAAGGTCGCTGGTTCAAGTCCCGGCTGAGTCAGTTGGCATTTCTGTGTAGAGTTTGCATGTTCTCCCTGTGTTGGCGTGGGTTTCTTCCGGGTGCTCCGGTTTCCCCCACTGTCCAAAGACATGCGGTATAGGTGAATTAAATAAACTAAATTGGTCGTAGTTTATGTGTGTGAATGAGTGTGTATGAGTGTTTCCCAGTACTGGGTTGCAGCTGGAAGGGCATCCGTTGTGTAAAACATATGCTGAATAAGTTGTTGGTTCTTTCCGCTGTGGCGACCCCTGATGAATAAAGGGAGTAAGCCGAAAGAAAAAGAATGAATGAATGGTTCATGTCTGTATATAAGGATCCTGTTAGTACCAATACATTCTCTTGTGTCTTCCTACTTAAATGAGTAATTTCACTGTAATTCACTACCACCAGTCAATACATATTGTAAAATGTGCCCGTCACTTTGTGAAAAGAAGCTAGCACGAGCACAGACTGCAGCATATTACAAAGAAGTCCTTCAGTTCCTCTAGAAAGAATGGTACAAAACAAGCTACACAGTGCAGCTCAATAAAGTGACCTACATTTCTATTGGGCACAATTTTCTGCTTCAACTGAGATACCAGTCGGATGATGCAGGCCTTCAGAGAACAGTTTCAGTTAAATTAAAACATTACCCTCGCCGTTTTATTCACAAAACAGGCCATTCTGAACTTAGATAAGCACGGTAAAGTCTGAAGTCCCATCAGAGACACATGGGTGTGTGTGTGTGTGTGTGTGTGTGTGTGTGTGTG
>CAIGQW010006673.1:2257062-2293908 GCA_903798125.1 Danio choprae
ACACACACACACACACACACACACACACACACACACAGAGAGAGAGATTTGATGAGAGAAAACCATCAACCTAAGCCAACTGACACAAAAGGCAATCAATCATGTTACATCACACACAGATACTTACAGATGGATGTGAGGAGATGGAGTGTAGTCTGAAGAAGTAGCGAATATACATCTCCCTGAACACACTGTACAGCTTAGATGGCTCGTTATATAAGAAACACAGAGGAGCCACTGCAGCACAGGATACGAACAGATACATGTTTATTTAGAAAGCAGATTGTTATATTTGATGGTATGCTTTTTTATTCTTCATACCTACCATACATTGAGAAGCCATGGAATGGGACGACACCTATGAGAGAGAGAACTAATTAGAATTTATTTAACTGATTTTAATTCATTTATTGGGATTAAGCCATTGAGATGTACATCTCCTTTCTTACAGTTTATCACAATCACATAATAACGAAACAAAACAAAATCAAAACAAAAAAAACTAAACAAAACACAACAAAACAAAAAAAAAACACAAAACAAAATGGAAAAAAAACACAAAGCAAAACACACAAAACAAAATACACAAAACAAATTAAAACACAACACAAAACAAAATCAAAACAAACAAAAAACAACACAAAGCAAAACACACAAAATAAAACACAAAAAAAAATCAAAATCAACACAACACAAAACCAAAAAAAGCTAAATCTGAACAAAAAACAACACAAAGCAAAATAACACACAAAACACAACAAATCAAAACAAAAACAAGTCACAACACAAAACAAAAGAAAAGAAAACACAACAAACAAAATCAAAACAAAACAACAAAACAAAAATCACAAAATGAAAAACAAATCAAAACACAAAAACTCATCTTTAAAACAACAACAAAACAATTAAATAGAAAAAAGTTAAATAAATATTTTAAAAAAATCAACATTATCAGATAAAAAACCAAACATACCCATCGTTGAATCAAAAATCAACATTTTCAAGAATAATGTGTACAATCCAAAGTACAATATGATAATAAAGTGGGCTCAAACATTCTCAATGATGTAACTGATTGAATATCAGCAGGTAAACTATTCCAATCTATTGGAACTTTAAACATGAAAGCTCTTTTACCAATAGTTTATTTTTATTTTATGGACATGGTTACCATTATTACAAAATTGTAACAAAATTTGCTAAACCAATCAATCATCTAATAAACACACTGACACCAGTTTCAACAGATTTGTGTGAATTTAGCAAAATGAAAACCACAAGGTGCACGCTGGGACTTGCACTGATATGCAAATATTGTAAAAGCTGCTCTCTCACCATTTGGAGGATAAACCACAGCACACTGCTCTGAGCCAGACTTGCCTAAAGAAAAAGACAAGTTCTTAGAAAAGAAGCCAAGGAAGATATTGCAACAAAGATTAACATTTAAAGATGTTACTTTGGATGCAAGATTTAGGTGGCGATGCACTGTTGTAGTTGAAATGCTCCAGGACTGCAGTGTCTCGAGAAAAACACAGCAGGACCTATTGGGAAAAACATTGGACAAATAATTGGCAAAACACACAGACAAGGATTACTATTGCTAAACACACATCGTATCTTTGGTGAATTGCTTATTTCCTGAAACCACTGAAGAGCCACTTTGAAGCTTCAGCCCTTTGAGGTCATGCTCTTTTTCTTTTATTATATATTTCTTCCATAAATGGATATATAGTATCTTTAAAAAAATGATTTCTATAATGCAGGTTTCTTTTACTTTATTTGTTTTTAAAGGTGACATTTAATGGAAATCTGGATATACCTAGGCATAGCTGAAGAGTTCAGTACATAGAAATGACATAACATGAGCCTCAAACACCATTGTTTCCTCAATCTCATGTAAATTGAGACTCTTACTTTGCACACGGGATCATTAATATGCATGCCTCTGGCTGCGTTTGATTGGCCACAATATTTACTAGTGAGATTACAACAATGATACATTTTTTTCCCATATTTCTAAGTTTATCTAAGCTTATAAGCTATAAAAAAATAAATAAAATCACATAATAAAGTCATGACAACCCATGTTTTTACGTTACTTTAACTTAATTTAGAAAGTTAATCAGGTTTTAACTTTTTTTAGTTTAAACTAATGAGGGAACAAACATATGTAGACTGTTAAGTATAAGTGTTTATTCCACATATTTGCTTACTATAATTTATCTTGAGCGTAAAGACACCAATAAACGACACCAATAAACTCATATGTTTTGGCAGAGGTTGATATTAACCCTTTAAGACCGGTTTGCATGTCTCTGTTTAAGAGTGGATAGAAACCGAAAGCAATCATGTAGAGCAATGATTCTTTTTGCATACAAAATCAGAGACGTTACAATTTCAGATGTTCTCACTCTTTAATAAGCCTGAAAAAAACTACAACAAAACAACGCTAAAAACATCAACATGCCCTATTTGCATTGTTTTCAGACTTTAATAAGCCTACAAAAACTGCAACAACAACAAAAAAAAAACGCTAAAAACATTGCAGGTCTCCATAAATATGTTCAATTTCTTTTTCCTACAATGCCTTTGACATAATCACATTCTGTGCACTATGACCGCATGTTACATCACACATGGTGACATCACAAGGTGCACCATTTGTTGTCTGTGTTAACCATAGCTGTCTGCCTTCCACCCATCACTGTCTCTTTTTATTATTGTGATTTGTTGCTTTGTCATTTCTTTTTCACACAGACATTTAAAAATAAATGCACAATCACATGCCCACAGTCGTAAAGTTACGCAAAAGGTACACGTATGCTAAAAATAGAGAAACCAATAAATGTGTTGCTAATTCAGCCTTTTCAATGACATATGCACATCAATAAAAACGATAAGCATTGACTAGTGCAGTGGTTCCCAAAGTGGGGGTGACTTCCAAAAATCAAATTAATTTTATTAAACCATTAGAATTACTTTATTTTATACATAACCTAAAATAGTCGTTTATAGTTACAGCCTTTCGATTATTTTTTTTTTCTTTTCCATTGGATTGCGACCCTTGGGGTGATTACATTATATTAAAGACACAGCAATAGCGTCAGATGCAGCAAATTGATTTTATGGCACCAGGTTAAACTTTACAGCACTCACATACATAAAAAAAAAATTTAAACGAAGAGTAGACTTGGGCCTATTGGTGTGTGTGCGCCGTTGCATGCAAGGTTTCTATATTTATAACCACCTCAGAGGATACTGGGGTCGCGAGTCACTGGCATTGTTATTTTGGGGGTCGCGGGCTGAAAAGTTTGGGAACCCCTGGACTAGTGGATAAGTCTAGATGAACAATTTCTTGTCCATCACAACAACAATTTAGTAGTCAAAATTACATAAGATTACAGCGATATAAAAATATAGTGTGCACTCTGAACCTATTTTTTCCAATGAAAAGGAATAAAAACAGTTTAAATAATCAATCAACAGGGTTCTCAAACTCGATCCTGAAGGTCAGGTGTCCTGCAGATTTTAGCTCCAACTTGCTTTAACACACCTGCAAGAATGTTTCTAGAAAGCCTAGTAAGAGCTTGATTAGCTAGCCTAGGTGTGTCTGGCATTGGAGCCAAAATCTACAGGACACCGGTCCTCCAGGACCGAGATTGAGAACCCCTGATCTACATAGTTCTGCTGAAGGCATACACTAGGTCTGATGGTGAGGTCACATTGCCAGTTTTCTGTGTTAAATTTTGCAAGTGAAATTCAGCTATAGATTGAAGCCTATTAAATATGAGCCTTTTCACCATATTTCTTTACGAAATTCCCGGTGACTGAAATACTTGAACTTCCCACAGAGTTCACGCTAAACCAATATTTACAAGCAGCCTGGCCTTTTTATCATCTCACACCTGCAACTTGTAGCGCTGTTCCATAATGATGCCACAATGAGCTCTAGTAATGCTCAAAACATTGGCCATTTCTGCAGTGGATTTCAGAGAAAATAAAAATAAAATCAATAAAAAATTGTCCCAGGGAAAGAAGCAAAGAGGAACGTTAATGGTTGCCCATATGTCACCAAGAGATGAAAGACCAAAGTAAAATCTCTCTCAAAATGCTTGCTTATCAGACCTAATTGCTGATGATTTCCTAACCATTTATGGCTAGGAGAAAGTACGTGTCTTCTTCCCTGATGGAATCTAAAAATGGGCTTATATATACCATTTTATGGGAGAGAAAAAAAAATAACCCGCAAATTAAACTTGAGTAAGATTTTGTGGTGAAAATGAATATCAAGCAGCGGAAATTAAAAAAGCCTCCAATAATATGAAATGAATCATGAATTCCCCCAATCTGTGAGAGGGAAACAAAATCCAGTCCTATCTGTATGTATCCTGTTTTAGGTACATGAAGTCAAAGTCTGGTTTTGCATGGGTCATGATAGTTTAGTCTGTGTGCAAAGATCTATCTAAGCCATGCCCAAAATAACTTGGGAAACGGTTCTCTTCTTTGATAATGAAATCGCTTTTAGGACTGAAATCAGCTGACATAACTGAAATGTAAATGTTTCACAGAGTAAATGACATGCTTTTACCCACCTGATATAAGTAGTCCTCAAACACAAAGTAGTAATCGTCATTACTTGCAGTAAGTTTTACATCCTGAGGGGAAAAAATAAAACGTTTAATCAGAAACGCATGCAGCGGAGGTACTAAAATAGGACTTTGTAAGCTTTGTAATATGTAATAGCACTGCAAACAAAATACTTCTATCATTTTTTATCAGTTAAGCATATAAAGAAAGCTTGATATGTACATTTAAAATCTAATTTTGATAATAAACGTGTACATTTTTAAATCTCTTAGCACAAAACTCGTGATTTCATTGTAGTTGCACATATTTTCAGTCTACAAAATCATTGTTTAAGAACACAAGATCATTGTGCTATCTATTGTTGCTTAAATCACCAAAACACAACAGTAAGATCAGTTCATTCAGCAGCAAACAATAAAAGTGTTATGATGCTGGATGCTTGCATGCTGCTGGAGAACACTCACAATTAATTGCACTACAAATCCCATCATGCACTTCACTCACACACCTGGCCCCCTTGATTGCAAACACACACAGCTGAAGCTCTGCAGGACTAATCATATGGACTATAAACACAGCACACACACACACACACACACACACACACACATCATTGCTGAGTCTTGTTTCTGTTTAGAGCATCACGTAAGTGTTATCTCTGTCTTGCCTTCCCGGTTTTTTGACCTCTGCTTTGTTTTACTGTTTACGTTGTTTTGCCGCCTGACCTGACCATTTGCCTGCTTTTGACTACGCTCTTGGATTTCCTGTATGCTCCTGTTTGCCCCTGTTTTTGACCGTTGCCTGCCTGACTATTCTGTTTAATAAACTGCATGTGGATCCTCACCTCTGTTGTCCCAGACCCTTATGTGACAATAAGGTACAGGTTTCACCATCGGTGCTAAATGAATGTTACTGTACTGTAAAATTGTATACACAGCCTTCACAGAAAACATTACAAACTGACAAATCCATTTAGTTTTTTTACAAATAAAACGATGGATCCATTTAAAAGTTTATTCAACATGAAAAGGTGATAATAAAACACATGAATAATTGGTAAACTACAAATTATCAGACAAGTTGAAAAGCTATGGACATAATAAATGATTCATTGATTAAACATTAAAATCTGTTGAATTAAATGATAGACAATGTATTATTAAACTCAAAGAATAGAGACTCCAATCAAATGTTTGATAGTAATAGCTTTGTGAAAGCAGTTACTGTGATCGAAACATTTCAGATGAAACCCTTACTTTGTGTAGCGAAAATCATAATTTGTGATTTTGTGTATTCTACTAACTTGTGTATTCTAGGTATGATGCATGAGTGTGCTCCACACAGGTGAGCTGGCTTGACAACCACCTGTAGAACACACTCCTCCTGTCTTGATGCACCAGACATTGTGTTAGAAACTCTCATATGCTTGACATGTTTGTTTCTATAACTGCTATTTTCATCTATAACAATCCATTTTTGCATCTCATTTAAATACACTATGAACAGCAGCTACGCTAATTATTTTTCTTTATTTTCTATTTCCACCTGGGGATACTCATCCCGAGGCCCCTACAGACTATGCAGTGCCATTGATGCGATCCAAGACCTGTGAAGAGATGATACCAAGGTATCCTGGACCAGGCCGTATCCCGAGCTGATGCTGTGGTGGTCATGGAGGAATGGAGTGCATGAGACTGATTCCTGAAAGGCCACAGTGACAAACGAGTCCACGCATTGATCCTGTGGGCCAGCCTGACCTCCTGCCGGTGCCCTACCACACCTGCGGCTTCTCCACGATGGACGCCCAGCTTCTCCAGCCTCCGGCGCCTAGACTGCAGCTCCACACAGAAAGTTTGGCCAGAAGAATTTGTTTCTCACAAGGTTTTTTTTTCCCCTTCACTTCATCAATTGGTGAAGTTTTTTTTTTTTTTTTTCCTCGCCACTGTTGCCACTGGCCTGCTCGGATTGAGACTTGTGGAGCTGCGCTTCGGTGGATTTGCTCTTCAGTGTTTGAAGTTTCAGCAGTGAAAGTTAAACCACACTGAACTAAACTAAACTAAACTTAAACTCTGAAATCTGGACTTTACTAGAACATGTTAAGCTGCTTTGACACAATCTAAAGTACATTGTAAAAAGCGCTATATAAATAAACTTGAATTGGATTGAACACTAAAAAGCACTCTTTAGATGATCCTTTACATAATCAGAATCAGAATGAGCTTTATTCGCCAATTGTGTGCAAGGATTTTTTGTGTGTGTGTGGTTTTTCAGGATACATACATGTGCTATTTATGTGCATTGTTGACTTTTTTTAACTGTACAAATAAGAAATGAAAATATTTATATAAAATTATTTACAATGAATTGCTTTATTGGTTACAAAAAATAAAACATAAAGAGCCCTGTATGTTTATAAGCATAAGGAAACAGATAACATCTGAGTACTATAGGTACTAGGAGTTTTGAAAATGTACCCATTGCTTGTGAAAATTGTGCCAAACCAATTAAAAAAATAAAATAAAAAAAAAACTGAAAAGATCTCTAAAATGTCAAACCTTATTCAAATACATTTTCGGAAAACAAATGGAGCATACAAAGAAAATGCATTGTAAACGTACCTTATATATTAGGTTGTCCACCAGCAGGTCATGGTGTATAACTCTGGCCTTGAGCTGTTCATAATGTGTGATGTCCTGTTTAATGAAATAAAAACAAAAGAATTGACAAAGAGCGCATTTATCTCAGTCAGCTGAATTGAATTAGCCAGTACATAATGGATAAAGAAGCACCTATGCACAGATCCTGCCACCCCAGTCATTACAGCTAAGCTAATTACACTAACCAATTAACTTATTAAACTGCTATTGTAAGAAGCATATGAATAGGACCGCTTTCAATCGCTCAGTCATTTTCTTATGCATTAGATGGGATTTCCTCCTGAAGATGGCTAGCTAAAAAATGAAATGTCACAAAAGATTGTACTGGAAGAAATCACTGCAGGTAATTATGAACAGATGGTTTAAATCATCTGTCGTTAGATGGTATGTAATTGGTTTGCTTATTTATTTAGATGTTCATGTTTTATTGTAGTATAATACTTGTTTGATTAAGCAAGAGAATGGTTTCATTAGTCATTTTATGCAAGATTACTGATAGCAAAAAAGCAATGATTTACATTTAATGCCTTCTTGTGAAAAGTTAAATGTCTTACAGTTTTCAAAATACATTAAGGAATTTTAAGTATTACTTGATTCCAAAGACTGACAATAAGCTATAATATTTGTGATACATTTTATGAAAGCTTTTGACATGCAACTGTTAAAATATATTCACAAATAAAACGTGTGTTGGAAAAAAGTGTATATAAGTTAATTTCGCATTCAGAATTTAGAGTTTTATATGAAAGAATAACATCAAGTTCTATCTTGAATTTATTTAGACATCTAAATAACTCAATACTGAACAACTATCATTGCAATGTGGAAGCCAATGGATTTTCCAGGTTAAAACAGAAGAATCATTTGGACTCAGTGTGAGACTATAAACTTTTTTTAACTATTATTTTTATTTTAACAGATGCCCCTTTGCTGTTGTTGCAGTAGCAACAATCTACCACTCCACCCAATTGAATAATTACTCAATTATTGGATAATTGATCCATTAACCATTACCTTGTTATTATTAATAATTATTTTGAGTAATGCCACGGTTACACTAGAGTTTGAGCATGCAAAATTCTGTTGTACGGCGCTGCGATAAGGGGCAGAATTAAACAAGAAAATTCTGTGTGACCGCGGTTTAAGTCTCAAATTAGCACCTTTTGCCAGTTTGTGTGAACAATTTTGTATGCGAACTAATTTGTATGGAATGGGCCAATGTAACTGTATTGGGCGAATAATTAGAAAAGGTTTATGTTGCTGTTGTTTTTCTTTTTTGTTTTAATTCTGATTAGATTAACTAAATCGACATACCTTATTTGAGACACTTGCACTGGAGTGTGTTTATATATTCCTCACATTAATTTGCCAATTTGAATCTTTAAAAATTCAAATTGATTGACTGACTGACTGACTGACTGACTGACTGACTGACTGACTGACTGACTGATGGACTGACTGACTGACTGACTGACGGACTGACTGACTGACCGATTGATTGATTGATTCTGAAACATTCAGTTATCCCGCCTTCAAATGTATACATTGAAACTGCAAATATAATAGCAAACAAGCCAACAACTTGTGGGTGCTAATATCATTAGCCACTCCTAAAATTCCATTCCTCTCCTGTTACCTAAAGGGACAGGATAATTCTTCCCATTCTTCTGGAAGGATAAGCATGTGAGCTGGTCACTGTCACCCAGACAGCAGTTACATAATAGTTCCAATCGAAACATTCAAAGCTCTTATTATTTCCCCTCTGTCATCCCACCAGCTCCTGTCCTGCTAACACCTACCAGTTCAAAGTGTGAGAAATTGCTCTACTTGTTTAAATGGTCTCGCCCCACGCTGGGTGTTTGTCTTCTTATTAACACACAAAGTACGTACATTCTCCAGATGCCGCTTCACTGCCATAATAGAGGCCCAAGGACAAAGCAGGCATCTGGGAGACATTGATTTATGTCTACAAGTGGCAGCTATTAGATACCCAGGGTGAAAAAAAAAAAAAAGAAAAGAAGAAATCACAGCGGGCACCTGCTCTGTCATTTCTGCCACACAGGCAACTCAAAGCTCATTGATTTAAGACAGATTATGCATTTAAAGGGGATATTATTGTATATATTATACATATTATGTAACGTCTTACAAGATGTAAATTAAGTCTCTGATTTCCTTAGAGTGTATGTGAATTTACAACTCAAAATACCCCACAAATAATGTTTTATAACTCGAACTTGAAACTGCCTCTTTTAAACAGCGGTCACACTGCACTTTTAACCATCTTGTTCAATCCCGACCCTTTTCGCAGCGCCGTACGACAGAATTTTGCATGCTCAAACTCTAGTGTGACTGCGGCATTAGGCATTGATCCAAATTGCGTCATTTTGGTGACTGTCACTTTAAATTTGAATGAGATTGTGCTCCCAGCACTCTTTTCAAAAGAGGGCGGGGCTACAAATGCCCATGTGTCAGCATAGAGGCAGATTCAAAAACAAGACTAATGTCCTTGCTAATGAGGAAGAGATTGTCACTAATGGGCGGGGCTTTCCCCTCTGATGACATGCACAAAAAGAGAATGTCAATTTCTGCAGACATTACAAAGCAAAATTGAATTTTTACCATTAGAAGCTGGTTATATTCACAGATTGTTGCCACTCAACTGTATTTAAACCCCTTATAAAAAGTGCTTTTTTCATAACAGGTCCCCTTTAAGACTTTTCACACTTGATTTGACTGCTTGTCTGAACAAGAGTCCAATTTCAGGTCTCTTTTTTACATTTTGAAAGGTATCATGCTATAAAATGCGAGAATATAAATGAGGTACATGCATGGGCGCTTCTGGTGAACTGTCATGTCATTATACAGTGGGTACAGAAAGTATTCTGACCCCCTTAAATTTTTCACTCTTTGTTATATTTCAGCCATTTGCTAAAATCATTTAAGTTAATTTTTTCTTCATTAATGTACACACAGCACCCCATATTGACAGAAAAAACACAGAATAGTTGACATTTTTGCAGATGTATTAAAAAAGAAAAACTGAATTATCACTAAGTAATCAGACCTTTTGCTGTGACACTCATATATTTATCTCAGGTGCTGTCCATTTCTTCTGATCATCCCTGAGATGGTTCTACACCTTCATTTCAGTCCAGCTGTGTTTGATTATACTGACTGGACTTGATTAGGAAAGCCACAATAAAGCTCATGTTTAATGCCACGGTCACACTATGAGTTTCAGCTTGCAAAATTCTGGCGTACAGCGCTATGAAAAGGGGCAGGATTAAACAAGATGATTAGACATTTAAAAAAAGGGAGCGATTGGTCCATATTTTCAATTTCTGTACAGAGAGGTCATGTTTTGATCTTCCATTGGTCTCACGCAGTCAAGTGATGCGATTTTGCAGGTCAGAGTTCACCAAGATTGAACTTTCCAACGCAGCGAACTGCGAAACTTGTTGCACGAGCTTGAGTTTCCGGTCTGTCGCATTAGCATGTGTATGAATGGAAGTCTATGGGGAGAAAAGTGAAGTGAGACCGCGGTTCTGTCTGACAGAAAATATGGTTGTGCCTGTTTCACACAGACTCTGTCTGCAGTGTGTGTATGGTTCAGATGCAGTACATGTGTATTTGAGGAGGCAGGAATTGTCTGTTGTAGCGCTTACTGTCGCCCATTTAACTCATGGTTTTTAAATTTAAATACCCTTCAAAAACAATCATTTAAAACTTGCCAATGACACCAACAGCTGAGGAAACTGCTTCCCACTCCTTTTCCTTGGAGTTCACGTCTTTGCACAACACAATCTTTTCGGTCATATAACCTGTCATGTGATTGCCTTCTGAAATGCAAGTGTCTCTCCTCTCCATCCTCCAACTACATAAAATGCATTTCATTACTTATTTGATACACTTTGCAACTTTTTAGGACTAAATATTTTTCACACATTTTTTTTGAACATTTTATACTTCAATTATGTGTATATGATGACATTAGGGCGACACAATTGCTCAGTGGTTAGCACTGTTGCCTCACAGGAAGAAGGTTGCTGGTTCGAGTCCAGGCTGGGTCAGTTGGCATTTCTGTGTGGAGTTTGCATGTTCTCCCCGTGTTGGTGTGGTTTCCTCTGGGTACTCCGGTTTCCCCTACAGTCCAAAGACTAAATTGTCTAAACAGTCTAATTTGGCCATAGTGTATGTGTGTGAATGAGTGTGTATGGGTGTTTCCCAGTACTGGGTTACAGCTGGAAGGGCATCCGCTGTGTAAAACATATGCTGGATAAGTTGGCTGTGGCGACCCCTGATGAATAAAGGGACTAAGTCGAAGGAAAATGAATGAATGAATGAATGATGACATTATTACTATTTTGGGTTACTCAATATTCATTTTGACACAGACAACCTGCTATTCGCCGCATCTAGCACAGCAAATACAGACTTGGTGCAGAAACAATCCCAATGTCGCAGTAGGTTGGGCAAAAAAAAGTGGGACTGGTATAACTGCATTCCTTTATCAATGCGTTCTTGCATTGGGTTCACATATATACTCTCTACCCTGATTTATTGCAGCCTCATTTCTGACACATGTTGCATGCAGGAGACCAATCACAACAGTCTGAGTCATCATTCCAATCACCACAGATTAGCGTCATGCAATGGATAGGTTTGGAAAAATTAATCCCTGTACAAATCATCTGGGAGTCGTTGGGATAATTAGGTAATATTAAGTCCATATTATAAGACAATGAAGGTGTTTTTTGACCTTGCATGCATATCTGCCGGTTGTTGGCGACCTCTTAGGTAAAAGACCAACAAAATCCACAATGACATGCTCAAGAGGTCTGCCTATAATGGGACCTTGGATTAGAGGTGCTAGTAGAATCACCTGGTTTGGGTTCCTACTGGCAAAACAAAATTATACCATGTCACAAAGAAAAGCTGTAAAATCCAAGTGTAGGTTTTTGTCACTGCGAAGCGTCCTGACAGCAAATGAATGTGTGACAGTGATAGTGCCTACCGGAAAATTACTGAGAGAACTACAACTGGATAAACAACATTCCACTCATCCCCAGCAGTCACTTACACATCAGTGGACACCCTTTCACTAAAAATTAACTATATCAATTTCAGGTTTTTCAGCCAGTTTAAAGAATTATAAGTTTTCTGGGTTTCAATTAGCTTTGCATAAGTTACTGTTAAAGGCAACTGAAGCTATTTGGACAGACATGTGTGTAGTATAGTGTGTACACAGCCATATTAGACATCAAGTCTTACTTTTATATCCTAAAATGAAATCAGGAATTGCAAAGAAACTGGGATTAAAAGATCCATTCTAAGTATCTGCGGAGGATTTTTACAAGTTTTTAAAACAGTGCATGCTTTAAAAAAAAAAGAAGAGTCAGATAAACCCACCCTACCTCATGTTACTTTGATTGAGCAAGTGTAATCACGCAAACGATAAAGACATTTCAATATTTCTAAAGACAATTCGTCAGAACTATGCTGTCAACAGCGTGCCGTTTACTTCCAGTGAAGGTACCACATTCCCTCCGGCCAAATTGTAACCTAAAACAAAAGATACACATTTCACTGGTAAAAAAGGGCATACTCTTACCTCCATATAACCAAACACAGAGTCTGTTCACAGATGAGTGTAGTTAACTGGCACTCTTGTGACCTCCATACTGAAACTGAATACTGAAAGTCTATTGGATCCAACTAATATTTGCTCTGAGAAATGCAAATCATCTGTAGATTAAAAAGGACTGGGCGGCACAAGAGTCTCTTAACACCTGCACTTCTGATCCTTCTGCCTGAAGTGATTCATAGTAAAGCCATTAAAAAAGAAATGTCATATATGCGGTTGACTTTTCTAAATGTGAATTCTGATTAATAGTATTCACAAACGCCACCTCGTTTGTCTGGGAATGCCGCTTACACTTCAAAAATCAACAATCTGCTATGACATCACTTCTTGTTAAAGTATAACCTTCAAGTTTTGGAGATTCTCAACCACTCAATTTGGAGTTCTAAACCTTACTGTGGAACCTTAAGGCTGATTTATACTTCTGTGTCGAGTGATCGGCGTGACCCACTGCGCCTGCCTTGCGCGTAGTCATGCATTTATACTTCTGCGTGCTGTTTGTGCTGCTCTGCAATAACACTTCCGAAACGCTAGCTGGCAGTAGGTTTTTATGTTTCTCTGTGTCGAGTTTCTTTGCGGTTGTTTTGTTTATTCTGAAAGCTACAAATAGCTAAAACTCGCTCATTCAGAGGCGGGAACCAGCAGACGTGCAACAACTTTAATCATAAAGTAAACACAAAACAAAAGTTTCCATCTGGAGCTCCTTCACTGGACTCAACACTAGTAAACAATCGCTTTACCGGGCTCGCAGCTCTCAGCACCGCCCACGCTCGTCACCGATACCAAGCCGACCAATCACAGAGCTTGCACTACACGTTGTTGCGATGTGTAGTTAAATTTTTTTGAAGGTCGCCGTCAGCATTACCATCAGCCATGGCGAGGACTATACGACTGCACGAAGGCTGCGCTGAAGCATCAACGTGCGCTTGACGCAGAAGTATAAATCAGCCTTTAGTCGACACTTGCTGACTGAAAAAATAAACAATTCTTTGAGTGACCACAAATTTGTTGCTTGAGATACTGTTAATATTTTTTGTTAATTTAAATACAGTACCATCCTCTCTGGAAGACTCCAGCGAGCACCAAGTTCTCCAAGCAATGTAAAATCCTCCGCTTTACTAGAAGAACATCATCTATAAAAATAATTCCATTTTCTTGAGTGAGATACATACAGTTAAGGGGAAATTATTAGCCCTCATGTGAAATTTTAATTCTTTATCAAATACTTACTTGAATAAACCACCAAAGCCGTGCCAGCCGATTTGCATTGCAGTAACAAATGACCTTTTGGCCAACTCAAGGAAGTCATTAATTATTTTCCTAATAATAATTATCCTTCCTACTGAGCCACTTTTTTTTTCTTTCATCTGTGCCCCTCCTGTCACACCCTATTATAATATAATAAAATATGCCCTATATATTAACATTTAATTTCTCCGCTTGTGAAAAAGTTGTTTTGATGCGCTTTGAATAATAATGTGACTTTCTCATCAACACTTTTTTTTTTTTTACATTGCACTTTATGTGGTACACCTGTTCTGTCAAATGCTCATCAACACAGGCGATCAGCTGAAGTTCAAACCAAGCATCAGAAGCATGCAAAAGCAACCTTTGGAAGCTGTTTGGACAGAAATATGTGTAGTATAGTTTGTA
Source organism: Danio choprae (assembly GCA_903798125.1). NCBI lineage: Eukaryota > Metazoa > Chordata > Actinopteri > Cypriniformes > Danionidae > Danio > Danio choprae. The sequence goes on from CAIGQW010006673.1 coordinate 2,271,604, forward strand.
GACAAACAAATTAGAGTGGTATAAACATATCAAGTTAGTTTGGGTTTTTTTGTTTGTTTTTTTAATACCCTTAAATTAAACCAGGATCCAAATCCCAGTGATTTTGAGGCCAACCGTGACGTGGCAGTGCGGTTATCCCCACACACCAATAGATGATTGACAGATGTGTATTATTATTGCTATGTATCATAATTAACACCTATTATCATTTCCATAAGTCAGGATTTGCAAAGAAACAGGGATTAAAAGATCTGTTCTAACTATCTGTGATCAGCTGCACCTCAAAAAAGCCTTTTTAAAACTGTGCACGTTTTTCATAAAGAAAAGATAGTAAATCGCTAGCTCAAAACCATTGAATCACCACAGCTGCACTGTATCAGTGATACAGGAGTCCCAGTTTGTGGATGTTTGCATTTGTACAGTAGCTATAATGCAGGGGTGTCCAAACCTGGCCCTGGAGGGCCGGTGTCCTGCAGATTTTACCTCCAACTTGCCTCAACACACCTGCAAGGATGTTTCTAAAAAGCCTAGTAAAAGGGTTGATTAGCCAGCCCGAGTGTTGGAACTAAACTTTGCAGGACACTGGCCCTCCAGGTCTGAGTTTGAACACCCCTGCTATAATGGATCTAAAAACCATATCGGTCAGGTTTTTCCTGGTATTCTCCCATATTTTACCATTCTATCCTGCTATCATATCATTAAAGTATGTTCCCGTATTTTAAATTTTTCCATGAAAGGTGGCAATAAACATCAGGGCTTGGTTGTAAGATTTTTAATTAAGTTATATTTATTTTACCATCATTCCAATGTAGACTAAATATAAAAAGTCCAACAAAAAAGAATGGGAGGAAACAAAATTTGACTGTACAATTTGTTTTCTACTATATTTCAAGAAATACATTCTCTATAGTTCTGTGAGGATTATCTGCATTAAAATCTACAAAGGTAAACATGCAATGAGATTTAAAAACAGAAAACTTGGTGAATAAAGGCACTTCTAGCAAAATGGGGTGCAATCAGTACTAGTAATACATAATGTAGCTAATAAAGTGGCCAGGGAGAGTAAAGCAAAAGAAAGCAGTGTCATTATTTAGCTCAATTTAAGCTTGTAAATTTGATCAGTTGATTCATGTACTGTGAAAAAAATATTCAATTCTTGTGTTTAACTTCTATTAACCCTCACAAAAAAAGTGCAATGTTTTTATTACTGGCAATCTGAAGCTGTAATACACTCAGCATATGGAACATTTCAGCCATGAAAGCACCCGATAAGTACAAATAAATACCCATAAAATGTCGGTTCTGGAATATGTTCACAACATGTGCCATAAATGTCAATTAAGATATACAAATCCTTTCATTCGTTTAAATGTCCATAAATATTTATGGTAGCTTCACATATGTTTGAGGATTTGTGCATGACTGCATGTGTGTGAAAGAGAGAGAAAGTATATATGCTGTACATTAAAATCCTATGCAATCCTACAATTCTATAAAATGTTTGTTTTTGGGGTTTTTTACATTTTATAGGGTTGATAATTTAGCACATTAATAAGATTAATTAATTATGCAAGAAACCTGTCCCACACATCATCTCCACAAATGCATACCATAAGTGATAGGCTTACGGTCAATAACATTTATTAAAAGCTGCTTTTGTAAGATCTATTTAATCTTAATCAAACATAATTTTACATTTTATTTTGTGTGTAACTTTCTCATTAAATATTTATATGCGCTTAAAGGTATAGTTCACCCAAAAACTGAAATTTCTGTCATCCTTTACTCTTCTTCCACTTGTTCCAAACCTGTTTGGGTTTCTTTGAAGAAGAACACAGAAGAAGATGTTTTGAAGAAAGCTGGAACCTGTAACCATTGACTTCCATAGTGGTTACAGATTTTCAGCTTTCCTGAAAATATCATTTTTTCTTTTTCATGTTCAACAGAATAAAAAACTTATAGCAACTTAAAACCATAGAAGGAGAGTAAATAGTGTGCACGTTTATTTATTTTTTTTGAATGAACTATCCGTTTAAATATAATAAATTAATCAGTACATCATGCAAGTCACATCACAGATATTTTTCTGATACAACTAAAGATAAATTTTCAGCAGGCATTACTGCAAAAATCCTTTCAATATGCCAGCGGTTCTCAATTCCAGTTCTCGCAACCCATCATTCTACACAGATTTAATGTTTCTCTTATCATTTCAGCTTTCTAATTGAACACAGGAGATTCTGCCATGACTCCAGTTTGAAAAGAGAAAATACATTTCTTTCAAATGGCATTTTGGTGTGCGACCTAGAGATGACAATTTCATTGTAGTATCTGAAGTAAAGTAAATATTTCCCGAGCACAGATAGTAAGGAGCAATGAACACTATGTAGGGACTGTCAATTGAAACATGTTTCATGCATGAACCTCTTCTAAGGAGATGGTTATCTAAACCAGGTGTGCTAATAAGACAGAAAAAAACATTTCCTATTATTAATTAATATGAAAAATAGTGCTGGGCAAAGCTTAATTGCGATTAAATCCCATCCAAAATAAAATGTTGACATAATATACAGTAAACACTCACCGGCCACTTTATTAGGTACCAGGTTGGACCCCCTTTTGCCTTTAGAACTGCCTTAAACCTTCGTGGCAAAGTTTCAACGAGGTACTGGAAATATTCCTCAGAGATTTTGGTCCATATTGACATGAGAGCATCACGCAGTTGCTGCAGATTTGTCGGCTGCACATCCATGATGCGAATCTCCCATTCCACCACATCCCAAAGGTGCTCTATTGGATTGAGATTTGGTGACTGTGGAGCCCATTTGAGTACATTGTCATGTTCAAGAAACCAGTCTGAGATGATTTGCGCTTAATGGCATGACGTGTTATTCTGCTGGAAGTAGCCATCAGAAGATGGGTAGACTGTGGCCATAAAGCGATGGACATAGACAGCAACAATACTCAGGTGGGCTGTGGCATTGACACGATGCTCAATTGGTACTAATGGGCCCAAAGTGTGCCAAGAAAATATCCACCACACCATTGAACCACCACCACCAGCCTAAACCCTCCCAGCAGAAATCAAGACTCATCAGAACAGGCAACGTTTTTCCAATCTTTTATTGTCCAATTTTAGTGGCACCCGGTGTGGTCTTATGTTGCTGTAGCCCATCCGCCTCCAGGTTCAACGTGTTCTTTCAGAGATGCTCTTCTGCATAACGAGCGGTTATTTGAGTTACTGTTGCTTTTCTATCATCTTGAACCATTCTCCTCTGACCTCTGGCATCAACAAGGCATTTGTGCCCACAGAACTGCTGCTCACTGGATATTTTCTCTTTTTTGGACCATTCTCTGTAAACCCTAGAGATGGTTGTGCATGAAAATCCCAGTAGATCAGCAGTTTCTGAAATACTCAAACCAGCCCGTCTGGCACCAACAATCAAAGTAACCTAAATCACCTTTCTTCCCCATTCTGATGCTCGGTTTGAACTGCAGCAGATCATCTTGACCATGTCTACATGCCTAAATGCATTGAGTTGCTGCCATGTGATTGGCTGATTAGAAATTTGCGTTAACAAGCAGTAGGACATGTGTACCTCATAAAGTGGCCGGTGAGTGTATGTGTGTGTGTGTGTGTGCTGTGTATATTTATTATGTATATACAAATACACACATGCATATATATATTTGAAAAAACAAAAGCTTTTTTTATATTTAGATATAAAATGTATATGATACAAATTATATATAAATTTAAATATCTATGTAACAAAATTGTTTTGTATAGTTTTATTTTTATGTATGTGTGAGTTTTTACATATACATAATACATTTCTATAATACACACACATATATTGTCAAAACAAATGTTTTTTTGGATGCGATTAATCTTTGCCCAGCACTAACTTAAGCACTGCTGCTTAAGCTTTTTGCCCTTTTTTTCGTTTTAGGACGAAAGAAAAAAAAATTGTAAAGACCCTTCAACGATATCCCCTTTTTTACAATCTGAGCTTTAAAGATCATTACCTCAGGATCATTAGTGGTATTCAGGATGAGGCTCCACAGCTGGGCCCTGAGGCCTGTAGGGCAGCCCTGCCTGCTGTACTGCTGCGCCGCTGCACTGTCCTGCTCACTCACCACTACAGAATACAGAAAACAGGAGAGCAACCCTTTACTAAACACTCTTGAAAGCCTCTTAAAGTCTCCAAAGTTGATTCATAAAATATACTAATCCATGGAAGTGTCCAAAGCCTAGCTCTGTCAATGACTAAGCAGGCAGCATGTCATTTATTTATTACAGACACATCCTAAAATAACCCATAACTTGTAAATAGCTGCTTCATATTGTTGTTTATTTTTGTATTAATGTTTACAGCATTTATTTTAAATGGACATCATCACTTCTGATCATTTTATTTTAATGCATTCTTACTATATAACCATATTATGTTCTTTAAAAAAAATAAAATAAATAAAATAATAATAATAATAATAATAATAAAAATAATATATAAGTCAGAATTATTAAGCCACTTTTTAACTTTTAATTCTTTTACATTTGTTTCCCGAAGTTCTGTTTAAAAGAGAAGAAAACACATTTCTAAACATAATAGCTTTAATACCTAATAACCTCTAATAACTGATTACTTTTATCTTTGCCATGATAACAGTACATAATATTTCACTAGATATTTTTCAACATACTAGTATTCAGCTTCAAGTGCAATTTAAAGGCTTAACAAGGTTAATTAGGTTTACAAGGCAAGTTTTAAATAGGCAAGGTATTTAGGCAAGTGATTGTATAACATTATATAATAATATATTATTAATATATTATTATTTAGCTATAAATATTGACCCTAAAATGGTTTTTAAAAAATGTAAAAACTGATTTTATTCTAACCAAAATAAAACTGTTAAGACTTTCTCTAGAAGAAAAAATAATATCAGAAATAATGTGAACATTTTCTTGCTCCATTAAGTATCACTTGAGAAATATTGGAAAAAGGATAAATATTTCACAGGAGGGCTAATAATTTCGCCCCCAACTGTATATGCAGTAGAGAAATATTTTTCCCTCATCATTTATAAGATAAAAAAACAGGCAAGATTTTTTTAAATGCTTAGAATTGTGGTGGTATATCACAGGCAGTTGCCTTCAAAATCTGATCAGACTGTATTAGTTGAAGGGAAATGGAATGGCAAATATTAAACAAATATTCTCCACAAGACTCAGTGATAGAGCAGTATTAAACAAGCATTCACATCATGATAACGGCCAAAACCGTTTATTTTTACCTTTTTTTCCAATGTGAATGTGCTCACTCTCAAACAAATCTGTGTTGAAACAGCAGACAGTTAGCCATAGAAAAGAAGAGAGTGCAAACAAACCACACAACACAAATATGTTAAACTGAGTAGTGATCCTTAATGGTAGAGTTAAATAGTACATACAGTATTAACACTGCTACATGTAGAAATAAGGAACACCGGTTATTAGAAATACACATTGCCTTTATATAACAACTGGCTCGATTTACAATACTGTTTGCTTAAAATTCTAATTTGTGACATTTGAGGATTAATTTCATATCATTTATTTGTGCATGTGTCACACTCTTCTTGTCAATTGTTCTTGCTAATTATTTAAAGTGTACATTGCTTTCAGACTAGGGCTATATTGGAAAAAACTGATTTCGTTTTTCTACGATATATATTGCGATATTAAGGTAATTTCATAAGATGATGTTAATAACTTTATTAGAAAAGAATTCATAATTTTACATTGTGATCATTTTGTAGGGAGCCTGTAGAGCGCGTATTTGTTATAAAGTATACTAAAGATATTACAAGCATAAATTAATACAATAGAACAGAGGTACAAATAAAATACTTCTTATTTATTTTACTTCTTATTAGAATATTTCTGGATATGCTAATAGTATTGGGGTAAAATGTAAAATAACAATATGAAGTAATCAAAGGTAAAATAACACTGTATATCTGTAATAAAATATACAATTGACCTTTGTTAAAGCTACAAATTTAATAAATTGTTGTGCTCAAACTATTTAAATTTGCTTGAAATCTTCACAGTCACATGCCTTAAATATAAATTCATTTCTCTAAATACATAAAATCAATATGTTCTGTGTCATAACTGTTTCCTGGTTAATTTTAATCACAACTCAAAATTGCAGATACGGCAATGTGACTACTGCATATTTGCACATTGCAATAGTGATGCTGAAATGATATATTGCACAGCCCTGTTGCAGATTTCTGTTTAACTCTCCCCATATATGTCAAAGTGAAAGATTAAGCATAAGATTCAGCTGTAAAAATAGAACATTGTTTTGTAATTCGGAGGCCATCGTTTTGTTGGTCACAAGTAATGACTATGTGAGACTATGGGCCCTATCATACACCCGGCGCAAGACGTGTATGGTGCGATTTGTTGCTATTTTCAGACCAACACAACAGTAATTTTGACGTCTTGCGCCACGTTGTTTAAATAGCAAATCCATTTGCGCCACTTTGTGGACTCATGGGTGTGCTTGTCTGAAAAGAAGGTGGGTTAAGGCGCATTGTTGGTGCATTGCTATTTTGAGAAACTGACATAGACCACGCCATTGACCAACTAAAAGCTGCTAAAGTCCAGCGCAGAGTGTGTTAGTTATGCACCTATGCCGGTCCAAACATTGCTTAATACACACATTATGTACAGCAACACACAAATATCTTTACATATGAAAAAAATTAAAGGATTAAAATGTTACAAAAATGATTATTGTCTACATAAATATAAAAACCACTGCCTCCATGCCTTCTTCATCGCAAGGGGCTTTTTAAAGTTTATTCATGACAATTTGCATTTGTGTAATGTTATTATTATTAGCAGTATTATTTATTATATGCATATTTATATTTGTTTTAATAAAAACAAGTTTAGATTTGTCCATATGTCGGGTTTTGGAGACGTCTGCATCACCATATGGGGCATAAGAATAGGACGTGTGTTTGGATATAACTGTGGATATAATGTGGGTTTTTTGACCACACTTCGTTATTATTGCTCATTTACATTTTTTCGTGGAAATTAGAACTGAATTTAGAAATAGTTTTGAAACAAAGCTTTGCGCTTAACAAACAAAATTAAATATGTAGGCTAATGGATGTCTTCAGTGGAATGTGTACAACACCGTTTCCTTTTCCACAAAAGTAAAGTAGTAAAAGTAAAGAGGCCGAATGGAGGAGGCTCATTCTTTATCCTCATGCTCCAGATGGTCTGTTTAACTGTTTTCTTGCTAGTGAAGCGTTCTGCGTTTCCACTTACAAAGTGCACCATGTAAATAGCAAATGTGCTATGGTGTGACGCAACTGACTCTTAAAGGGAATGGGAGATAAGACTCTGATTGGTTAAATGCACGTTAGGCTCAAAACACACCCATAACTCATTAAAGGAAGTAAGCACAACCCTGTTAGACCATGCGCCAGGGCGCAAACCTTATTTTTCCGTTCTTAAAATAGCAAAAGTGGATTCGGACATGCATCTGATGCTTTTGCACCATGCGCTTTAGACTTTGCGCCTAGATCATTAAAATAGAGCCCTATAGCTTGAATTCATTATCCTGAACATTATATAAGCATTGAATTCATGTGCCACCAAAGGAGGCTCTCAGAAGGGTGCAGAAATGTCACTTTTTTCCCCAGCCAAAACATCCCAAATCATTTACGAATAAATAAACCTAAAGTATGACATAGACAACCTAAGAAGAGGTCTCACCTTTAAATTTTGTTGCAAGCGTTCATACTTAGAAAAACAAATGAATGCATGAAAATTATAACATATAAAGTAGCCCGTTCAAAGAGATGCCTTTTACACTTTATTTTAAGGTTCAATTCTCACTATTAACAAAGCATTTTTGCCAATTAAAATAAATAGCAGATTATTAATAGTTAGTAAATTTAGTTGTTGAGTAGGATTAGGGATGTAGAATATGTAATTTATAAATACTAATAAGCATCCAATGTGTTAAAAATAAGCATGATAATGAGCAACAAGTGAGAACTAGTTCTTATACTGAAGTGTCACCGTAACGATATATACATATAGAGCAGGGCAAGTACAGGTGAAACTTCTGTTGACTTGTGTAACAGGTTAGTCAGAGAAAAGCATTCTGTGTAAGTCATTAAAACTGGAGGAGCACTCTACAACTACTGGTTTCTAACCGTGTGGAGCTCAACCCACCTAACATTTAACTACGCCATAAATATGATATGGATGTTATGAGTAAAGAAATACCTGGGGGAACATAAGTGTGATCATCTATACCAAGCTGTCCATAAGAAAGTCCCAGTTCTGCATATGTTTCCCTCTGCAACACAAACAGAAGCTAGGTTAGTTATAAAACTACAAAAGTCTTAGATCCTACCTATCCTAACAGAAAAGTCTTAAAGGAAAACATTGGCCTATTTTTTGTCTTGAGATAAATCATTTACATATATCATCGATACCTTGAAATGTAAGTGAATGGCAATTTAACTAGCAAAGGTCTTACAGTAGATGTAGATAAGCAGCGAGCACTGAGGTCTAAACTAGATTTCACTAGAGAAATCGAAATTACTGTGGAAATGAACTCTTGATTGCCGTAATTTGTTTACAGAGAAATGGTTTTGGAAGATTACAAGCAATGCAAATTGTTTGTCTTGAGATACAGAGCTAAAAAAAAAAGTAAAAAAAAAAAATAAAAAAAAAAAAAAAAAAGAGGAAGACTGACCATTTGAGGAATGTCATGGACATTGAGGGAAACCTGGATTAATCCCCAGTGGCTTTTGACTGTCAGATCTTCACTGCGCTCAGTATTCGGGTTCCTTAAACCAATTAAAACCTACAAGACAACATGTATTATGTTTCAAATTACCAATAACAATACATTTATAGTAAAAAGAGAACGGATAGAAGTTTTGGAAAACTTTCTAAAGTATCTCTGTTTATTATGCCAACTAATATATATATATGAAGTGTATCAATACCTTTCACCAAAGTTGTCCTAAAACTATTGAACAACACCCATATTTGTCTTAGGACAATTTAAATCGGCTGTTGCAAATGTTGACTACTGCATACAGTATATATCAAAGTCATCTATATATAAACCATTCATAAGTGTAAACACAATGGCTCTGTAGTGCTATCAAAACAACCTCTCAGTCAATTCTCTCACTCACAGTAATTTAACCGAACATTTCCTGAGGGAATCCAATCAGTTGCTTCGTATCCAGGCCTATCTTTCTCATTTGGACCGGATGTTTTCAATAAACTGATTCGATTATGTAAGCGAGACCCACCTCAAGGAAGTCTTTGGGTGCGTAGACAGGCCTGAAATTGCTTAGGTCTGCAATAAAAAAAACAACAACAGATATCTAAATGCTGCCAATCTGTAATGACTTACCATTTATTGTAATTGAAATAAAGAGTGTAATAGAACATGGTTGAAAATTGACACAACATCTGTTAGCAGAGTGGATCATCACCTTTCGTTGAAGTAGTCCTAAAACTTTTGAACACCCATTCTTGTCTTGGGACAATTTTAAATAACTTTTTCTGATCCACTTTGAATGCTGACTACTGTACATGAAAACTTGTTATATAAAATGATGTGTCATTCATTCATTCATTCATTCATTTTTGTTTCGGTTTAGTCCCTTACTTATCAGGGGTCAACACAGCAAAATGAACCGCCAACTATTCCAGCACATGTTTTACGCAGCAGATGCCCTTCCGCAACACAGATGCTGCAACCCAGTACTGGGAAACACCCATACACTCTCACATTCACTCATACAGAACGGCCAATTCATCGATATCGCATGTTTTTTCACTGAGGGGGAAACTAGAGCACCCGGAGGAAACCTACACAAACACGGGGAGAATATGCAAACTCCACACAGAAATGCCAACTAGCCCAGCCGGGACTCGAACCAGCAACCTTCTTGCTGTGAGGCGACAGTGCTAACCACTGAGCCACCGTGCAATCCATGATGTGGCATCTGTACCTAAAATACATTCCTCGTTTTGATTCAAAGTCATCCTTTTTATGGGTTTAAAACTTCCAACTTCCTTAAAATGTCTCTGTTTGAGCATGAAAACAAACCTGTAATATGATTAAAGATTATTATAACTAGTGATTAGTTATTCTGTATATTAGTAAATACGGATTCTGAACTCCATCAAATGCATAGACTTTTTTTTTCAATCCTGGGTTTATTTCCAACAATGTATATGTCATAATAAGTCAAGATTAAATAAATTACACCCAAGGCATGGCTAAGGGGACAAGGCCTTTGTCAGGAAGATGCTACTAATGAAATAAAGATATTGGGAAAAATAAAAAGATGTTGCGGTAATTTGTTTTCTGTGATATATTTTGAGATATTAAAAGAACTATACCAGATAATACAAATTTGGAAAGAATTCATTCTTTTTTATAATGACTTGATGTGAGATGATTAGAATGCCTTGATTTGATGAGATGATTGTGTAGGGGAATGCATCTCCAAGAAATATAATGAACAACAAAAACAAAAGAAACATTCATTCATTTTCCTTCGGCTTAGTCCCTTTATTCATCAGGGGTCGCCACAGCGGAATGAACCACCAACTTATCCAGCATATGTTTTACACAGCAGATGCCCTTCCAGCTGCAACCCAGTCCTGGGAAAACATCCCTACACACTCATTCACTCACATACACTACGGCCAATTTAGTTTATTCAATTCACCTGTACCACATGTCTTTGGACTGTGGGGGAAACCGGAGCACCCGGAGGAAACCTACACGAGAACATGCAAACTCCACACAGAAATGCCAATTGATCCAGCTAGGGCTCGAACCAGCGACCTTCTTGCGGTGAGACGGCAGTGGTAACCACTGAGCCACCGTGTCACCCACAAAAGAAACATACACTGCATTGTTATTTTTTGTTGTTGTTGTGGTGAGTCCAACACCAGTCAGATACAGATATTGAATAATCAAATGTAAAATAACACTGCATAGTCTTCAGTTTATAAATGAAATATGATTAACATTTCCTAATGAAGTGCTGTTGGCATGATATAGAAAATAAAGTAAACATACCAGTAATGGCAAGCTTTACTTGCAACCTCAAGATTTCAGTAACTTAATAGCAGCTTTCTGTTATTTGCAGGATGATCTCATTTCACAATCATAATGAAAAATAACTGCTGGAAAATATAGTCAGGTTTAAAACTTCAAAATAAAGATCAACTTATTTCAGAAAACACATGTATATATTTATTTATTATAGTATATATTTTCATTCATTCATTCATTTTCATTTCGGCTTAGTCCCTTTATTTATCTGGGGTCGCCACAGCGGAGTGAACCGCCAACTTATCCAGCATATGTTTTACGCAGCGGATGCCCTTCCAGCTCCAACCCATCTCTGGGAAACATCCATACACACCCATTCACACTCATACACTACGGACAATTTAGTCTACCCAATTCACCTGTACCACATGTCTTTGGACTTGTGGGGGAAACCGGAGCACCCGGAGGAAACCCACGCCAACACAGGGAGAACATGCAAACTCCACACAGAAACGCCAACTGACCCAGCCGAGGCTCGAACCAGCGACTTCTTGCTGTGAGGCGAACGTGCTACCCACTGCGCCACTGTGAGGCCCAGTATATATTTTTAAGTATGAATACTTTTTAAGTAGTGAAATACACATTTCTTGTTTCAGCTAACAAAAAAATATCCTATAATCTCTTTGGTCTTGTTTGTTTACAAAGTTATTACTAGGAATATGAAGCCCAAGTTTCAGATTTTTCATATAAAGATATTTTTGTGTATTTATTTTTACTGTGACATCGATCAAAGAAACAGTTTAGTGATGCCCAGAAGGAAAAAAAATATTGAAATGATTGACTAGTGATGACCAAATGCACAGTGAACAAAATCAAGATGGCAAAATTACTGCCATGTCAGACTTTTCCAACAGAACAAGAACAAAAGGAAACCAATAAAAAAAAGACAGGTAAAAAAAAGTGCTAAAGTAAGCAAGCAGAAGGAAGGATGCAGGAAAAAAGCTACAGTAGACAGTAGCTTTAGTTATTGGGATGGGTTCCAGGGGTCTGGACATGCTCTGATTTCACAGGAAGGGCTGTTTATGCCAGTGTCCTGCAGAAAGCAGTAAATGTTATCATACACACCGCAAACTGATAGCATTGTTATGGAGCTGTTACTGCTCAGGGCTTCTGTGTGTGAGCCAAACATCTGTGTGTAAACACTCTGCAATACACGAACACACACACCGAACACATGTCAGGGTGGAAGCACAAACTGTAAATGTCTGCATTACCTGGTTCATCAGTTCCCATCTCGTTCCATTTGTTTGTCAGCTCCTTCTGTTCCAAGATAGGACGCTAAACGGAAAAAATAAAAATAAATAAATAAATAAATAATATTAATTACATGTAAATTGTTGTGCATACTCTGGTTTAGAACGTTACCTTCCTTGCTAGTGGGATTCCCAATTCAGTGCACATACTGTTCAAACTCTTCAGGATCCTCTTCTCCCAGCTTGCCTATAACAAAAACGTAACTATTTATATAAAAATATAAAATGTATTTTAAGCCATTTTTAATAATGTATGAATATTACTGAATAAAAAAAAAACAGTTAGACAAACTGCACTATTGCAACTCGCAAAGAAAGTACACTGGTGTGTTATGTTTAGACAATGAATGCTTTCAACAAAGATGCTTTCAATTCAAGAAACAATGTTATTTATTTAAATAAATACTGTTCTTTTACATTTCTATTCATTATTTGAAAAAAAAAAAAAAATTTTTAAAAAGCAAGACTGCAATTATAACATTCAAAGGAATAAGAAATGTTTCTTGAACAGCAAATAAGCATATTAAATGAGTTATTAAGAAGCACTGTAGACTGCTGGAAATTCAGGTTTTCCATCATTGGAATAAATTAGATTTTAAAATATATTAAAACAGAAAACAGGCATTTTTAAATTGTATTTATATTCATTCATTCATTCATTTTCATTTGGGCTTAGTCCCTTTATTAATCTGGGGTCGCCACAGCAGAATGAACCGCCAACTTATCCAGCATATGTTTTACGCAGTAGATGCCCTTCCAGCTGCAATCCATCTCTGGGAAACATCCATACACACCCATTCACACTCATACACTACGGACATTTAGCTTACCCAATTCACCTGTACCACATGTCTTTGGACTTGTGGGGGAAACCGGAGCACCCGGAGGAAACCCACGCCAACACAGGGAGAACATGCAAACTCCACACAGAAACGCCAACTGACCCAGCCGGGGCTCGAACCAGCGACCTTCTTGCTGTGAGGCGAACATGCTACCCACTGCGCCACTGTGAGGCTGTATTTATATTTATAATGGAAATTTTGACAGTTTAATGTAATATACGTATACCTGTAGTTAAAGAGATAATTCACCCCCAAAAATGAAATTTTTCTCTTTATTTACTCTCCCTTCACTTGTTCCAAACCTTTATGGGGTTTTTTTTTACTTCTGTTGAACACAAAATAAGATATTATGAAAAAAAGATGAAAATCTGCAACCACTGACTGGCATAGTAGGAAAAACAGATGCTATGGAAGTGGATGGTTACCGGCATTCTTCAAAATATCTTCTTTTGTGTTCAACAGGAGAAAGAAAGTCATAAAGGTTTGGAACAAGGATGAGTAAACGATAACAGAATTTTCATTATTGGGTGAACTATTTCAATCTCCTAGTGAAGAACTGAAATTGAAGCAGTTCTCAAAAAAAAACCTCAAGTGATAATGTCTTCAGAGTCTTATTTTGTTATCTATGCAATGACATTCAGACATTTTAAAGTGTGACCTAGAAAAGGTGTTCAAAAGTGTCCAAATACTTTACTGTACAGCAAAAAAACAATAAGAACTAAGAAAAGAGAGAAAAAGAAAGTGACGAGAGAAGGACTGTGTACCTGAGCTTTGAGCATATATGCCAGGGGCTCTTTGGTGTGTTCAGGAGGGGCTCTGGGGTGTCCAGGGGGAGGCAATCTACAACACACAAACATACAGCACAGACGCAAGGACAAACCATAAATTACATTACACTGTAAACGGATTCACAGATATATTACCCAGTTTTTTAAGTTATTTTATTATTAGCTAGACAACATTTGCTTTAAACTACAAAAAAAATTTAATAGTTAAAAAGACAAAGAGAGAGAGAGAGAGAGAGAGAGAGAGAGAGAGAGAGAGAAAGATAGTATACAAACACCGTAAAATATGCAAATTAGATCATTATTTAAAGGGATAGATCACCCAAAAATTTAAAATCCGTCAGCATTTACTTACACTTGACTTGAAGAATGTTGGAAAGTATGGTTACTGGTTCCAGAAAAAAATCTCAAGCTGGTTTGAAACAAGTCAAAGGTGAGTAAGTGATGAGACTTTCTTTTTCTCCCCCTTTTTATTAATTGGTATCTAACAAGACCACATATAGTAATACACAACGCAGATAGGAATAAGAAATGACAGACTGTATTAATTTAATCCCACCCTTATTTCCCCATACAACTATACATCAAAATATACACAAAGCAGAATAATTGAGAAATTACAAATTACTGATTATCCCAGCAAAAATCCAATCATACCTTCACACCATCCCCTCAAAAGAAACAGATACATTTAATTAAAAAAACAATATATCCCTAATAGAATGAAAATTTTTGGGTGAGCAGTAAAAGATATAATGAGACAGTAAGGAGACTGACTGCCTAACAAACAGACAAAAATGTTTCTTTTGGTGTGATTTACTTGCTGGACTTCTCAAATTAGTGGAGTGTTCTTTGTAGAATCATGTGTAATGTATAGTTCTGCTCTTAATCAAGAGTGTTTTTTAAAATAACCTGAACTAATGCAGGCCGATGGCTTCATTCATTCATTCATTTTCAACCGGGGCCGGGTCGCGGGGGTAGCAGTCTTAGGAGAGAACCCCAGACTTCCCTCTCCCCAAACACTTCCTCCAGCTCCTCCGGGGGGATCCTGAGGCGTTCCCAGGCCAGCCGAGAGACATAGTCCCTCCAGCGTGTCCTGGGTCTTCCCCGAGGCCTGTTCCCTGTGGGACATGCCTGGAACACCTCCCTAGGTAGGCGTCCAGGAGGCATCCGAAACAGATTCTCGAGCCACCTCAGCTGACTTCTCTCGATGTGGAGGAGCAGCGGCTCTACTCCAAGCTCCTCCCGGGTGACAGAGCTCCTCACCCTATCTATAAGGGTGCACCCTGCCACCCTGCGAAAGAAACTCATTTCGGCTGCCTGTAACCGAGATCTTGTCCTTTCGGTCATGACCCAAAGCTCATGACCATAGGTGAGAGTAGGAACGTAGATTGACCGGTAAATCGAGAGCTTTGCCTCGGCTTCAACAAAAGCATATCCCGATGGCTTCAACAAAAGCATATCCCTGTTATTAACAAGCCTAGAGCTCACAGGTTTGTCTTGAAAGTTTTATAAGCTATTATTATGGAGAAACTCAAAGGGATTTTTCCTTTTGGAATCTGACTATTGCACCCATAAATTGTTGACTCGTCCTACTCTTAAAACTCTTGACATAAACCAGACCATCACATGAATGTCTCAAAAAGACATTTAACAGACCATCTGTGCTGTAAAACACGAACATACCTGCACTATATGCCATTAACAAACTTTACGAAGCCCGTAACAACTTTATTTCTTATCTTCAATAAGGTCTCTTCTGTCTTCAGTCCCATTAGCTTAAAACAGTCAGTTTTATAATAAACACATCACCAAAAATGACAAACATGTATTTATAAAACAACTGACAATGTTGTCCTTTTCCAAACAAGGAGTCATATGTTTAAAGCTGTACACTTGTTTTTATAGTTTTATTTTTTTTTATTTCCAACACAAACAATGGGTTACACTAAAAAAAAAAAAAAACACACATCCCCACTCCTGTCAGTCCAGACCTGGGACATTTTAAGCTTAAATAAAGTCATTTTGTCATTTCTGTCTAGTTTAACGTTTTGCTAGAAAAAAAAGAAAGAAAAAAAAACTGTATAAACACTAAAACTGGACGAAAAAACATTCATGAAACTTATCGTACTTACGTATTTGTATTTGAGTGTGTGAGAGAAAGAGAGAGGCAAAACACACACACACACACACACATTGTATATATACATATACATACACTCACTGGCCATCTTATTAGGTACAGCTTACTAGTACCAGGTTGGTGAAAAATAGTGCTGGGCAAAGCTTAATTGCGATTAAATCCCATCCAAAATAAAATGTTGACATAATATACAGTAAACACTCACCGGCCACTTTATTAGGTACCAGGTTGGACCCCCTTTTGCCTTTAGAACTGCCTTAAACCTTCGTGGCATAAATTCAACAAGGTACTGGAAACATTCCTCAGAGATTTTGGTCCATACTGACATGAGAGCATCACGCAGTTGCTGCAGATTTGTCGGCTGCACATCCACGATGCGAATCTCCTGTTCCACCACATCCCAAAGGTGCTCTATTGGATTGAGATCTTATGACTGGAGACCATTTGAGTACAGTGAACTCATTGTCATATTCAAGAAACCAGTCTGAGATGATTCGTGCTTAATGACATGGCGCGTTATCCTGCTGGAATTAGCCATCAGAAGATGGGTACACTGTGGCCATAAAGAGATGGACATGGTCAGCAACAATATTAAAGTAGGCTGTGGCGTTGACACGAAGTGCCAAGAAAATATCCACCACACCATTACACCACCACCAGCAGCCTGAACCATTGATACAAGGCAGGATGGATCCATGCTTTCATGTTGTTGACGCCAAATTCTGGCCCTACCATACGAATGTCGCAGCAGAAATCGAGACTCATCAGAACAGGCGAAGTTTTTCCAATCTTCTATTGTCCAATTTTGGTGAGCCTGTGTGAATTGTAGCCTCAGTTTCCTGTTCTTAGCTGACAAGAGTGGCACCCGGTTTGATCTTCTGCTGCTGTAGCTCATCCGGCTCAAGGTTGGACGTGTTGTGTGTTCAGAGATGCTCATCTGCATACCACGGTTGTAACGAGTGGTTATTTGAGTTACTGTTGCCTTTCTATCAGCTCAAACCAGTCTGGCCATTCTCCTCTGACCTCTGGCATCAACAAGGCATTTGTGCCCACAGAACTGCCACTCACTGGATATTTTCTCTTTTTCGGACCATTCTCTGTAAACCCTAGAGATGGTTGTGCATGAAAATCCCAGTAGATCAGCAGTTTCTAAAATACTCATACCAGCCCGTCTGGCACCAACAACCATGCCACGTTCAAAGTCACTTAAATCACCTTTCTTGCCCATTTTGATGCTGAGCTCATCAGATCGTCTTGACCATGTCTACATGCCTAAATGCATTAAGTTGCTGCCATGCGATTAGCTAATTAGAAATTTGCATTAACGAGCAGTTGGACAGGTGTATATATATTATATTAAATATAATATAAATATATATATATATATATACACAACTAATAAAAGTAATAAAGTTGTATTTCACATTCTGAAATATAAGATACTGGATAGCGTAACTAATAAAAATAGCATGAATAAAACTGTGATATTTCACTTACACATGTAATTCCCTGTAAACTGCATTTTGTAATTTCCTCTCCCAACCTGCAAGAATGATAAATCAGTGACACTAACAGAAAACAGATTCACTACATAAGAATAAACAAGCTGAAAAGTCCATATTTGTTATTCAGTATTTTTGCATCCCATATAATATGCATTTCTACAAAAATAACAAGTACAACATTTCTGAAGGCTCATGTGACAGCTTTGAATCAGCTTTGAAATAAATTACATTTCAAAGTAGGACATAGGTAAAGCTTAATATAAAAGAAAATAACATTTAAAAGGAAATAGTACTTCACATTACTGCTATTATATGTTGTGTGGTGAGTATAAGAATTTCTTTCAAAAACATAAAATAAATAAATCTTACACATCCTACATTTTAGTGAAACATATTCATTGGTTTGTTAACATTTTAAATGTTTTAAAAGTTCATTTTAATGTTTTAAAAAGCTTTGGGATAATGATCACTTCTTTTCTTTTCGGCTTAGTCCCTTTATTAATCTGGGGTCACCACAGCGGAATGAACCGCCAATTAATCTAGCATATGTTTTACACAGTGGATGCACTTCCAGCTACTGGGAAACACCCATACACTCCCATTCATATACATACACTACGGACAATTTAGCTTACCAAATTACCCAATATAATTACCAATTCACCTATAGCGCATGTCTTTGGACTGTGGAGGAAACCGGAGCACCCGGAGGAAACCCACACAAACATGGGGAGAACATGCAAACTCCACACAGAAATGCCAACTGACATCTGAGTGCTTTTTTTAAAGAATATCGGAATTGTATTTACAGTGTTACCTCTGTATTTTGCATTTCATAACAGTGTCAAATGCTTGAAGACCTAATTGGTTAGTTTAATAGTTAAAAAAGTTAACATACATTGAAAATACTGTGTTCTATTGTACATTAAGAGGGCCTCACGGTGGCGCAGTGGGTAGCACGATCGCCTCACAGCAAGAAGGTCGCTGGTTCGAGCCTCGGCTGGGTCAGTTTGCATTTCTGTGTGGAGTTTGCATGTTCTCCCCGTGTTGGCGTGGGTTTCCTCCATGTGCTCCGGTTTCCCCCACAGTCCAAAGACATGTGCTATAGGTGAATTCGGTAAGCTAAATTGTCCGTAGTGTATGTATGTGTATGAATGAGTATGAATGTTTCCCAGTGATGGGTTGCAGCTGGAAGGGCATCCGCTGCCTAAAAACATATGCTGGATAAGTTGGCGGTTCATTCCGCTGTGGCGACCCCTGATTAATAAAGGGACTAAGCCGAAAAGAAAATGAATGAATGAATTGTACATTAACACCATACAACAAGACTCCAATATTAAAGCCTAATTATTAATTAATTTAACTAAACTCCCAATGCAACCTACAAAAAAACTAATAATAGGTGATGTTCATTTCTTAGTTATTGCCTAATAACAACACGTTAAAATGATTGTTTATATTATACATTGTGTATGTTATTAATATTATTATATTATTATTACAAGTCCATTACAAGTTCATCACAATAAGGACATTTGATACTATCACAAACTTCAGCTCAGTGTCACATGGTCCTTCAGAAATCTGTTAATTTTACACTCGATAAACATGCTAACAACAGCTGTGCTGGCAAATATTATAAGTACATTTATATTTACAGCGAAAGAAGAGAATATAATTTATTTGGATTAGAATTATTTGATAAAAATGTACTTTACATTAACGTAATGAATGTTTGCTTATTAAATAAAACATTACATTACTATAATTGAATACTTGATGTGTTACATTGATACAATTTTATTTAAACATGGGTTTTAAAATATTTATACGAAATTAAAAGTGGTTTAAATTTCAGTCATTTCATACCTGACGCCTTTAACACTCTTCTGACATCGTCTTTCAGTGTTTCTAGTTTAATTTCAGGTTTATGCAAACATTCCTAAGAAGAAACACACATCTCTTAAATGCCACACAACAGCAAAAGCAATCTGGCAGTCATACAGTATCTGCTGCAGTGACAGTTTATCGTGTTGCACACTCTGCGGTCCGTTAGCTGAAGCTACTCACTTTAGCCTGTTTCTCCAGCTGAGAGTGTAAATGCGTGCCTTTGAGCCGCTGAACAATCTGCGTTATAGAGAGAGAAAGCTCTGTGCTCTCGTCCATCATTGTCACACGTTTTTAATGTGATGTCGATGTGACTGTCTGTGATCATCGGTTAGCGCTACAGCATCCCAGGATGAAGAACCGTCTCCAGGCAAATGACAACAAACCCTCCGGGAAACACTGTGCTCAACACAAGGTTCCGACGCAGACCTTTATTTACTTTAATAATAAGAGTGTCTATGATGAACACTCAAAATAATGTGCTCTACAAAATTAGTACGAAAATAGTCATTTTTGTTTTATATTTATTTTTCTTTCGTACTCGGTTACAGCTATAAAAACAATTAAGGCACCGCTTGGAAATTCTGATCATTTTAATTTACAATGTTTAGCTAGTTATTCTATATATGTGTATGTTATTACAATTTATATTTATGTGTAAAACGTAATTTTTGTTTTGTTTTGCAAAATACTGATGATATTTCTTAAAATGAATAAGCATAAAATGAAAAATGGTCAAAACAACAAAAAGGTGCCATGTTTTCAGACAGTTTATATACATTTTTGGACAGCTAAATGTTAGGAGAATTAAGAATTTAACATTTGGTGAGAAAACCCCTGATTTGCAATCTCAAAAAAAAAATAAAACCATTTGTTGTTTTGACCAATTATCTTCTTTTTTGCACAAAAAATTAAATGCTCTAAATAATAATAGTGTTAAGTGTTGTAAGAAGTCTTATCAGACCTTTATAGTGTAAAAGAAATATAAGTAGGCTAGTTTACTTAAGCACATATATTGTAAATCCAAAGTGTTTTGTTTCCCGTGACTATAATCAAATGTTCATTCCTGAATTAAGATAATCTTAAAATGCGAATTTATGAAAGAAAAGAAAAGAAATAGAAAAGAGGAACAAAATCCTTAATTTGTGCAAGTATAGGCTAGACATTATTGTGATTGTCTCTGCAGGAATGCTGATAATGTTTATCATGCACAAATATATCTGACAGCAGATGTCAGGAGTTAAAGCTTTTGGCCTGAGATTTCTGAGTTAACAAAACCTGTGTGTGGCCTACTTCAAACAACTTACCTAAAAGCCTTTTATGTTTTACAGTGTTTTATAGTATTGCTAAAGGTCATAAGTCGTTGTTTAGTGTTACAGTAAAAGGAGTCTTTCCAAACTATTAAAACACGTTGTATAAATATTCTCCTTTTTAACTAATTAACTAGTCATCATTCCAGAACATTAGTTAGAAGCATGTGCTGCAGACACTGGCGATGTTCACAGCTCCATCCGTCCGTCCATCCATCCATCCGTCCATCCATCCATCCATCCATCCATCCATCCATCCATCTATCTATCTATCTATTGGTTGCAGATGTTTGGTCAGTCAGTATGAACGGCCCATTGACTGAATCTGACCACATAAATTCTGTTCAATTTTGAAAAATATTTGGAAATGCATTGCAGCATAGGCCCTATATTTCACTTATACATTGTCTATTCAGTCTGAACAGATATAAACAAATCACACAGCAGTCAAAGCATTGCAATTTGACAAGGATTTGAGCTGCATGCATAAAGGCCTAAAATTAGCTTGTGTTAAATCTGCAGGATTGGGCAGTTCTAACAATGTGCACTGTAAAGCTGTCCTGGAAGGAGTTCTCATCGAGGTGGAGAGGTTGTGCACTGCATAAAAAGGGGTTTTCTTACTTAGTGTTTTTGAGGGCTTTCTAGGCCAAATATGTCAAAATTCTTAAATCAAGAAGCATTGTCTAGACAAGCTAAAAATATTGGCTTGTTTCAAAGCAAAAACAAGTTTATTTTACTTACCAAACTGGCTGATTGTTTTGCTTGTTTTAAGGAAAACGTCATTTTGACACATTATTTCTGAAGACAATACTTTTTACTTGTCTAGAAAATGCTTCTTGGGTTATAAATTGTTAGATAATTGGACTAGAAACAAAACAAAAACTCCAAGTAAAACATTTTTTTGCAGTGTGACGAAGCATTGCACTGTAAAAAAATATCTGCTAATTAACAGTTTCCGTAATTTGCGATTCACAAGTGATTTATTTACGGTTGTGAATTGCATTATGAGATGTGGATCTCTGCTCTGTCAGCTTTTGATGCTGAACATTCATCTCTACAGTTTAACAAAGTGACTTTTATGGACATTTAAGTAGTTTGAAATAATGTATAATAAATAACACATAGAGAAATAAGTCTGTAAAATAACAGAAAATCTTCTGGCAGTTTTTTTTTTTACAAAGTTTTTGTACCTTAATATACAACACCAACCCAGGACAATATTCCTTCGGCTTAGTCCCTTATTTATCAGGGGTCGCCACAGCAGAATGAACCACCAACTATTGTATCATATGTTTGCAGATGCCCTTTCAGTCGCAGCCCAGCATTGGGAAACACCAATACACTTTCGCATTTACACACACACACACACACACACACACACACACACACACACACACACA
>CAIGQW010006673.1:2321456-2344686 GCA_903798125.1 Danio choprae
TAAATTACATAAATTTACCGTAAACTAACAGACGTTGAATTTACAGTAAAATAACAGATGTTAAATTATATAAATTTACTATAAAATAACAGACGCTAAATTATATATATATTATAATATATAAATTTACCGTAAATTAACAGATGCTAAATTACATAAATTTACCGTAAATTAACAGATGCTAAATTACATAAATTTACCGTAAATTAACAGATGCTAAATTATATAAATTTACCGTAAAATAACAGATGCCAAATTACATGAATTTACTGTAATTTAACGTTTGTTACTTTACAGTAAATTTATATAATTTAGCATCTGTTAATTTACGGTAAATTTATGTAATTTAGCATCTGTTAATTTACGGTACATTTATGTATTATAATATATATATATATATACACATATATAATTTAGTGTCTGTTATTTTACAGTAAATTTATATAATTTAGAATCTGTTATTTTACGGTAAATTTATTTCATTTAACGTCCGTTACTTTAAGTTTTTTTTCTGGCTCCCCAGTTTTTTTTTACAGTGTAGGGTTAATATTTGTCAGAAAATGGCATGGATTAGGTGATCAGGTAGCGATTTCAAGAAAGGAATGCTTAATGTGCCAGGGGTGTCTTTTTTGGTATAATTTTTTTTACGCTACATCTCGTTACTGCTTTCCGCTATTCATATCCAATTGAGGGGGAACGGAATGTTTCCGCCATGCTGACTCCGCTCCCAGGCCACGCCCCCAGCTATGACACGAAGCCGACCAAGTCTAATAATAGCAGCTTTCCATTGTCCTTTGGTTTTAGCACCCAATGAGTCAGCTACAGAAGACTCCAGCTTTAAATAGAAAAATTATAGAACATTCATTCATTCACTTTCCTTCAACTTAGTCCCTTTATTCATCAGGGGTCGCCACAGGGGAATGAACCACCAACTTATCCAGCATGTTTTACACAGTGGATGTCCTTTCAGCTGCAACCCATTACTGGGAAACACCCATTCACTGTCATTCACACTCATACACGCCAATTTAGTTAATCCAATTCCCCTATATACTCGAACCAGCAACCTTCTTGCTGTGAGGTGACAGTGCTAACCACTGAGCCACTGTGTCGCCATTATCGATCATCTCTTTTGAATTTTTGAGTAAGATGCTAATGGTCTAATCCAATTCAATGATTTATGCTAAGCTAAGCTAAAAGTGACCTGGCCAGACCTCCCGCCAGACCTGGAGATCAGCTGAATGGATTCAAATATGGTACAATTCATTCATTCATTTTCATTTCGGCTTAGTCCCTTTATTAATCTGGGGTCGCCACAGTGGAATGAACCGCCAACTTATCCAGCATATGTTTTACACAGCGGATGCCCTTCCAGCTGCAACCCATCTCTGGGAAAATATGGTACAATGATACTGTATTTTCAAAAAAAAAAAAAAAAAAGAGAGAGAGAAAAGTTCCTTTTATGTCAGCATAGTAAACGATTAAAACCGATGACAAATGAAAAATTTGCTTTCATCTAGTGCCATCTTCCCCATAACGGAAGTTCTGCACTTGAATTGAAGATAAAATGGAAGAAGACGTTAATGCAAGAATTCTGGGGAACTGAGTGCAAGAGCTTATACTACCTCATGGAAGATTTTTGCAAAGAGGACAGAATAAACATATTTTTAGCAAGCTGATAAGGATGGAAAGAAAAATCTAGTGGAGGCAACAAGTGAAGGTTTTTTTTGTTTGTTTGTTTGTTTTTTTCTTTTTGCAGAAACATTCAAGTTACAGTTTCTTCCCAAAATCGACTACATTATAGGCCTACAATGCTGGAGTATTGCCTTATTTGATGGGTCGCCTACTTGTACACTACACTACAAGGAAGACGGTGCAGGATCCACATAAATCTACAGATCTACCAAAAACAAAAGGTGTCTGATTAAATTAGTATGAAGAAGAAGAAGAAGAGTAAAAAGAAGGTGGATATGACTCTAGTTGAGCCAGCTGTTCTTCATGACCACATACGTTATGTGGATCAGGCTGGTGAAAAAATCAGTGGCTATTTCCACAGACGAAGACACACAAAGTGACCTATACAGTATTGCTGTATGCTTTGAGACGCACACACATACACACACATACATATTTAAAAGGCCATTAACTTCCATGTTTCTAGTCCCATAATGTCCATTTACTAGCCAGACATTAACATACACGGACAAACTCGGACACTAAACACCCAACCGTTTGGACGAGAAACACCAAGGACAAAACTGGGTTAAGAGCCATAGACATACAAGAAAAGAAAAAATGAATTGCTGAATGTTTTGTTGTGTTTTTTTTCTTTAGTTTTTTTTTTCTACAAATGGACGCATAAAATTCAAAAGTTAAATTACTGTACATAAAAAAGAAAGTCACAAAACACTATTAGTGCTGGTTGATGAGTTGATTAGAGCTAGTTTTCTTTTTTTTCATCATTAATACTAGTCTACTAGTTGAGACACCAAGGCCACGATAAGCACATCAATGACCACTGGAGTAAAGCTTCCTACTTTTGGTGTGCGATAGGCCACAAATCCAGACATACTTTTCAAATATAAAAAAAAACAAAAAAACACAAGAGACAATAATGCAATATAATATCTTTGGGTATGTTTGTATCTATTACACATTTAAATCTTCTAAATCCGAACAACAAAATGAAAATTTAGGGAGTTTAAATATAAAAAAAAAAAAAAAAAAAAAAAAATCGCATGTAAAATGTTCAAAATGCAAGGCTTGGTTCCTCGGGTCGCGTTTGTAAACCTCCTTTTGAAGGCGGTGAACTAAACAGGGAACCTTTGTTCCAGTAAGGCCACATCTAATGGTAGACACGTCTCTAAATCGTCCCTTATTTAGGACCATTTCGAATTTTAAAAATGCAAGTGGAAGTTTAGGAAGACAAAACACTGGATGTTCAACATTATAAAACGACACTGAAACTTTAGGAGTCGGTCAGAACTTGAACGTCACGAACTACAGTGAACCTTCTGATATTGATATGTGAGATATCCTACATGTGCTCTAGAACAAAACTACTCTACGGCTACCGTATTGAAGAGATGCGTTGCATTCAAAGCCTCTATATCCAGTATATTGTGTGTTTTCTGGTTTTGATTCCCAAATAAGACACAGAAAAATGGCGTCGTTCCTTTTGTGAGATCTAGACATGTCAGTGATGAAATGCTTAAAGGAAGCGTAGCGCATATCGTAATGCAGGCAAGGCAGAGGCATTGCTTAAAGCTTTTTTCTTTTTAAAGAGTTCATAAAAACCAATGATAAAAAACAGGCCCTCTGAGTTTCTCCCAAATGAATGGAAAACGAAAAGGTATTACAAAATACAAAGTATCAAAACTGAAGGTGTCCAAGCCAACGGGTGTATATGAAAGTATCTATTTACAGAAAACCAACAAAACGAAGCTCAGAGGCGGAACAGAACCTATTTGGTAACAAAAGCGTACTATTATAACGTTTGATATAAAAAGGTATGGAGGGGGGGGGGGGACAATGTACCTTTACTAAAGCTTATACAATATCCTTGGTCCATAAAAACTCATCTCACAATTTCAGCGTGACCCTTTACCGAAGAGTTTTGACCTCTCAGGCTATCTGAACACACAGACTGAAAGGCAAAAAACTATTTCAGTCGATGTATTTTGCACAGGGCTGATGTATCTCGTCTCCTCGTCTTCGACACCTGTTTACAGGTGCTGGTGTTTCTCTCAGGCATTGTCTTTTGCTAGCACCAAACCGGCTATTGCTAGCATCAAACCACAAGAGGGCGCAGAAGATCCATCTCAATTATATAGTCCTCTCGTCTGCACAGGTTTTGCCTTTTTCACTTATGATTTCCGTCTCCACTGTTAAGGGATTTTCCTTTGAAATTCAATATGCAGCACTTTTACAAACAGTTTGTAGTCTTGTGAATTAATTTCACGTACGGGTGAGTTTGTGTGTTATAACACCACAGCGGCGGCTGCATTAGAGGATGACGCCGTGACGGCATTATTGGTGCCATACGGTGCCGTTTCTCCGTTCCCTCCTGTGCTGTTCCCGCTCATTGACAGTAAGCTGGCGCTGCCCGTTCGTAAAATGGCACCGGCCGCGCTGCAGTGTGGTCGTGGGCCGGGTTCAGGGGTGTATGTGAACGTGAGTGTCGTGGAATAGATGATACCGTCGTTTCGGACCAGCGTCACGGGCACCTGCACCGGCTGTCGAACCCACCGCCAGCCCTCCCGAAACGCGGAGATGTCTGGGACGACGCACAGCATGCTCTCCCCACACCTTCAGAAGAAATATAAAGACCATTAATAATTCAGTCCATCACTGCCTGCAATATGTTGAACTGACAGCGGTAATAAAAGTGCTTATTTTCCTTTAACCACCACACAAGGCTTTCATAAGGATTAAACAAAACCTGTGGGGTCTTGTTCACTTTCATTTTACAAGACAGAGGTGCTTTATTACTGTATTAGAGTGTCAGATAGTAACATGTCATTTACATTACATCAAAATCAAGTATATAACAAAGATTAAAAGGACAGTTTAACCCAAAATAAAAAGTATGTCATCATCTAAACCAGTTTCTTTTTGTGACCACTAACATAGCAGGAAAACAAATATGGAAGTCAATGGTTACAGGTTTCCAACATTCTTCAAAATATATTTCCTTATGTTCAACAGTGAGTAAATGATGACCTATCCATTTAAGAGGTGTAAAATGAGGCTTTTAAAAATGCAGAGGTGTTACACTTACAGGAACTATACTTTTTTAAATACAATTTTTTTCAATTGAATATTATTATTAGTAGTAGTAGTAATAGTAGTACTGTTACTGTAAATTGACGGTTAAATATAAATAATATATTTAATATTACATATTAAAAAATCTAATTAAAAGAAATTAAAATAAGTTAAAAAATACTTCCATACATTTTTTTTGTCTGTGTGAGGAAGTCAACTAAGTATGAATTGGGATGTATGCGCTGATAATTTTGTTTCACTAAATCTTAATTCCATCAATTATAATGTGCAGCTGTGACAAGACATACAAGAGTAATTAAAAATTATATTTATGCACCATTTTAGTTTATAGCATTTAATATACATTTAAACATTTCATTTAAATGCAGTTAAGTGCATCAAACTACATTCAGGTCTCACTAAATACATGTTAAATATATTATTCCTTTTACAAGTACTCCTTAAAAAAGCATGCTAAAATGTACTATTTCCTTTACATTTCAGTATGGCAAATACATTTTACACTGACATGTATTTCACTGTTACAGTAAAAGTTTAGTTAAAAAAAAAAACAACACTAATTATTGACCAGCTTGTTACATAAAAAACATGTAAGTCATAATAACCAGTGAAATGTGACCTTTAAATAAAAAGACAAGGCATAACAAGTACAATCTAGTATATCGAGGACTAGAGTGTCAATATCTTTTACATACTGGCAGAGTTATTTAACTAGTTTACACCCCTGTAAACAACTAATTACATCCATGACAATTATATTAAAGATCCCTGACTGCAAATATGTTCAGTAAATAAAGAAAAAATATTCAACACCCCATTTAAAAACTTTTTTTTGCCCATACATAACATTTCAAATCTTGATGAATGCTTACACACTTTCCTATATGTACAGTAAATCTTTTCAAATCGAGTCCATACCTGTACATGGTCTCCGCCTCTACATCACCAAACCACACCCGCAGAGTTGGAGAGAAGTTCTGTCCTGTGAGCTCCAGCATCGCTACATCTCCACCACCATTCAACTGCACAAACAAACAAACACAATGTACACATTACAGGCAGTGTGTGTGTGTGTGTGTGTGTGTGTGTGTGTGTGTGTGTGTGTGTGTGGCAGAATCAAATTTGACAAGTACAACTAACTCTGAATCAACATCCTTCTTGATTCTGGAACAACATTCCAACACTAAAATATGTAACGACAAAAGGACAAGACAACAAATATTATGTTGCTTTAACTCATTTTAATAAGTTAATCAGGTTTCAATAGATTTTTTGTTTAACTTGATGGAAGTTGACATGATTAAAAAATTTAATTTTATTCAACTAAATAATTTAAGGCAGCAATATTTGTTTTTTTTTTACAGTGAATCAACCAATCAGATTTGACATTAGAGTTTATATTAAATTTAGGCTTACAATTAGTTTTGAAGTGCTTCTACGTGATTTATTTTCACCTATTATTTCCCTCTGATTAAAAAAAAATATTTATGGGTAGGATTAGAGGTAAGGATTAGGATTGAAAACCAGTAACCATTGTCTTTCATAGCATTTTTTTCCTACTATGGAAGTACAGGATTACAGGTTTCCAACATTCTTCACAATATCTTCTTTAGTGTTCAACAGAACAATTTAATCTTTGAACAAAGATGACGTTCCAGAAAACGTGTCTAACTGCTAAAAATCAGTATGTGTGTGTGTGTGTGTGTGTGTGTGTCTTACCTGTAAGCTCTCGACCACAGGCACAGGTGTGACAGGTGTGTGTACGGGGCCCATGCCCTCATAAAAGGTGTATTCTGCTTTATCAGTGCTGATGATTGTCCAGGAGGCACCATCATTTATCATCTCTTTATTTGGTTCCTTTGGGCATGGAGTAGCCTTAACACAAACAAAACACACAGAAACACTGTGAAGTCAAAAATAGCAGTTTACAAAGACAAATACTAGGCATAACATACAATCGACTGGTCATTAATGCAAAATAAACCCCCAACAATCAGGAGCCTTGTTTAATCAGGCTGAGGGGGTTTATTTTGCGATAACGACAGAATGACTTCACTACACATCCACATAAATAAATAAATACATGGAGTAAAAATCACTGAAATTATATTTCCGTTTTACATCTCCCTGTCCAGAATTAAAAAATGAACTTTTCCGACACGGTGGCTCAGTTAGTACTGTCGCCTTACAGCAAGAAGGTCACTGGTTTGAGTCCCGGCTGGACCAGTTGCCGTTTCTGTGTGGAGTTTGCATGTTCTCCCTGTGTTGGCGTGGGCTCCGGTTTCCCCCACAGTCCAAACACATGCGCTATAGGCGAATTGAATAAACTAAATTGGCCGTAGTGTGTGTGTGCGTGTGTGTGTGTGTGTGTGTGTGTGTGAATGAGTGTGTATGGATGTTTCCCAGTACTGGGTTGCAGCTGGAAGGGCATCCGCTGTGTAAAACATATGCTGGATAAGATGGCGGTTCATTCCGCTATGGTGACCCCTGATGAAAAAAGGGACTAAGCCGAAGGAAAATGAATGAATGAATGAGTCAGAATACAAATTGTAACCAATAATCAACCAAGCAGAACTGATATAGGGAAGGGGCTGCAATATTATGACAAAAATCATTATTGGTGATTAATGCTCTTGATTTTGTAATATTTATTAATGTTGTTTAATAGAAATGGGATAAAATAAATGAAAGAGGGTCAATTAAATAGTTTGCAAATCATTCAAATTGCACCTAACGTCCTATTTATGAACTTTACAGAAGAAAAGGCAATTATCACAGTAAACCGCCAGTAAGAAATGCCTTGAATTGTCAATGAGCGACTCACTTGAAATTGGATGATCCTCTCTTGAGAAAGGCACAGGTACATCCTTTCTGTATCCTTCAGGTAAAAGGCACACTTATGCAGCTGCGAGACGGGGTCATCTGCATCCAGCAAGGCTGTCTGCTTATCCACCTTACGGATGATCTGCGTGTGTGTTTAAGTGTGTGTGTAATGAGGAAAAGAAACGGAGTTGATTAGAGAGTCTGTAGCTGCATTATACCAGGCACCAGGATGACAATATACAAAAATATCTGATAGGACTGACTATGATCACTCAAGACTACCACAATTAAATGACCTGACAGTTAATTATGTACAGTTGAAGACAAAATTATTAGCCCTCCTAAGAAACTGTAAGTCTTTTTAAAAAATGTTCTTAAGTGCTGTTTAAGAGAAGATTAGTTTTTTCGCAATACATTTTTAAACAATCGTTTTAATAATTAATTTCTAATAACTTGATAAATCTGGTCTTTGCCATGGTTACAGGACATAAAATTTTACTAGTTATTTTGCAAGATGCTAGTATTCAAGTTAGTATTGCCTCGTTTCCACTGTGTGGTACAGAACGGTACGGTACGGGTCACCTTTATCAGGCTTGTGTCTCCAATGGTACCCTTTTGTTAGGGGTGGTGTTCGACAGAAAGTTGCAGTCAACGTCATTCTCGCTTGACGTTCACATATCGTATGAGAAGCACTTCTTACTAAACAAATGCTTTATATACATAAATACTTAATAAGTATTTGATTATGCTGCAGATCGATGATAATGCGAAATAGTCTACTATAACGTCTGCGATTATATAAAATAAAAATACATTTCGGAACACATACAGAGACTTACATTTAGGCCTTTTTGGGGTTAACGATACAGAACATACAGTCAGTACAAACCGCTTATCTATTCTTCACTAGCACATGTACCGTTAACATCTTGTTAGAAAGTAATTCCATCATTCCAAGTTCATAATAGTCCAAAAGGTGATGATAATAGTTAAACATGGCAGTTTGTTCATCTTTTAGGTTGCTGAAAGAATCATTTGCTCCTTTGTTTTTTCACTCTCACGTTTGTCCGTTTCTGAAAGGATGTCAGAAGCACTTTAATAATCACGCGCACGTTATTATTATGAGCTCAAGTTCGTTATTTCAAATACAGACGGGTGGGCGAGCGCACATGACCTCTCTAGAGAAAGTGAACCCACTCGCGCTTTTAGACGGCTTCTTAAATAACAACAGGACACACAGCATATTCTGCTCTTCTTTTTGGCTTTGTGGCTGTACATCAAGACAACGACAAGGTTTGTTTGAGCTCGGGTTGACTATGGCCTGCTTTTATATGTATATATTATTACGATGTGATGTCTCGGTTGTGTATTTAAAAATGGAGCTTCCTTTGTGTTCATTCTCCTGGCTTGTGCACGTGTTAGTGACGTTTCCCTGTAAACCAATAGCGTTCAGCTGTGTGTCTGGCTCCGCCTTTTGGTACCCTTTGTTGTGCTAGGTCACCTTTGAAAAGGGCACCCAAAAAGTGGTACGGTACGGTTCGCTTTTTGGTACCCTTTGACAGTGGAAACGGGCATAAAAGCATACCAACCCGTACCGTACCGTAACACTCAAGTCATTGGACAACAGTGGTTTGTTGTATAGCCAATCAAATAAGAAAAAAAAAATCTTATGGTGGCTAAAAACACTGACCGTAGCAGTTTTTACGTTGTTGCTTTTTTTTTTTGTTTAGCTGAAAAAAGAAAGTAAAAAAAAAAAAAAGTAATAGTTTTACTGTGAAAAATGTCCTTGCTCTGTTAAACATGACTTGGTAAATATCTGAAAAAAATAAAATAAAAAAAACTTTCACAGGATGGCTAGTAATTTTGTCTTTAACTGTATATAATGTCATTTGATAGAAACAAATAAGATGATAACAGAGAGAAATGCTAATAGTTTGGGTAAAAAAAAAACATCAGTTAAGTGAAGACACACATTGACAGGGCCTTACCAGTCTAGGAAGAGCCATGCCAGTCACGGAGCACACCAGTTTGACAGTTTGTCCGTAGTGAATGTATCCGTCTCGAACAGTGAACTCCTCTCCCTCGGACTCTTCATCATCCACTACAACACAATTAAAAAGACTAAGCATATCCTGTGTGATCAGACCCCCCCAAACAATGTCAAAACACTATCATTGTAGTGTCAGTAAAAAAATGGCGTACATACATTTTTCCATTACAGTCATCAATAAAGAACAAATAAACAAAACAAGAACGTAACAGTTTACATTTTCTTTTCTTGTTCATATTGTTATTTTGTGACTGCCATAATAGAGATCAATAGGTCTATTAGGCTGCATTTAAACGATTAATCGATAGTTTCTAGCTCAGATCGGCCTGATGTGCTTTACGCTATTCAAAATGAGCAATATTAAAAAGCTACATTGGCTGCTGCCTTTAAAGAACTAGTTGCAATTGTTTATGACTCAGATCTTGGAGACGTAGTAGCAAGTAAACGCGATTTCCTTGAGCACTCCTGTATAGTCAACTTTGCTCTCAGGGTTATATAAGACTGCGGATAGACCTCCATCTAAACATCACATAAACTACGTGAAATTGTGGTCAGGTGCTTTAGATGTAGGTCAGATTCCTAAAAAAACAATGACTCAGTAGTGCCAAATATTTTGTACAGTAGTCGATGAGAGGGTTTTTTTTAAGCAAGGACACATTCATCTGATCATACAAGACAGAGGCAGCTTATAAAACCGAAAAGAATTTCAAAATTGATAATAATAGGAAATGCTACTTCATTTCTGTGTGATGTGATCATAAAAACAGGAATAATGCATCTGAAAATTAACCTTTGCCATCACAGGACTAAATGGCATTTGAAAATATATTAAAACGATCAACAGAATTTGATTGTAGTACTGTTTCATGTTATTATTCTTTCACTGTCTTTTTGATCAAATAAATGTAGTCTTGGTGCAAAAGTCTACCACCACCTATTGTCTGTCTCTCTTCACTGCGTTTCCGTGTTCGTTTGAACTGCACATGCGCTTAAAACACCGTCCTGACCAGCTGACGGAGCTGATGCACCAAAACATGCACCTCAAAGGAAAGAGAACATGAGGACGGGCAGCGGTCGACGGGTGTTTCAAGACAGTTAATAAAATTTTAAACATGGATTTGTTTCTGACCAAAATGCATGGATTCATTAATACAAAGCTTTACAGACCTCAACTCAGAGACGTGTGAGGCACTTGTCTTTTTTTACAGATAGATGTGATTAATTAGACTTCTTTTTGGACTGCTGATAAGAAAAAAGCCAACTGTTTGCCATTGTAGAACTGGAAAAGGTCAAGATAATTCTTAAAATAACTCCGATTGAATGATCTTAAACTGAAAGAAGAAAGCCTAAGGGCCGGCACACACCAACCCGACGCCAAACAACTTTCACCAATGAAATTCAATGTTGTCGCCTCACGTTGGATCACGTCTGGACCAAAAAGCTCAAACAAAACAGGCAAAAGCCGACTGAAACGAGAGCCGTCATCCTATGGTCATCCTTATTTGTTGGTTTCTTTATTAAGATACAAACAAAAATGACAGTAAATAACACAATTTTCAAAAAGTAAGTATTTAATGCAACCTCCCATCAACCTCCTCTCTTAAACTCTTTCTGGGAGAATCTTCTGAAGTACAACAAGGTTCTTTCAGCACTTCACTAAGTTCATCTTTTGATAACTGACTAAGTGATTGATTGAGTTATCCCATAATGCCTCTATCTTACTGACTTTAATATTTAATACAGTGTTTTTAATTGTATTTTTTTTCTGACTCTGTGAAGTACTTTGGTCAACGATGGCTGTTTTAAATGTGCTATATAAATACAAATTGAATTGAATTCATTAATAAGATTATAATCCTGTCACACCCCTGCTCTTTACAAGAAGTGTGACCTGCTCTTCTTACAGTATAGTGTTGCTTTACTGGGGCATGTGTGTCAGACTTACAAAGGTGGATGTAAAAGGCTCCCCACTGCTGCGAGCTGGCGTGAAAGTTTCCTCCTTCAACATGCAGGTAACGTGTGCTGACCGTCTGTGATCGAAGTCGGTTAAACAACGCCACTTTCGTTCCTGATGCTATACAGACTGCACACAAGAAAGAGACACAAATCTGTCAGAACAAACCACAGAGACTTATGAATTACAAATCCCTTTCTAAAAACCCATGAATCATTTAGCTTTACACATTAATCTAACGACTTAATCTAGACCCGTCAAATGGTTCCAAAAGCATTAGAAGTGTTTCCCTTGAGAATAATGTGTGTGTTGAATTGACTCACAATCAGCTTTTATTATTTATTTATTTTATTTTTTATTTAGTTTTTAACTATTTATTTGAATTGAACAGATCCTGAAAGAAAAATAACTGAACAAATATATTCAATGATTAAACAATCTTTCTTTTTTTAGATTTAAATATTAATCATTACAATTTAAGAAATCCTGCAAAAATATTAATGAGAAAATATACTGACAATATACAAATATATCAAACAAATTAATAACATATTAATGTATTTATTACTTAATTTTTTTAATAATAATAGCTACACACAGTGCTCAGCATATACGAGTACACCCCTTTTTGAAAATGAATATTTGTATCTATTTCTCAGTGAATATGGGTAATATATATCGGTGCATTTAAATAAAACAGATTTATTAAACAGATATATTTATTAAAATAATATTTTAGGCACAGAACATCTTTAGAAATGGAAAGATAATACATTTAAACTCATGCAAAACATTTTTAGCAAAATTGTATATATTTTTTGTTTCTCTTGATTTTTTTAAAAGGTTTTATTTAATATTTTTCCCTAACATATACATTTGGGCTACTAATTTATAAATCATTATTGTAAGTTATTTTGTTAGATTAGCTCCAGATTTGGCTTCAGTACAGACTAAACTAATGTATATGCACAAATATAATATTGTAAAGCATCCTATAGAAAATATTCATTTAAATGAGAGATTTGTGGGCGGTGCACTCATATATGCTGAGCACTGTATATATAAAACAATTAATTTAATTACACTAATTAACATTGGCATTATTTGTTAATTATTATTAAATATGAGATTAAATATTCTTAATTGTTTACAAAAACCCTAAATCAGTCAAATAATATGAAAATGATTATGCTCTTGAGCAAAATGCATGTGTGTTAAATCTACTCACAGTTTGCATTTGACTGTTTTTTTTAATGATCTTATTTTAAATATATTCTTGGAATTTAACAGATCCTGAACTGAACATTACTGAGAAAAGATACTGAATGAATATGGAACAAAGGAAACAAATGGAAAATAATTGTACATTAATATTATACCCTTTAATATTTTATATTATTTTTGTACTATTATTTTAATATAATAATTATTTACAATTAATCAGACCCTGAAACAAACATTATTAACACAATATACAAATATATACATTTATTTACCATGTCAAATAAAAGCAGTTTTTTCTCACAGGGCTATGTCGTTTTGGATTTTGTTTTTCCTTCATTACAAAACTGCATGATTGTTTACTTATGTTATCTTTGACTAATGTTTAAATTTGTTTGATGATCTGAAACATTAAAGTGTGGCAAACAATCAAAAAAAATTGTTTATACTCCATTATTTATCATTGTTACTGTTTATTTATTATTATTTTATATTATATACTTATTTTATTCATTCATTATCCTTTGACTTAGTCCCTTATTTATCACGGGTCACCAGAGCAGAATGAACCACCAACTCATCCAGCATATATTTTTACACAGCGGATGCCCTTCCAGCTGCAACCCAGTACTGGGAAACACGCATACGCTCTCACATTCACACACACATTCATACACTGCGGCCAATTTAGTTCGTCCAATTCATCTAATGCGGATGTGTTTGGACTGTGGGGGAAACCAGAGCACTCGGAGGAAACCCGCGCCAACACGGGGAGAACATGCAAACTCCACACAGAAATGCCAACTGACCCAGCCGAGGCTCGAACCAGCAACCTTCTTGCTGTGAGGCAACAGTGCTAACCACTGAGCCACCATGCTGCCTATTTATTTTAAATTAAATAAATAGCTTTAATCAATTACTAAAACTCTACATTAGTCAAATGACCTCAAAAGAATTGAGCATCGTGTTTATGTATGCGTGTGTGTGTGTGTGTTGAATCCACTCACGGTCTGCATTTTTGAGGGACTGTTTTTTTTTGGAAGGTTTGGAGATGACCTTGATCCTCTTGCTGAGGAAGACGCCGATGTCTGCACTGTTCCCGTAAAACATCTTCACTGACAGCATGAAGTGCTTGCGTTTGTCTGAGTCTGAGATGTACAATGTTTTGGCTGTGCAGTAGTTCTGCGGGGACGAGATTTGCATATTCATGAGAAGAAACAAAAAATAACAGTATGTTAATGGTGCTGTTTTGGCCAAGTAGCTTGTGGCGTTTGATTTAGTCAGCATGTGTTACAGCGTGTGTGTTACCTTCCCCTCCAGGTTGAGCTGCTGCATCTCCTGCTCGCTGTTCCCGATGCCGATGAACGCGCAGGGCTGAGACTCCTGCTCTGAACAGCCGTCTCGCTCCATCTGCTCCCGCTTCTTCTTCCATCCACAGCCCATCAGATACACACACGGGGGAGGACAGAAAAACCTGGACAAATGTGGAAAAACAAGAGTGTGAAACGCTGGGAAGTGTTTGTGGAGAACAGAGAGCGCTCGCTACAACTGTTGAAGCAGGAAACACTGGCAGAACTCATCCAAAGACAAAACCAGACCCAAGCGGAGTATGATAATGAAAAACTTGCTGCCATTCCATGTCGCAGGTGTTTGCCAGGGCGTTTCGGTGGGAATACATTTTGATGAATTCAATATATTATACAGTACTGGAAAATAAAATATGATAAGAGCTCATTAAAAATACAAATGTATATAAAACAAATAGCTAAAATGATTTTATTATATCACTGATATAGCTAGTGGTTTGCCATTTCAAGTCTTGAAATTCAACAGATCCTGGAGAAAAAAAAAAGCATTACTGAGGAAATATACTGAATGAATCTTTTGAGATGTAATAAAAATATGACAATATAACACAATATATCACAATCACATTTACATCTTTGTTTTCAATTTAGAGGACAAAATAAATAATGGAGAAAAAAAAAGGGAAGGGGGCAAAAAAGGGAATAAAAAAAAATATATATATATATAAAAAATATATATAAATATATATAAAGGGGTGGAGGGCACAGGTTGTTTAAATTAGTAACAGATCAAATTTTAGAAAAAACATTAGAAAGAAATTGTTGAAAATACAAATCATCTATAGAAGGCATGTACCAGATCATCAATATGACAATGGCTTGTTTAAATAAATCTTTGGAAATAGGGGGAATATGTAGATAAGTCAATGTCAGTTTATTCAGTCTTTTCCGGATTCATTTAATAAATCGCTGAAATTTGAATTTGAAATAAGATATATAAAGGGTGTCCACATTTTCTCAAAAACAGTAAGTTTGCCTTTTAACATGCATGAAATCTTTTCCATAACTAAACAGAAGGACATATTATTGATCCACTGTACAATAGATGGCCTTCCCATTTTCCTCCAATACAAAGCTATTAGACGCTTTGCTTGGAGTGTACTTATATCTGTAAGTTTACGAGTGCTTCTCTGGCATTCAATATTTTCACAAGTAATTCCCAAAATAAAGATTTCCGGTTTCATGGGCAGTTTTATAGATACCATTTCAAGAATGAACATAGCCACCTCTTTCCAAAATTCCTGTACCATCGGGCAATCCCACATACAGTGCAAAACGTACTTCTATTTTTAAAATACATTTATTATCTGTTTTCTGTCCTGTCTCTGTAATTCTGTTGCATTGTAGAAGCTTTCTGTCACGAAAACAAATTCCTCGTATGTGTGACCATACCTGGCAATAAAGCTCTTTCTGATTTTGATATCAGAATTACTTCAGATCAACTCTAGAGGGCAGCAAAACACTTGTAGCGCAACACTTACCGCTCTCCAAACTCAAGAAACCACCATCAACGAACGGTCAATCAGAAACGCACAAAACATCAACTCAACCAAACTTGAGCATCAGGTACATTTCAGACCCCAAAGACACCCGGGGAACTCTGGTTTACCATGGTCAATTTCATGTTTGCTCATCTGGAGAGTGTATCATTAACGTGATGCTGGAGCAAACAGATATCAATCAGCATGACCTTGAACACAGACACGTGAAGTCTGCATTTTCAGTTCACATCTTGGAGAAAACTCGTCTAGACGTGAGGCGGGGGAATATTCGTGACACAGACCTGCAGCTAATATCTGAAAACTGGTGCAATACTAGGGGAATAACAGCACTTCCACATCCTGTCAGATTGAAACATGATGTAGACGAGAGTTAGGGGACAGACCTGAACCCTGTCATGTTTAAAATAACTTTAACAAAATAATAAAATAAAAAAGGGGCTAATTTTACACAGGCCCGGATTAAGAATTCAGAGGTTTATACATGTAGGCTATATATTTATATACGATGATGTTATATGCTGTTAAATATACATGTATGAATTAAAATAGAATTATATTGAATAAATATATTTTAAATGTGTCTATGTATGTATTGCAGCTATGTTGTTATTCCTTTTATACACTTAACTACAGTAATAGGATCTTTAAATAGTACAATCAAACTCTTTTAGAACTTCATGAGTAGTATTTTCTCCACATTAAAAATACTGAAAGTATTAATTAGATTTAAGAGTCTTTTTCTTTTTATTATTTAAATATTAGTTATTACAGCGACGCGGTGGCGCAGTGGGTAGCACGATCGCCTCACAGCAAAAAGGTCGCTGGTTCGAGCCTCGGCTGGGTCAGTTGGCATTTCTGTGTGGAGTTTGCATGTTCTCCCCGTGTTTGCGTGGGTTTCCTCCGGGTGCTCCGGTTTCCCCCACAAGTCCAAAGACATGTGGTACAGGTGAATTGGGTAAGCTAAATTGTCCATAGTGTATGTGTGTGAATGAGTGTGTATGAATGTTTCCCAGTGATGGGTTGCAGCTGGAAGGGCATCCGCTGCACAAAACATATGCTGGATAAGTTGGCGGTTCATTCCGCTGTGGCGACCCCAGATTAATAAAGGGACTAAGCCAAAAAGAAAATGAATGATATTAGTTATTACAAATATTTTTGGATTTTTTCCCCAAGTACTGTTTAAGGCAGAAAAAAACATTTTCAGCACATTTGTAAACATAATATTACACAGTATAGCCATACTGTATGTAAAAACTATGTTTACTATATTTATATTTTTAGTCTACATAAATACATTTTTTTTTAAAGCATTCAATGCCTATTTTTTAAGAAATATACTAATCAAAGTAATGCAAATCAGTAGTATTCAGTATACTTGTTCAAGTGCACTGAAGCAGTACTGAAGTGTATTTATAATATATAATTTTTACAAATGTGTTTTATGAAAAAACAACAACAGCAACAACAAAATGTAGCTACTGCAAGTATATAAATACAAATGGATTCTGTAGAATTTAATTATCAAGATGCTGTTAACACCAAATGGAGCATAACAGGCTCTTTTTACACTATGTAAAAAAAATGTTGCAATCTCTATAGTAGATTATAGTAGATGCTGTTTATAAATATTACTTATGAAAAACCCAGGAGGAACTTTTAACTTCATTTTTATCATTTTCTTTTAAATATACATTACCTTCTTATTGAAAACAACGGTATTTCTGATCTGATATGTAATGGGAGGGAAAAGAAGAATGAGTTTTGCAGAGGGTGGATTTGCGAACCGGGTTGATGATCGGTTGCATTAAAACATAATACAGCATACGCCACTATAAGCCCATTTGCATCTTGTACAAAAAATTACCAAAAAGTTTCCATAATTTTCCTATTTAGAGCTTGACTCTTCTGTAATTACATTGTCCACTAAGACAATGAAAAGTTGCTATATGGCTAGAAACTTTGCTGCTATAACAGTGCTGCGTAATGTCGTTTTGCCTGCTGCAGCCATGGTACAGCAGCAAAGTTCCTTATTTATTATTATAGAATGAGAGTATTAGCCATATCGGCATAGAAAATAGCAACTTTTCATCTTCTGTCAGCCTTAGTACATACTGTGACTACAGAAGAGTTGAGCATTAAAGAGGAAAAACAAATGATCAAACTCAACTGTTCAACTCTGGGGAGCTGAAAAACAAGCATAATTAAATAATGAATTAATAAAGTGGAGTTCCTTTAACCTATATTTGAAAGTCTAATTTTTTTTGTGCTGATCAGCATTTATTGTAACTGTCTTTAAGATGAAAGTGGAAAAGAGGTGTCTAAAGACTGCTTTTACGTCCTAATAGTGAAACATTCAATCTTAGTCAGGACCACCAGACTTGTGAGTTCATTAAATGAAATGCGTTGGTTTCATCTTCTCGACATTTATGATGTCATTTTTATGATTACCACCATGTAAAACAACAACTTTCCTACATAGAGCCGGGGGCTAAAATTAAAACGCACCAAGAAGAAAATGTGAGTAGAAATGGCCACTTGCGCACTAGCTGGACCTTTTAATGAATTCTAACAATGCATGAGAATCCAACGTGATTTAAAACAATTATCAGACTGCCTTTTAATTATATAGGTTTGTAATATGTGGTCTTTCCACATGACGATAACAGTCCAAACCTCTTTTACGAAAAAACCAAACCTCTTCCCAGGTTTCTAATAAGAAGGGTTTTTAAATTGTCAACAAAGAATAAGAACATAAGAGAAAAAAAAAAAAAAAACCCTATGGTTGTCCGCACACACAAAATAAAACTTTTGTTTTTTTTGTGTTGTTACATATACTAATACATGCAACAATATACAGTACGGTAGGGTGTCCTAAATAGTTGTTAGGGTATTACCAACTAATTGCTAGAGCATTTATCAGGGTTCTGCAATATGGTCGCAGTGGGGTCCCAGGTGGTTTCCAGGGCACTGCTGTAAGGATTATAGTTAATAATAATAATAATAATAATAATAATAATAATAATAATAATAATAATAATAATAATAATAATAATAATAATAATAATAATAATTTTTCTATAGCTTCTAACACTAATAGACTTTTTTTCACAAGACAGAAATGACGCGTAACTGTCATCAGCATCTTAAATCTTCAAAAGGTTTATATTATATATGTATAAATATGTTTATATTATATAATGTATGTACATTTATAAAGCTACACTTTGTATTATATCATGTTTGCATCAAATTACAAAACAAAAATAGTAAATGCTTACGTGAAGACCTCAAGTGTTTGCAATGTAGTGTCTATGAGGGGACAATAAATTTTACATTGTTCTCTCTTCTGGTTGTCACACATTTTGTTCCCCATTTTGTTGTTATTAACCCTTGTGTGTTGTTGGGGATGTTTCATCTACTCTGGGGTGTTTTGAGTCTTAATTTGGCCATAACCTTCTCTGCGTTCAGCAAATGGAATAATCTTTGGTGACAAATCTTATTTTGACATATTTTGGGACAAAACTTAACAATACACTCACACTTACAATTTTACTACCCTTTTGTTACACAGTATTTCCTAGTGCTGGGGTGCCCAAACTCGGCCCTGGAGGCCCACTGTCCTGCAGAGTTTAGTTCCAACCCCAATTATCTGAATTAGTTAATCAAGCTCTTTCTAGGTATACTAGAAACTAGGCAGGTGTGTTGAAGGAAGTTGGAGATTGGGCGCCCCAGTGTTAGTGGCTGTTTTTGCCCCATTTACTTCCATTATAAAGATATTTTTGATTGCAAAGCCATGACAGCATATTAATATGTATTCTTTATTGTTGGTG
This sequence comes from Danio choprae, assembly GCA_903798125.1. NCBI lineage: Eukaryota > Metazoa > Chordata > Actinopteri > Cypriniformes > Danionidae > Danio > Danio choprae. The sequence continues at coordinate 2,340,992 of CAIGQW010006673.1, forward strand.
GTTTTCCCTGTTCATTTGTATTTTTTGCTGTTGATCATCAGTTGCAGTGCAAAAAAGCTTTGTTTCTGGCTTTTATATGGAGTTATACGAGTTATATGTGTGAGAGAGAACCCTTTGCACACTTACCTTGATACGTCTGAGAAAATCTAAATCCAAATCCACTTTTGCTATTTTAAGGATGGAAAAATACGGTCTGCGCCCTGTCGCATGGTCTAAAAGGAAACGGTGTTGTACACACTCCACTGAAGACATCCATTAGCCTACATATTTAATTTAGTTTGTTAAGCGCAAAGATTTGTTTCAAAACTATTTCTAAATTCAGTTCTAATTTCCAGCAAATTAATAAATGAACAATAATAACGACGTGTGGTCAGAAAGCGGAGTTATATCCAAACACACGTCCTATTCTTATGACCCATATGGTCATGTAGACGTCTCCAAAACCCGACATATGGACAAATCTAAGCTTGTTTTTATTAAAACAAATATAAATATGCATATAATAAATAATACTGCTAATAATAAAAACATTATACAAACACAAATTGTCATGAATAAACTGAAAAAAGCCCAAGGTATGGAGGAGGCAGTGGTTTTTATATTTATGTAGAAAATAATCATTTTTGTAACATTTTAATCCTTTAATTTTTTTCATATGTAAAGATATTTGTGTGTTGCTGTACATCCTGTGTGTGTTAAGCAATGTGTGTATTATGTGTAAGCGTTTGGACCTGCATAGGCGCATAACTAACACGCTCTGCACTGGACTTTAGACCAGCTTTTAGTTGGTCAATGGTGCGGTCTATTTCAGTTCCTTAAAATAGCAATGCACCTTAACACACCTCCTCTTTAGACCAGCACCCCCTTGACTCCACAAAGTGGCGCAAATGGATTTGCTATTTAAACAGCGTGGCATAAAACTTGAAAATTACTGTTGCGCTGGTCTAAAAAAAATAGCAACAAATCGCGCCATACACGTCTTGCACCTCATTGCAAGGTGCCAAGTTGAGCATGCACATCAATCTGTAAAATGCCAAGCAAAAAAATTTTTAATTTCTGTTTTATGAAATTATAAAACTATCCTTAAGCTCATTTGTTTGATTTGACGCACCTCGTTAAAAAATTGTCCGACCAATGGGATTGGCGTGTTTGTTCATGTGCCTTGAGCTGCTAAAGGTACAGTAAACACGACTTGGTGGCGCTCAAACACAAACTGGTCTACACGAGTACAAATCTCTTACAACAAAAATGCATCGACACGAGGCGAATGTTGAGCTGCTTGTTACTTGGTGTTTAAACATAACTAGAGAAGGGAAGTGTCCAATATCAGTGTCTTTTCATTTTTTTATTGATTAGAAAAAGAATATTTTCACTAGAGCTGCTACTTGAACTATACATGCTCATTGCTAGGAACGCATCAAAATGAAAGTTCTGCATGCACTTGGCCGAAAACCAAAATGCTTTGGAATCATTGTTTATTATTGTATTAAGTAAAATAAAGTAAGACCTTTTAAATTAAACTCAAAAAGAGTCAAGAGGTGTAATTTTACCAGCATTTTTATGTGCACAGCAGCTCTATTTCAAGCAGCAGGAACAAGTATACAACATAGAAATGACCTGTCAGCATTATTTGAGAGGACTTAACTTTTTTTGGTGAGCATGCATTTTACATGTGTAGCTAAGTATACGTGTGCATGAGCACAAGCCATTGAAATGAATGGGTTTCATTTTCATTTTACATTTAGTGTAAAAGCCACTTCAGATTGTGCAGTGAGTAAGGCTAGAGGGAGAGTGAAACCAGCGTTGCATACCCAGAAACCAGCGCAGAGTTTTTTTTAGCTGATCATTTTCAGCAGCCAAAAATCTGGTTCTTCTCTACTCATCTACAGTGAAAATCCCTTAAGTGCGAAAAGGTCTCAAAAAAATGAGATACATGCATAAAATACAGGGTTACAACTGGAACTACTTTTACTGCAACGCTTATGGCATAAGATGCTAAAAAATTGAGATACAAAGAAACCACCAAATATTAAATATTTAAACAGTGTTGCAAACATTTTGTATTTACACCCACTAAAAGGTCAAGAAGCATTTCACATTTCACCTCATGAATTCCTCATGGATCGTAGCCATCATTTACCTTTTTTCATTGCCGTATGATTTCTGTGCAACTTTAGCGTGGAGGATGAGCACAGTTTGGTCTCCTCGTTCCTTCAGGTAATTCCGCATGGCTTCCCTGAAAAATCACAGAAAGAAAGGAAACACATAAGACAGTAAATATTACAGAGTGATGGGAATTTTAAGAAATTATAGTATTTTGTCAAACACATAAAAAAACGCCTTTTTTGTAAAGTTTTACTGGTCAACTCGTTGAAGTATAACTAGAACAAACACCTCATCAAGTAGTGTAAGATAACACAACAGTACTGTAAGATAACACAACAGTAGTGTAAGATAACACAACAGTATCTACACATAAATGTATTAGGAGGAATTATGCCACTCAATAACACAATATTACTAATTAAATGAGACAATTATCTTCGTGTTTACTCAAGAAACGCTTATGCATTAGCTGGACTAGCATGTTTTCCCCTTTTAGTGCAATTTAAGAAGCACCGTACATCATCCCAGATGTCAGATTTTAATCTAGATATGAAGTGGTATTCAAATGTTATTATGACAAAAAGTTTTTGCTCTTTCTCTGTTCAAGTAGATAAAAGCTGTACTTGGATATTACGGATGCCAAGTGACCTGACTTGGCTGCAAGTGACTTTGGTATAACATTATCATAGATAAAACAAAAAATCCATTACTGAAGCAGGCAAGATTACATTTTTGATAAGCATTTCAGCAACGCACACAACTCGCTTTCAGTCCAATGGCACAGTTTAGAGTTTTTAAAAACACATCCCTGCGCTTTAGACCTTTAAAAGTGGTGAAAGCATGTGTGTATGTGTGTTTCTTTAAAGAGAAAGCTTTCTGAAGGACTGTAAGCGCTTCAAAAGCCAAATCTCCAGAGCTTGACTAGAAACACAGGCCCAAGTTTGATTAGCCAATTCTCTGGTGAGCGCAACTATGTGTTGCTTGCAGAAAGCATACAAACACTGTGGCCAAAAACCTCAGCTTTTCCAGCTGGGGGTCTTTAAAATAAAAAGAAGGGAAAGGGGGGGGGGAGAAAAAGGGCAAAAGGACAGCAATGTGTGTGTGTGTGTGTACAAGTCAAACGATACAAGATCTATTAGCTCATAATCAAAGAATTTCGATTTCGTGTCAGTGCTCCAATTACCTCTGTAAACTAACGAAAAACATCCCAGCATGTGCAAACTTAAATTAGCTTGCTAAATGTGGAAGTGCGATGCTTTTCAAGGAAACTTGAACAAAAAAAAATTGCTTCAAGGTTGTTGTTTTTAATGCGATAAAATACAGGCTTTGAACAGAATCCTAAACAGAAATATTCTGCATGAAGACAAAAACTGATGTGTAACAGACTGCAATTGTTGGATAGAACACACACACACACACACACACACACATACATAGAAATGGCCCATTTGCACAGATGTCGGTGACACCTGACACGTCAAAATGCTCAGAGGGACACAGAGACGGGGTAATTGTAGGGGGCAGCTTACACACACACACACACACGCACGCACGCACGCACGCACGCACGCACGCACGCACGCACGCAC
>CAIGQW010006673.1:2366791-2401231 GCA_903798125.1 Danio choprae
TGTGTGTGTGTGTGTGCAAGTAGTTAAAGACTTTTAAAGTACATTTAAAAAGATTGTTTTCTTTGAGCAGGTAAAATTAAAGGTACAGTTCATATATCTGACTGCTTGTATTTAAGGACATATTGTATTGCAATATATATAAATTGTAATACAAGAATTGTTGTGCTGCTGAGTGAAATTTCAAATTGTGGATGGAAAGCATCGTCAATGCACTAAGATATCGAATTGAACCAAGTCGATGGCATGATAATCGTAACCGAACCGTGAGACCAGTGTAGGTTCAGACCCCTAATCATTTTATCTCAAAGTAATGTTTTGTTATTTTATATAATTTTGAAATCGAAATTAAATTTCAATTATTAGACCTAAAATGAAGTATTAAATGATATAATGCCAGTTGATATTCATTTATTCACTTTTGGCTTAGTCTCTGATTTATCAGGGGTCACCACAGCGGAATGAACCGCTAATTATTCCAGCATACGTTTTACACAGCAGATGCCCTTTCATCTGCAACCCAGTACTGGGAAAGCCAGCTGTTATTACATTTAATTTTGATGTTTAAAATAGAATTTTGAAGTTACATTAAAAATGTGTATTTTCATGTGGAACTGGTGTCATACTGTTTTTAAGCAAATAAAAATGTAATTATCTATTAAAAATGTGATTTATAGGAAATTATTATACACTTAAAAAGGATGTTTTGCTGCTTGCTTAACCTACTTGTTTAAAATGAGCTGAAACAACACAATTCCTGAAAATATTATGGATAGTTTATTTGTTTTAAGTTCAGTCAACTTAAATTTGTTTGTGTTGGGGCAACATAAAGGAATAGTGTTGCTACTGTAACTACCCCATTAGTATATTTGTAGTTCCCAGCATGCTTTGCATGGGACTGAATTAAAGAAACACTTTTGGATTGGAATTTCTGTTAGCATCTCGCTAAAACATTATTTAAAACAAAAAAAGAGTTTTGATCATTTTTATATTTAAAACTTGACTCTTCTAGTTACTTCATATACTAAGACTGACAGAAAATGAATGTTGCTATTTTCAAGGCTGATATGGCTGGGAACTTTACTCTCAATCGGTAGTAATAATCAATATTACACAGCATTGTAACCTAGCTTCTGCAGAGATCCGCAGATTTCTTTTTAACAAATGTCTGTGCAGAAATAACAAAAAAAGGTCTGCCGATTCTGCCCTGCTGATCAAACAGAATGCACTTTTCAGACATGAAAATGTGAAGCGCTTTTGGTTGACTTTAGAAAAGAGCAGTGCGCTGCGCTTTTTATGTTGCTAGGCAACCACTGAATCGGCTGTCTTGATCTCGAGCACTCAACACAAATGACATCAGGTGCTTTTTCGCTAAGAGCTAACTTTTTTTTAAAACTCCAGGCACTCAGAGCTCCTGCAAAAACACAAGTTGCATAGTTAAATAGAGTGCCTACAGGCGTTAACGTATTAATCATGGCAGCCATAATCATAATCTCATTTCATTTAACAGATGATTAATTGACTTTCCAGAGATTCTGTAGAGGAAAAAAAAATGTTGGAAACAGATCTTGGTATATGATTCTGAACTGAAGCACGAAGTGTCAACCTGCAAACGTGTTCCAACTTGACTGAATACCCTTATCCTGACTCGACAATTGCTCTTTTGCAATACATAAATCACAGAAATTAGCTGCCTTATTTACTTGTAGACAAACAAGAAAGCTTGTTCTCTTGTCTGGTAGAATACAAAAGGTCATTGCACTTTAATGAGTGAGGGGAACACTGGGGTGAAAAAAAGGGAGGGGAAACGGGAAAAAGACGACACACAGGGCTGGAATTAAGGGAAGGGATGAGGCACGTGTGGGGGAGAAGAGAAAGATAAGAGAGAGACAAAAAAGCAATTAAAATAGAAGGAAAAAAAGAGCAAGAAAGAGGATCAGGGGCTCAACAGAAAGATAAAATAGAAGAGAGAAAGGAGGAGCGAGAGAGTGTGTATGTGTGCGCGCTAGTAGAATAATTATAGAGCTGTAGATCAATAAGGTTCCCACAGTGAAGTGCTGATGTTTGAGAGGATAATGGATACCAGCTCACTTCAAGCACATGCTGCTACTACACAAACCCCACAATCAGGGGCCCATCTGGGGCCACAGCTCTGCTGGCCAACACCAACCGTCTGCCCTGGATATCCAGTTTACACGCCTCATTTAATAGGGCTCTTTCTTTTGGCCCCTTCTTCCATTTCTAATTGCCTAAAGAATAAATGTTTGTAAGATACTTGTACTTTATAAAAAATATATACACACTACCAGTCAAAATTTGGATTTTTTTTCAATAAGCTTATTCTGCTCTCAAAGGATGATATTTTTAATGCAGTAAAAAACTGTTACATTGCAATATCATGTTGCAGTACTAAATAACTTATTTTATTGAATGTGGTTTCAAATTGAATACATTTTTGTGGTTTAAAGCAGAATTTTAAGCATGATTAGTCTTCGGTGCCACATAATCCTTCAAATATTCTATCATGATCTGCTCAAGAAGAAACTGTTGTTGTTGTTGTTGTTGTTGTTGATGTTGTCATCATCAGTTTGGGAAACTGATACAATACCATTCAAAATGTATTTACTTTTATTCATGACAATAAATTGTTCAGGAGTGAAAGTCATTTACAATGCAAAAAAAATAAATGATAGTAAATAAAAACTTTTTGATAAAATTAAGTTTTGACATGGAAGAATCAAAGACATCCTTTTATCAAAGAATCCTAATATAATTATCACAGTTTACTGGCTTCTTTTAAAACTTAAAAATATCTTCCTGATTCCAAACTTTTGACTAGTAGTGTAAATCTACTTTTCGAAATAGTAAATATACATTATTGTGACGCTGTTTTATTAGAAAGGATTTAAGCTTTTCTTCAACATTTTTGTTTACTTCAAAAGTTCATTCATTTTCATTTCGGCTTAGTCCCTTTATTAATCTGGGGTCACCACAGCGGAATGAACCGCCAACTTATCCAGCATATGTTTTACGCAACGGATGCCCTTCCAGCTGCAACCCATCTCTGGGAAACATCCATACACACCCATTCACACTCATACACTACGGACAAATTAGTCTACCCAATTCACCTGTACCGCATGTCTTTGGACTTGTGGGGGAAACCGGAGCACCCGGAGGAAACCCACACCAACACAGGGAGAACATGCAAACTCCACTTACTTCAAAAGTGCAATCTTAATTCAATGTGTTACTTGCTGAAGATTGTTTTGACCACAAAATAGCCACTTTTTTCCCCATCACAATTTAAAAAATCTAAATTGTGAGAAAGTCTAAAACTCAAGGTAATATTGAGTTATACATTTCCTATGCACATTGTTAACTATTTTGTCAAAGGTTTATACTTAAAAATTTGGACTTTTTAAATCAAAATCGAGTTTGGATCGTGAGATATATTACATTTTGAAGGAAAAGAAATCAGAATTGCAAGATAAACTCAGAAATACAATGAAAACAGATTTGCAAGAAAGTCTGTAAACTCTCAACTGCACTAAAAGTTTAAAAAGTTAAAAGTTCATTCATTCATTTTCCTTTGGCTTAATCTCTTTATTCATCAGGGGTTGCCAGAGCGGAATGAACATGCAACTTATTCAGCATATGTTTTACACAGCGGATGCCCTTCCAGATGCACTGAGAAACACTCATACACTCCTCACACACTACAGCCAACCAAGTTTATTCAATTCACCTATACCGCATGTCTTTGGACTGTGGGGGAAACCGAAGTACCCGGAGGAAACCCACGCAAACACAGGGAGAACATGCAAACTCCACAAAGGAATGCCAACTGGCCCAGCCTGGACTCGAACCAGTGACCTTCTTGCTGTGAGGTGACAGTACTAACCACTGAGCCACTGTGTCGCCAAGTACTTTAACTTATTTAAAAAGGTTAATCAGGTTTCAACTATTTAAGTTTAAGCTTAACATTTTTAGTCAGTTTGAATGATGAGAACGCTGAGATGACTAGAAAATGAATTTTTATTCAACCAAAAAAATTAAGTCAGTGCGCATTTTTACAATGTGCAAAAGATACAGATCAATTCTGAGAAAATCTGTCTAAATTTCTATATGTAAACGGCCTATAACAGTCAGTGTTCGTCATTAACCATTAATTCATTAATTAAATGTTACATTAAATAATTAACCATTAATCCATCATTGAAATATTTACTTATATTCTTCATTAACCATTATTTTTGTCATCAATTTTCATCCATATGCTTCCCCAAACAAAAATTTGCGGCACCAGTTGAAAGTTTAACAGTTGTAATGCAACTTACAAATAACAAATAATATACAAGGCATTACGTAAATTCGCTGTAAAACTTCAAAAGCGGTTTCGCAGGCTAAAAAAACGGCATAGTGTGCGAAGGCTTATTCACAAGTACATCAAAAGCTCCATGTCCACTAGCAAAATAATGTTATCCTGATAACATTATCTTATTTCACATCAGCAAAACTCACAAACAACCTTTTAAAACAACTAAATGTTCAATCAAAAATATAAATAGTTGCACATGATCAACAAAAAGAAAAAAGCAGTGTTCTGAATCCCACAGGCCATTCGTACTCTGAAGCACCCCAGTCACACGACACTCTCCCACTTGTCAAATCATTTCTACTTAACGGTGCTCATTTAGTGCGACAAATTAAACATCCGCAAACCAAACACAAGCAAGACTGCAATGCCAAGCAACTTTTATTCAGGTTTAGCAGATTCTTCCACCTCACTGCACCGTGCTCCATTTACATTTTCCCTTTGGCGGTGCAGGCAGGCAGCATTAAAATCAACATAAAACGCTATTCACAACGCATATTACTTTTGAACATATACAAATAGAAAGCATGGCTAGATTTCATCCAGTGCACATTGACTGGATGGTGAAAAGCTGGAGTTATACCAAAATGGAGGCAGATCTGCATGAGGGACTCAAGTTCATTAATGGTAACGTTTCTGATTAAATCAATCACAATTGCTGATACAGGAAAATGTTCGGTATCTTTGGAAAGCAGAGAATATGTGCTTTATAATGATTATTTAAAAATAGCATTGAAGAATTGCCAGAGTTATGAATAAATTGCTACCATCAAATATGCACTCTCAGCGAATCACTGAAAAACAGCTCAGTTTGACCATTGATTTTCCAATTTGTAAACATGAAACAGGTAAACGTTTGATGTCTTTGGAAAGTTTGGAAACTTTATGGGTAAACTAGAAAAGGAATATGAAAGATATTTCATAGAGCATGGTTTTACATTTTGAACAACCTTAAACAAAGAAACCGAGATGAAATTGACAATCAAGTCAAGTCGAGCTCGTCATTCCACTACATGTGTGGACATCACATACAATAAGTCCAGAAAACTATTAAATGGGGTCTATCATGTTTTTAGCACTTTCAATTATTGAAGGTTTTTGAATAATGTTGCTGTATGTGCATGAAACAGATCTGCAAAACCAGAAGAAGAAAAAAGAATTCACTACAAAGGCAGTTATTCTCTATATCAGTAAGAAGGGATGTACCGATACCGGTATTGGTATCAAGCACGATATTGACCTCATGTACTTGTACTCGTCAAACCCGCAGGACAAATTAGCAAAATTTTAAATTTGCTTTTCATTTTTTTATTTCGAATAGCAAAAATTTTTATTAAAAAAACAAACATAAATGTATATTATTTTTTTACTATTCCAAAAAAGGGGGCCTCACGGTGGCGCAGTGGGTAGCACGATCGCCTCACAGCGAGAAGGCCGCTGGTTCGAGCCTCGGCTGGGTCAGTTGACATTTCTGTGTGGAGTTTGCATGTTCTCCCTGTGTTGGCCTGGGGTTCCTCCGGGTGCTCTGGTTTCCGCCACAAGTCCAAAGACATGTGGTATAGGTGAATTGGGTAAGCCAAAATTGTCCGTAGTGTATGTGTGTGAATGGGTGTGTGTGGATGTTTCCCAGTGATGGGTTGCAGCTGGAAGGGCATCCGCTGTGTAAAACACATGCTGGATAAGTTGGCGGTTCATTCCGCTGTGGCGACCCCAGATTAATAAAGGGACTAAGCCGAAAAGAAAATGAATGAATGAATGAATGAATGAATGAATGAATATTCCGAGAAAGAATAGGCCTTCAGTTAAGGTATATGCTTTTTGCTGATTTTATTTTTTGTTATTAAAAATAAATAAATAAATGTTGTTTGTCTGTTTTTCACCATGAAGAAGAAAATGCCTGGTACTGGTACTTTTATTTTCATTTCTGAATTTTAAAACGAAAATCAAATAACGGCTCCTTTTTCATTTTTCAATATCCATTTCTAAAAGGAAAACCCAAAGACCAAAATATACACAAACACGTCACTGACAGAAATTTTCCAGTACACACAAAGGCTCCAAATATTTCAAAATTAATGATGACGTGGGGTTTGATGCCTTATTTCGGTGACACTTAAATGCCTGAACACACATGATCACTAACTACTGCATCGATGGACTGTTAGAATGATCCGGAACATTTTTTTCTCAATGAGAAAACTTATGTGAACAGCGGAAAGCTTTGATAATACAAATCCAAGACATCTTTGTAATAATGTTAATGTCGAGTAATCCAACAAAAGAGAGGAAGTCTGTTTTTGTTTCAACTAAGCTGCTCAATCTTTATTATTCTGTTGCCTTTATCTTTTAAAATCTAAAAATTGTAATCAAAAATAGTTGGAAAATTGTTTGCAATTTTACAACCTTGTGTTCGAGTTATGTAATTTAAGTTTGAGTTACGGTTTTTCCTAATTACAAAGAAGCTGTCCTAAAATAATTGGTCTCACCGAGTCATTAATTGGAAAACTGTCACATCCTCAAAAAAGGTTTTGGTATCAGAGATACACGAAAAAAGAAGCAGTACTTGCACTCAATCTTTATCGATGCATTCCTATCTAGTAAGCAATGTTTCTGAACTCATTCAAATGCTTGGAATGTAGTCAGATATTTTTTTTTAATTATAAGAACTTACGTCACAATACTCCAAATGTAAATTCCTACTCAAAGGGACAAGGCCTTGTTGAGTGTATGTAAAGTCGTCTCGCCATGTCTGAGACACTTTTTCCTATTTAAAGGGACAGTTCACTCAAAATTTTTAATTTTCAATATTTACTCATCCTCAAGTGGTTCCAAACCTTTATGAGTTTCTTTTCTTATGTTGAACACAAAAGAAGGTATTTTGAAGAAAGCTGAAATCCTGTTGAACCCTACAGTTGACACCCATAGTAGGAAAAACACATACTATGTAATTCAATGATTCTGGTTTCAAGCTATTTCAAAATACAGTGGTCTCTCGCTATAACGGTTTACCCTTTGCAGTTTGGCAGATTTTTTTGTGCAATTTGACATGCTTTTTTTTTTTTTTACAGCGCATTGTGTTCCACGTCCTGATTGGCTGTAGACCATTGTCAATCAATCTCCTCCGTGTACAATACAGGATGCGTTCAGCTTGCCAAATTAACATAGATCTTCGATCGCTAGCAGTGCGCATTCACTGTGCGACCTGCTTAAGAATGGAGTCTGCTTTGGCTTTGTGAATCAGTGACTGCCGGAAAAAGAACATTATGCTGGATGCCAAGATTATCCGCACAAAAGCTAAAAAGCTTTATGAACCTTTTGCTGACAGCGATGAATGTTTGCACCTGACAACAGGTTTCATTCTTTAATACTGGACTTATTTTTCTATGAAGGTTTGAACTTTGAGGGTGTTTAAACAAGAGAAAAGTGTGAAAATGTTAATGGCTGTCTGAGAAAAATGTATAAAATGTGTAGTGAGGGGTTTTACAGCCTTAAAACATCTATAATAATTGTAAAAAATAAAGCTGAGTACTTCGCCGATTTCGCCTATCGCGGGTTATTTTTAGAAACGTAACTCCCACCATAAATGAGGGACCACTGTATCCTCTTTTGTGTTCAAGACAAGAAAGTCAAAACATTTTGGAACAAGTGAAGGGTGAGTAAACGATGACAGATTTTTCAGTTTTGAGAGAATTATCCCTTTAATACACAGGATTATCCCCTGATCTAACAGTTTCTACTATATCTATTTTAAAAAAAGACATTATACATATTATGAATTTGTATGATGACATTTGTCCTAAAAAGACTTTTTATAGTGAAAAGAAGACGTAAACCTTTCCCATAAACATAACTATCAATGAGAGCTTGACCAAATCTTACAAAAAATGTACAAATGAGAATGTGCCAATAAAGTGAAATAGTTAAATTGCCGTGAGATTCCAATGAATGTATTGATATGCATGCGATTTTTTCTACAATTGTTTAAAGACTGGGCCTCATTCAGGATGAAAAAAAATGAGCAGAACAAACTTTTGTGTAAATCATTCATAAAGCTGCACTGATTGCACTGAGACTACAGAAAGGAACACCTATTTTAGATATCGAAAACATGCTAAATAAGCTCATTTGCATTTAAAGCAACACACACAAAGTGTTTTAGCTCATACTCTAAATTTGACAATCAACAAGCTATAAAAAATGATCTGATGGGTATTTTGAGCAGAAACTTCACATAAAATATTCCGCTATTGCAGAAATATGCACAGGCAACGCCCTCTTCTGGAAAGGGGCGGGAGCATTTAATTAACATTTAAAGACACAAACACACACAAAAAATGCTTTGCCTCCACTCAAAAATTAACTGAAACTACCGCAAAAAGTCCACGGTGATAAAAAGGTTGGGGGCCACAGGTTTAGATTAGATCTGGTAAAACCTGCACGAGCAAGCCAATGTTGTCCATTTTGAATTCTTTTTTACTTTAAAGCCACAATCCTACAAAGCAGTGGAGTTGGATCATGTTCGTCCATGACCATTTATTGTCTCAGAGTTATTAAATATTTCACTGTTTATATTTTCTTTAAAAGCGTTCTGTTGCTCAAATGGTATTGTAAATTCAGTTCACTCCTACTGCAGTTGTTTTGGCATGAAAGTTCAGAAGATGCTTGTTTAATCACACAATTCAGGTTTCGAAATACTACAAAAAAGCTGAAGGAAAAACACACTTTCACAATTTTTCCACTCCAATCGAGTAACTCGTTTTGCATATCACCAAAGATTAATTTCAGACGCTGGCAGAGTTTTAGGTCATCGCTAGAAGAATCATGCATTTACAGGGCTTTATATCTGATTCTGAACCACTGTGGTTAACCTGCACCTGTTATAAAACAGAGTTAAATTTTGAACAAATGCCAATATCAATGCATGCGACTTCCCTTAACTGGCATTTACAAGGCCTACTTGATAGTTTTGCTCAGGGTAAAAGACTACAAAAACAAATCATGCACTTCTTTTAAAAAAAAAAGAAAAGAAATACACATAATTGAACAAAAAGGTTATTCCTGTCTGCGTCTGGTGAACTCTACATATGGGGAAAAAAAGACGTCAACATGTCTTCAAGCCAGCAAGACTTTAATTGGCTACAAGACCAAACATGAAGTGCCGTGGAAGTCAATCAAATCAAGATCCCACCACATGTCAAGACGCTGGAAAAAAGAGCTGTCACGAGAGAGCGGGGAGCAAGAGACGTGTGAAGTGTGAAGAAAGTGCAAGAGCAATAAAAGAAACAATTTCGACGAAAAACCACCAGCGTTTCCTTGAAGTCTTCCTGAGAAGACTTAAAAAGTGAGCGTTTTCAGACCGGCACAAACTCAAGTGTCACGTCAAATAAATAAAAACACTGCTAAATAAAACATTCAACAGCTTGGTGAAACTCGACCAGGCCTTGTGAGATCATTTCAACACACAAAAAAACAATGACGCGACGTCCAGATTTAATTGTTTTGGCGTATATTTACATTCATTTGCTCCTGAGGAAAGTATGAGGCTGAATGTGACTCAATTGATGGCTATTTCATTTCACTGAGGTTATGAGGAAACCTTTTTTTTCTTCAGCTCGTAAAAAGAGAGTGATTAGAAAATGAAAAAAAGTGTCCAGATTTAAGCTGAAGTCTTATTCTATTTACTCAATGAGGTCATGTGGTAAGATAGCTCTCGCTCTCTCTCTCTCCTGCTCTGCTGCTATCAGTCCGACTCGACCCGTGGCTGTTTCTTTGTGTTGGTCCTCGTGGGACAGACTGACTGTTAAGAGCTTTGCAGTTCACAACCAAGACAGTAACTGAGACACGGGGCATGCTAAGCACCAACTCAAATCACTTTCAGCCTTCAAAAGCATTCCCCCTGACAGATGATGGTCGTAGGCCTCTGTGAAGACTAATCACAAGCAAAAATAACGGTTGAGCTCTTCTGGATGTTATCAGGCTACTGTATCTTAAAGAACTTAACATGTCCTCTTTCCCAATGCTGACAAGCTTTATGATGCTTGCTTTGGTAACATGAATACATGAAGCTAAACCAACAATGACTTTCGATTCTTCTTCTGGTGTGTTTTTATTAAATGCAACAAATTTAGTCTTTAATGAGCATAAACAGGAAAGTAATTAAATGCTTTCATAATCTGTGCATTCTTTAAGTGACACCTCTGTTATTTAATGTAATCCAAATGAGAGATTAATTCGCTGCTCTTCACTCAATAACTATAGTAACTTTAATCAGTATATATAGATTAAAGAGTAAAGGAAATAAGATTTGATAACTTGATTCAATTTATGAATATTAGGCTATTCATTTTAATAGGCCTTTATTTTTTTTATCCTTTTTCTAATGTACACGATTTATTCTATGGCTATGGTCAGAAAACCTCATCATCTTAAAGTCCCTGTGAAATTAAAATAAAGATTTTTAGATGTTACTATCAGTATGTTAGTCTAGCAAAGTGTCAGAAGAGCAATTTTTTGGTAACTGGTTTCAGTTCAACAAAACAGTTTTTAGCAGCATTGGCTCTTGAGATAATTCATTGTAGAACCGTTGTTGCATGTCAACATGGCATGATTCCTGTCCTGGCACTACACTCCCTTCCAACATGGTCACACAACAATCCACTGGGAAACGCAACGGGAGATCGTCTGTGGAACCTCAGCCGGATAATATACACTGATGTCGTGAGACAAATTATGGCAATAATGTCTGTGATGTGGTAGTGGAACCTTGTACCAGTAATACGCTGTCTTACAATAACGTTCAACACTCACGTGCTTCGATCGCTATCATCAAACAACAACCCAAGTGCCACCACCAACATCAGTGGGGGAAAAAATGTTGGGGGGAAAAATGCTGGGTTCCACACAATCAATTTGTGTTGAGGCAACATGAAGAACTTAAGTTATTAACTTATTTAACTTAATATTTAACTTTAACGTAACTAACTTATTAGATTTTTACTAATTTAAGTGGATTGAACATAAAACAATTAAGTTGTCCCAAAAAAAACTAGAATTTTTGTGAATTGTGTTGAGAAAATTGAAGAATTGTGCGGTTTCAACAAATTTAAAATAAGTAGTTTGAACAAACAGCAAACATCATTTGTTGAATGTATATGAGGCGATGACAGTTAAAGCATACATAGTGATAGTCTGAGTCACATACTTCACATTACACATTAGAGAGTGTTTTTTTTTATTTTACGCTTACTTCAAGCAAGGTGTGGGGGATAAAAGCAAAGCAAAAAAAACAAAAAAACGATTACGCTTAAAGAAAGGTGAAGCCGGTGACATTTCCCCTTTTAAACGCCTACCAGAGGGGCTCAATAGAGGAAAAGGAAGCGCTGTCAGAATTGTTTTTAATCTGTTTTTCTGCATGTTATCCATTTTTTGCTTCCTTCCCCACATCCTTCCGCTCCTTTCACTTGTCTGTTCCATGACAGCACACAAGGAGAAGTTCCTCTATTGCTCAAGGTCGATCGAATGAATGGAGTATCGCTCTCGCTTGTGTGTTCGCTGAAACGAATTAGACATTTCTTCTCTGTGGTTTATTTTGCTCACTCTTTTGTTTTGTTTTTTGTTCAGCACATTTCAGTCAAGAAGTAATTCTTGTGGTAAAGAAAATGCTACATTTTGTGAGGTTCTTGTTTTGCAAATCATAGAAATCAATTGTAGTAGTAGGAGAAAATTGGTTCATTTTCTTCATTTCAGTTCATTTTTTTCCTAATGTAGGCAGCGTTGGGTGTAATTTTCTAAGTTCATACTCACAGTACTTAAACTACTTTTCTGAAAGAGTAAAGTTTTGTTTTATTATTAATTTAATTACAGTTACTTAAAATAAACTTGCCTTAAATACTGTAAATAAATTCAACAGTTATGTATAACTCAATTTTGACAAAACAATAGCAAATAGCAAACAATAGTGTGGTTTATTTAAAGAGTATGCACTTTACACTACTTCGTTGTGGGGATGACAAAAAAGTACTGTTACTTCAATACGAAGTAATAAAATAACAATCGTAATTTGGCATTTACAATAATATTATGTAATAACATTAAATACATCAGAAAGCTTGAATTTAACTATTGGCTAGATATAGAAAACTATGTCATACGTTTTCACTATAAGATGATGTGTTGAGTGCTAGCAAAGATCACATAAGCAACGTAGGCATTCTTGAAATGAACTTTTGCCCATATGGTGATTTAAATCTACTGTTTCGGATTGTTGCAAATTGAAATCGCAAGTACAGAATGACTT
This sequence comes from Danio choprae, assembly GCA_903798125.1. NCBI lineage: Eukaryota > Metazoa > Chordata > Actinopteri > Cypriniformes > Danionidae > Danio > Danio choprae. Next base: position 2,379,463 of record CAIGQW010006673.1, read on the forward strand.
GTACAGTGTACAGTTCTGTCAGTCAGATATTAACCGAGTCAACTAGTCTAGCATATGTAATACATATAACAGCCTCCCCCATGCCCCAAGTCTTCCCATTTAGACATTTGATTTAGACTAGTAAAAACAAAAGTAGAATAGACAACTAACATTAACCCTTGTGTGCTGTTGGGGATGTTTTTATCCACTCTGGGGTCATTTTTTGAGTCTTAATTTGGCCACAACTCTCTCCATTTGAGCAAATGGAATGATTTTGGTGACAAATCTTATTTCAACACATATTTTGGGAAAATGCATTGAAATTCCATGCACACACACTATAATCTGCTTTTTTACTCCATAGAACTCCATACAAAAGCCAAAAACATTTTTGCACAGGCCTATCCAAAGGGTTAAGTGCCAACTGATGATCAACAGTTTAACAAATATTTGACCTCTTCCCAACAGGGAAAACAATCAGGAATGCATGATTATACGGTGTCATGGTTTTGCAATCAAAAAATGTCATTATAATGAAAGTCAATGGGGCAAAAAAAGCCACCAACATAACGAAAGGGTAGTCAATTTAAACAAGGGTTATGCATAAAGCCATGAGTCTGATTTGGTGACCAACCAGAAAGCAGCTTTGACAACCCAGGAGTTATGAACTTTAATCATTTAATCATCAAACGCAATCTGAAGCATGTACAAATTGACATTAATCTTTAATAATACTGTCACAAAAGAGAAACATATTTTTTAGGCAACAACAAAAACATGATTAGTGTAGACCTGGGGTCCATTCTTCATACGTGGATTACTCGATTGTTATTGACGATTTGACTTGATCCAGGATCGTTTAGTTCTTCAAAACTCATCCGAGAGTTGTTGTCATATAGCAGCAGGCCTGGTAGCTCAAACCGGGTCATTTCAAGCAAAGATAATACTGAAAGTATGTACCAAATGCTGATATTTTCTTACAGTAGTAGTTATATACACTTGGGAAAATAGTAAATATATATATATATATATATATATATATATATATATATATATATATAAAACTTATGCAATCTGCACTCCGAAATAAAAGTGCAAAGATTGTCACGGGGTGGTTCTCCCCAAGGGGTTCAAAGAGAACATTTATAAATATGGACTTTTTAGATACAAACACGTACTATTTAAGGTACCAGCTTTAGTACAATTTGTGTATGATAATAGACATGCACATACATTACATTACCAATATCAAAATGCTTTTTTGATGCAAAATTTATTTAAACAGCCAGTTATTCCTTAAACAGATTAAGAAACTTGAATAGGCCTAGGCTACTAAAATAAAGAAAATCCGCTGTAAATGTAAAACTAAACAAATTGCTAAATACTCTTGACACATGAACGTGTAAAGCCCTCAGCCCACAACAAGGGTGGAAAGTTATTGCGTATCATATTTAACAAACAGTTTACTATGAATTTTATGTAATTTTGCTTACATAGATAATTAAATATTAATCAGATGATGTCAATACACTGCTGTGCCGTCAGCCAACCGTTGGATTGCTAATCATGGTTTCGAGGATCGATAGATTTGTTCTTCACAACACACTAAGCGATCTCAGATCAGTTCATCCAGACATTTTAATCTGATTCGCGAACTTGTTTGAAAAACCAAATTAGCCAGAGATCAGTTATCAAGATTAAAAGATCCAGGATCTGTCAAATCATCTTAGATCATTTAAGCGAGGTACAAAGAACAGACCCATGGATTTACACTCTTTCCAAACAAACAGACAAAAAACAATAACAATGGTTATTGCCTCAAAAGGGACTGAAAAATAGCAGCATGTCAGCATTAATTATTAAAACACCTTCCAATAGTCCAAACGCCCAAAATCACGAGTATTTTAAAATTACCCAAAAGAAAAAGAAAAGACAGCGTTCAAAAGGCTAGACTACATTTTGATAAAATATTTTAACTTTATTTAGCAATGATGAACTAATTTGATTAAAAGGGGGCCATAAAATCATTTATATTGTCAAACCTTAAGCAGCACAACATTTTGACTAATAATGATAAGAAACGTTTCCTGAGCACCAAATCAGCATACCTGAATGGTTTCTGAAGAATACATACGAATACACAAGTATGACAGGCCTTCTTAGATGATATTTGACAGATCCACTGACTCAAGCTCTTATTTAATATCTCCCAAGATCATCAACCTTATTAAAGAAAATCCCTCCTGGAGTCAGATAGGTGCTGACGAGCTAAGTGTCTTTATTAAGTTGGGCAAAAAAGAAGTATCGACTCCCTGTTTTCCGAAAGGAAGTGTAGATGATGTAATGGTTTCATCAGCCAAAGCAGCAGGGAGGGTATTTCTTACATCAATACAGAGTAAATCAGTCCTCAGTGGGGATTTTAATTTAGACTCCGCAGGCGACCACAGATTTCACTGCAACATGATGGATGTGCCTAGAGCTAAATTTTTAGAGGAAATGATAATTGACCACAAGACACCAACACAAAAGAAGACACATTGTTCTTTCGATCACAACAGAACACTATTTTTAAAAAACATCTGACTAAAAATAATTAGTCGGCTCCCATTTTCCAAACCTCTAATCCATTAAACCTGAAAAAACTAAACATCTCCAATAAAACCTGTGGATTGTGTGGCCTAATGACGTACCGAGAGAGAAAACTCAAGATAAAGCTCTGCTTGGAAACGTCTCATTTAGTAGATTGTTTTTGGAGTTCCCCAGACAGCCTCATGACAGCATGAATGACAGCTGAGCATTTTTTCCCTTGTCTCTGAAAACCACACACCGCAGTGACAGAAATGGGAACTGAGATTCCTTAACCAACTGAAATCTACAGACGGGCGAATGTGTAAAACCTAAAGCAGCAGTTGCACGCACACCAACACGTCTATAAATAATACACGGTGCTTAGTCTTTATTAAACAAGATGTGGTCGAAAAACCAAATCACTTCCAATCAGATTCTGCCCACAATCAAGCAGGGGAATTTACAGTTAACATTTTTTAATAGCGATTCTATGACTATTACTAAAAGACCGGTTGTGAATGCCCTCCAAGAGGTGTTGGAAATATGATCAGGAAGTCGAGCAGTGAAGAAATGTTTTTGCGGCCGAGTATAAATGAATGTGCAAACCCAATCAGATAAGAATCCGATTGATCGAGACATATAACGTGTCTTTGCACGCACACATGCACAAAACATTTGCATGTGTATTAAAGGTGCTGTATGTACGTTTAGACTCTTCAAAGTATTAAAAACATATTTGCAGATATTTAAAAAGCATGCTAAGTGAACCTACTTGTTGATCTGAAAAACAATGCTAAAGTCTTGAATATGTGCACTCCATGCTGGAATGTCTGTCTTTGTTTCGGTCTCTATAACCAGCCCACTGCCAGTTTATCCAATCATATTTTAGCACTGCAGGTTTCCTTGGTGGAAAATAAAGTGTATTTCATTTCAGTGACGATGTATGCGGGTACAGCAGAAAATGCAACCTCCGAAAAACAGCAGCAGCCTCCAAAATGAGACGCAGAGTTATGAAAACCCATACAAGGTGGTTTTTAATTATTTATTAATATAAATATGACAAATGTAAACATTAGCTGAGCGGCTTACATTGTTATGCTTAATCATCAAGCGCACTATTTGTGTCGTCAATCTGGCAACCTGAAGGTGAAAGAAAAACGCTGCAATACTGCAATACCTAGTTCCACCACTACATGCTGCTACATAGTACTTCAACAGAAATACAAACCTTTTCTAAAAGTCCTGCTACAAAAATAAGGCTAAATGTTATCAAATAACTAGATTACAATACTATGCTTCTTCATCCAATGTAAAGAAAAATATTGTCACTTTAAAATAAGGTTTTATTAGTTAATATTAGTTAATGTATTTACTAATATGAATGAACTAGAAGGAAAAAAAAGTACTTGTACTGCATTTAATAATCATAGTTCAACATTCAGCCTACATTTTTGCAAAACATAAAATACATTGCTCAAGGTATGTTTTGTTGCACGCTTTAGTTGACAAATCCACTAGAAGGTGATGTCTGCATTTTTGCAAATATAAAAAATATTATTTAGGGCAAATATTGTGGTACATTTTAAATACACATCCGTCTTATGCATATAGAGATAGATAGATGAGGCAAACACATTTAAATACAAATAACAGACACTGTTAAGATTTTTTGCCATTCAATTTGGTCTTTAAAAATAATGTTATTCGTCGATAACGCATCCCTGTAAATATCATTAGTGTGAAAAGGGACAATAGATGATCATACTGCCCCATAATGAACTTTTTACATAGAAACTGCAGTCAAGCCTATAAAGTATGTTTTGTGGTTTAACAAAATAGGCCCAAATACACGTTTCCAATGAACCTGTGAAGAACGGTATGCTTGTTAACACTAGTTAATGAACTGTGATTGACATGAACTTACAATGAGCAACTTTATTTTTATTAACTAATGTTACCAAAGATGAGTAAATACTGTAATGAATGTATATAGTTCATTCACTGTTTGTTCATGTTAGTAAATACATTAACACTTACAAATTAAACTTTATTGTACCTTAGTTTTACCAAATTGTCAACACATAACAAAATTATTGGGTTACAATAAAATAGTTTAAGCTTTTTTATACGGCTTACTCAACCTTACTCACCGTTTCCTTGTAATTAATAGTGACATTTACTTTGCAATTTACCAGTGAAACTGTTTCTACACGACTTCTTTCAATGCACTCCATCACGTCACAATCCATCAAACTGATTATGCTAAAAAACCAAGAGATGTGTGAGGATTGACTAAACACGCTCAAACAAGCACACTGTAAATCATAGTACAAGATGTTGAAACCACATTTCTCAAGAGCATCTACAGTTTGATTTTCTCTCTTTCTTTGTCCTTCTTGAACCCTGTTTGTTTTTACTTGTGGCTTAAGATACATGTACCTTCATCTGGCCTTTCTTGGACACCACTCAAACAATACAGCACATCTGACTGCTCATATTATTTTAGGATCAATCTTTGAGAGAATTCAGACTAAATACTGCATAAAAATGTTCATTTGTGTACAGTTCAATTGCATTACATATAATCATTCATTCATTCATTCTCCTTCGGTTTAGTCCCATTATTCATCAGGAGTCGCCACAGTGGAACAAATGACCAACTTATCCAGCATATGTTTTACACAGCGGATGCCCTTCCAGCTGCAACCCAGTACTGGGAAACATCCATACACACTCATTCACACTCGTACACTACGGCCAATTTAGTTTTTTCTATTCCCCTATCTTTGGACTGTGGGGGAAACTGAAGCACCAGGAGGAAACCCACACCAACACGGGGAGGACATGCAAACTCTACATATAATTAATACATGCATAATATTTAATAATCTTTTCTACTTATTAGCATCCGTGACAGCAGAACAAATTCCTGTCAACCAAAACAGACAAATATTTACCCAAAATATCTGCAGACAATTGTTTTTAGTCTGACCGATGTGCTTAAGGTAGCTAATAAAATTGAAGGGAGGGAAAAAAGTAAACATCTCAAAAAAAGATAGAGCACAGCATATGACTGTGTTGACAGAATAAAGGTGTCTTAGTATCTGGCACTCATCTCCATAACAAAACAACCAGCAACTGAACATTAGTATGAGGAGCTGCAGGGCCACGGGCAGTGACATCATCAAAAACAGACAGGAGAGGATTAAAAGTGCAGATACCATTTCAGCGCCTTTGGCATCCTCTAACTGAGATATGCACTGTTACCACTGATCTATTCACAGCGTGGACGTGCATAGTTCAGGAAAACAGAGAAGTCCTGAAGTTATTCCCAAAGGAATGAGTCACAAGATGTCTATGCTGCAGTCTGTTATTAAATGCTTGTGCAATGGTACTGAAAATAATAAAAACTAAATGTTTCGCACCTGAACTGGCTTCATGAAAAAGGAAAAAAGGCCTGCTAAAATTACACCAAACTCTCAGTCTTAGTCCATTCTTAATGAAATACTGTAGACTTAAATCTAAACTCCAACTGTTTTTAAACAAGTTTCCTCAAACAATGCATCAATTTGCCAATGTAGTCACAGCCCAAATTCACACCTCCAAAAGCAGAGTATACTTTTTATTCTCTTCAACACAAGATACAATGCCATCAATGAAAATATGTCTTTGTACTCATATAAGAAAGAAATACTTTATAATCCCATCACTAATCAGCATTAGTGACCCTTGTATTGGTATTTTGTTGTTGTTGTTGTTGTTAGATCTCTTTAGTTTCTTTTCTGTCTGTAAAACAATGGCCCATCTGGGTTTTCACTAGGATGTAAAAGGTAGCAACTTTGGTACCAAATAATATAAAAAACAAACATTATTTTTCCACTAACAATTGAGGGCCGTTGGGCGGGTTCTTAAACCCTCTAATACAGTGGTCTTCAACCACTGGCAGCAGACCACTACCGGTCCGTGGATCAATTGGTACCGGGCCACACAATAAATCATTAATTATTTCCGTTTTATTTATTATCTGAGTCTGAACGATCTTTTATTTTGAAAAATGTCCATATGCTCCTGCTTACATCTCGGTCACTTCAGCGCCCAAATTTAACCCACAAGCAGCAAAATGAGTAAGAAACAGACGTCTTTGGAAAGTTTCTTTGCTAAGGGGAAAAGGCCGAGTGAAGGACCCGCAAACTGCCGAGGAATAGATCTGTAACCCATTTGTCCACAAATCAGGTGAATCCACCATGTCTGTGCAAGAAGATCAACTGCTGTAGATCACAAATGACGGCGGTCTTTTAGGGGCCGTTCACATATAGCGTATTTTCTAGAGTTCGCACAAGCTTGTTATTTCCAACGGAGGTGTGCGGCTTGCACGCGCAAGCAGCGTGACGCGCTCACGCCTTCCAGACGCACACAGCTGAATGAATACCGGGAACGCACTGCGAGTCACGTGACAAGAACTGACCAATCAGCTTCAGCTTGTGTGGAATATACACATTGGCGGTAGACTAATTATCAACCTAGCAACCTACGAACCACCTCCCTCCCCGGTCAGCGGGAAAAATTGTCAAGCGTTGAGCGGTTGAGCGGTCCGCGGTGCTAAAAAAAATTGGGGACCACTGCTATAATAGGCCAGGCTGTCAAACCGTCCTGTGTTCATTTATTAGGGCTTTGCGATTATTTGAAATTAAATGTAGATCGCGATTCAGCAAAAGTTGCAATTCCCATGCACATTTTGTCAGGGAAACACAGCTCAGTAAACAGTAGCAAATGTTCTCTGAAGGCAAAAGAGCTCTCTCATGCAGAAAACTGCCAATACACCACACAGAAATCAGAAATCAAACAGAGCAAAGCATTTAACTGCTTTTGTTGATTCAATGTTACTAATAAACATACAACTACTGAATCATCTAAGAATTTAGGAGAGTTAATAGTAAAAAGGTTCATTAAATGTAGTATTTTCACATGCTTTTAGATCAACAGTTGTCAAATCACAGAATGATTGATCAATTTTAGAATGGCAACGATTAAATCTTTCGCAATCTTTTGCATTGCTTGTCAGTGAACTATGCGTTGGGGTAATGCATTATAAGTAACGCGAGTTAACCTCCTTAGCTCTTTAAAAAATATATATATATTTATATATATATATTGGGTATACAATCATATTCATAACCATAATGACATTAAGCACAATAATAAACAAGGAAAAAATTAAATTAAATAAAAGAACAGTAATAATAATAAAATTAAATAATAATAAAAAAATAGGGTACAGAGGCAAAATGATCAAATGAGATAATATTTACAAAGTCCTTAGAAAACTTTTTACAAGCAGTTTTTACACTTTTTTTTACTATATACATTTTGTAATGTGGTAATTAAACAATTTAAGTCACAAAAAAAATCTGCAAATTAGGTAATGATGAAGAAAGTTTACATTTGTGAATATAATATTTACCCATTAAAATAAATTGCCTATAAATTCTGTTATGTTTGTCATGAGAAAAGTAACAAATTATATCACACATGGAAAAAAATCAATGTTAAACATACATTTTGATGTAAAAACCTGATAAATCAGACCAAAACACTAAGTAATATTATTACTTTTATAAGTAACAAGTAAAGTAACGCATTACTTTAAAAAAATAAGTAATACTTTGAGTTACTACTTAATTGCAGAGCTCCTCTATTAACAAAAAGAATTTAAAAAAAATCCTGCCAGTTCTGAAAGAGATCAAGCCTCAGCAAGGTAATAAAAAGTAACGCAAAAGTAACGTAACATTACTTAACATAAAAGGTAACTAAGCAATGTAACTAGTTACTTTTATGGGGATTATCTCAATATTGTAATGCATTATTGCAATATTATTAATTGTAATGTAATATCATGGTTACTTCCAAAAGTAACAGCTGCTGGAGATTAACAGCTGATTACAAAGTCTGTTTTACTGGTCAAATGTGCATTAGTATGGCCTTTGATTTATCGCCCAGCCCTACCATGTATCTTTGCAACTGCTCAGGGAAGAGCATTAAGCTCTATGATCTTTGGAGCCAATTACAGTCATTTCTGTTGAGCGCATGAGCACAGCAGTCAATTAGCCATTAGCCAATCTTAGCCTACACCAAAACTGAAACCAAAACTTCTTAATGCACTTGTTGAAAAAAATGAAACTGAAAAAAAAAATGCTTTGTAATAATTATTAAATAATATAAAGTAATTTTGTAAGACGTATTAAATTTACATTAATAACTTAAATTCTACAGATAAAAAAGGCAGCCACATTTTTTTTGACAGCAAACGTTTATTGACAGTGAATGAGTAGAGAGGTATTATTTTACTAGTGTTGCCATGACAATGCCATCACAGTAGCGCTATTCCAAGCAGCAGGAACAAGTATAATACACAGAGCCGTCCTGTCGGCACGTTAGTTGAGAGAACTTTGATTTCTGTCTGTGTGCGGTACACATGCACAAATAAATATTTGGACACATGAGCGGAATATACACCGAATAATGAGCTGTTGTGAACTTTGACTGCATCGCGCATACAACCAGCTCGCTGAACTGAAGTCTGCACTTTTGACATCCCTAATATTGACACATTGTGAACACACTAAGTAATGCTAAACAATTCAAGGCAAAATTGCAAGATGCATATACTATATACGGCTGATAAAGAAATCAACAGAGAGTGTAGTTTGCATTTACTGTTCTGATGACAATATTCACATAACGCGCACTATACACAAACACCCGCATGCACATAAAAACTGAGGTATACTTGGGCTTTAATTGACAATGTCAGATTGCATCAACACTGAATTTTGAAATTTGGGTTTAGCTGATCACAGACAGCAATGTTGCCAATGTTCACCCATTGAGGAAAAGGGAAAGTAACTATGTTACCATATCACAACTATATCACTTCTCTGTTTCATTATTGTTGTCCAACATTTTATTAAGTTAAAACAAATGTGGCCATTTTTAAATTGAATGTGTCAGTCACAATCGGTGCATTCCAAATGAGGTGCCCTCCGTAGGGCACTTCAGAGTAAAAAAGCATGGCCGCCATATTGAAGTGTCATTCCAAACCGAAGTGATCAAAACTGGCCACTTCAAAGGGCCCTTTGGAGTGAAAGAGTTTGGAAAAATACAACTAACGGACACTTCTGGAAATCATCCTTCAGAGAAAGTGAGGGACCTTACAAAGGAATTAGGGCATAGGGATGAGCCCTTCAGATAGAGATCCACCCAGTGACAGCTACTTCTAGTCACTTTAGCAGTACAAAAAATTATTAAATTTAAAAATAAATAATGTTATGGTGCTTGGTGTTGCAAATTGATATATGAGATCATATTACATTACGGTAATATGAAGTTATGGCAAAACATACAACAACAGACTGTTTTGTATCAGCAGCTAGCTCTGTGCAGCTCTCACATGGTTGCACACTGAAGCTAAGCAGGGCTGTGCCTGGTCAGTACCTGGATGGGAGACCACATGGAAAAGCTAGGCTGCTGCCGGAAGTGGTGTTAGTGAGGCCAGCAGTGGGTGCTCAACCTGCGGTCTGTGTGGATCCTAACGCCCCAGTATATTGATGAGGACTCTATACTGTCTTTCAGATGTCCCGACTCTCTGTGGTCGTTAAAAATCCCAGGATGTCCTTCGAAAGAGTAGGGGTTTAACCCTGGTGTCCAGGGCAAATTTGCCCACTGGCCTCCTAACCATCCCCATATGATAATTAGCTTCATCACCCTGTCCTCTCCCAATCAGCTGGTGTGTGGTGTGCAGCCTGGTGCAATATGGCTGCCATTACATCATCCAGGTGGATGCTGCACACTGGTGGTGGATGAGGAGATGAGGTGGATGAATTCCTCTCTAAAAAAGTTAAACAACCACCAACCACAATGATGATTTATCTTTCACATTTAATTTATCAGACATCTGTGTGAGTGTGTGTGTGCGTCCTATCTATCATGAGGTCCCTGCAGGGCAGGCAGATAGATTTCTGCTATCTAAACCTCACGACTTCTTTTACAGTTTCTTCTTAGTGAGAAATATCATCTTCCTGAAGTCGCAGCAACAATAGTCAACCCACACTAGTGCTACTGAACAACCTTGTGTGTCTGCAGGACCAGAGGCAAACAACCCCATCTATAGAGCTCTGACACCCAATATTTTCACCAAAAAACCTGGCAATACATTAAAAGTTCACACATAATCCTGTCTCGTTTCAGTTCAATTCAATCCTTCATTTTCAATTGAACACACACACGCCACCATAATTTGATACTGAGTACCGAAATAAACATAACGGAGGTCGAAGCACTCGGGGCTGCATGATATTGGAAAAATCGAACATTGTGATATTTTCTTATTCTGCGATATACATGGCAAACACATAAAAATGATCAATAATATTACCGACTTAACACTGCATATCCTGCAACGTAATCATTCGCAATAATCACATCGCAGGATGCACAGCAGTGGTGTCTCAAAAGCAAAGCACTAGCCGAATTGGCTTAGAACACTGTGAACCATCTCCATTCAAAGTCTCCCTCGGCCATTCCTCAATGAAAACCAGCTTGAACATATGGATTGACTTTACCTTTTATAGCAGCACCAACCATTAGTTCATTCCAAATTAATGTACTGTTAACGGAGTTAGCCATGAGCAAGGAGTTAGTTAACGCTCAATTGAGGCTTTGATTTCCTTTCTACCAAGTCATTACACGACGCAGAGAGCTGAAAGATATTAGCTTGAGGAAGTCATCTGAGTCGAGTTAGCGGTTACCTCAAATTACAGAATTATGCTGACCTTTTGACAGCACCTAACAGAGAGCTGAGGGTTTTCCTAAATCATTCAGTATGCTCTTCGTATATTAGACTGCAACATTTGGCGAAAGCCGTCGCAGGGAGAGGCCCGAGCTGTGCCAACACCGTACGGGCCCGGGAGCCAACCATCACATTAGTGAGGATACGAGACTCTGAACAAACACTCTCACAAGCCCAACTGTTTGCCAAGCCTCCGAGGAAATCTGGATTCCACATAAAGAAAGAAAGAGAATGACAGAAAATATCCAAGTCTAAAGGAGAATGGGAGAGGAAATGACAGGAAGGAGCTAAAAAGGGGTTAACGGTGGTAAAACCGAACGACTCGCCGTCAGTGAGCCAAACCCAAGCATATGCTTTCCTTTAGCTGCTCCATACGTACGGGGATGAAGTTTACTTTGGTGGGACCAGTTTATCGGATTAATGTTATTTTGACTGGGCTCATACTGGGCAGCACGGCAAGTGTCATGCCATATGGATAATCCGTCTGGAAGAATCTTTAGGTCAGCATGGTTTATGGTGGTATCGTATTTTATTGTTGAGATTGTCAACGCTTTTATCACAATATACAGTATTATCGTAATATTGACTTAGGGGCTGTTCACATATTGCATCTAAAAGCGTGTGGAAAGCGCAAGCACCTCACTTTCTTCACAATTTTCTTTGTGCTCACGCTCCTTTGTCGTCTGACGTTGCTAGGCAACCATCAACAGCTTTCTCAGAGGATGGCAATCTGACAAAACATTGCTGCAGCTCTGAAACAAGGTTTATTTATGGAGAAAATGAAAATGTACTGCAGTGTTTGGGTGTTCTGAGGTAATTATTTTACCAAAATGTGTATATTCCATACAAAGTATGAAGCTGAACGGTCAGTTCTTGTCACGTGACTCGAGGTGCGCTCGCAACATTCTGAAATATCACTCCCAATATGCGCATACAAGCCACGTGCCTCCATTGGAAATAATGAACTTGCGCACGGAAAAGACACTATATCTTAACAGCCTCTTTGGGGCCATTCACACAGAATGTCTTTTTCCTTTCCAACGAGCTACTTTTCTATTGTTTTTCAATGTAAACACATGCTCGACGGACGTGTTTGCCCGCTACGCCATGTCAAACATTTTCAATATTCACATGCAGCGCATCTCATCACTGTCAGCTCCAAAAGCAGCGGACCAATCAGAAAAGCTCAGAGGCAGGGCAACTGTTGCGAGCTTCTGTTGATAATAGAAAGTTGGCATGTCAACGGTTTTATTTATCATTATATCATGGTGGAGGAGGTGCTCATTGTAGCTTTGTCCAGAAATACTGAATTATATGATGTATCTTGAAGTGCTTATCATAACATATTGTTTACCTATTTCTAATGGGTCTGTTACTACATCATGTTTATAATATCATGTCACGTAGACCTTTCGCTACGCTGCGCATTTTTAAAACCCATTCCTGAGCGCTTCAGGTCTGATAATAAAATATACTTCATTTATTGCTTTATATATCTTCAGAGTAAACAATTTAAGATGCAAAAGGATTATAAAGTAATTGATGGGGCAATATTGTTCGACAATAGAGATTTTTTTTACTCAATTACATCTATAGCGCTCAAATGATAAAATGACAATTTGCTGTTAAAGGGATAGTTCATCCAAATGTGAAAACGTATCTCTGCATTTAGACCTTGCTTTAGACCTGAGATTTTTGACCTTGACACAGTGATGAGGGCCTGCAAGGGTCCTCTCTATGATATCACTTCCTGTGGTTTTTCTGAATGTTGGTTACACCGCATGACTGGTTTGGTGGACATGTGCTATTTAAACCTTAAAAAGCAGTGCAGCAGTTTAGTTCAGATATTTTCTATGAAACAAAAAATGACAAACTACTTAATAGTTGTTGTTTTTTCATCATGATATTAAAAAACGTGGTCACACTTTACAATAAGGTTCCATTAGTTAATGCTAGTAAATGTATTTACTAAAATGATCTAATAATAAACGATACTTACACAGCATTTGTTGCTTAGAGTTCAATATTTACTAATGCATTATTGTGCTTGTTAACATCAGTTAATGCATTGTGAGTTGACAAGAATTAACAATGAATGACTTTATTTTAATAACTACTGTTAGCAAAGATGAATAAATACTGCAATAAATGCATTCAATCACAATAACTAATACAATCTTATTGTGGTGTGAGTAGGAAAGTTAAATCCCTTCCTTGAATATAAATAAGTTTTCATTTAGAAGTCCAAAACATGTTAATTAAAGAAAATGTGCAGTCAAATCAATTTTCTGTACATTTCTGGTATTGTTTTTTTTTTTTGTTTTTTTTTTTTTATGTCTCCATCCACAATAGTCACATCGCAGGTCTGCAATGTCGAATTAGGAGTATAGTTACCCAGGAGCCACAGTTGAAAACACTCATGATATGTGTAGTGCAAAGTTAAACCATAAAGTTACCAAAAAGTGAACTATCCCTTTAAAAAAGCATTTAGGCACAACAAATTAGAATGTTTATTACTTTAAGAAAGAGTCATTGTAATTATCTACTGTATACAAGTGGTTTTCTGAGAGTCTATCAGTATTCAGATACACAAATAGAATAATCAAATGAAAAACATAACACTGTATAGCATTCAATGAATATGCTATACAGTTAGGGATGCACAATATATCGTTTCAGCATCGATATCGTAATGTGCGAGTGTGCAATAGTCACATCGCACGATCTGCAATGTCAAGTAGGGATTGTAATTAACCAGACATTACCGTTCACAACATAGTGGCATCATTTCAAATCTTAACCTTAGAGTTTATTATTTACATTTGTTTTTAAAGCCTGCGACTTTAAGCATTTTAAGCTAATTTAATGCATTTAGGCACAATAAATACAATGTTTGTACCTTAAAGATTAATTGTACATGATAGTGCTATTATTATATTATACAGTGATCATTTATTTTTTGTTGTTGAATACTATTTGACTCCCCAGAAAGTCATAAATCATTGTTTATTTAATTTTTATATTTGCTCGGTTATATTTAACTTGGCTCGCCATTTTATTAAATTGTATTTTATGCACATATGCTCCCCTATAAAACCATCCCTATCAATATAAAAATGAGGAATTCTTTACAAAGAGATATTCAGGTCATCTTTTGAAACTGTATTCATATCGCAATATATATCGCAGGAAAAGAACATATTGCAATGTCAATATCGTGCAGTGGTATTTTACATTTGATTATTCAATTTGTGTACCTGCATACTGACAAACTCCCAGAAAACCACTTGTGTCTTTGCTTTACTATATTTATCAATACTTGTGACTGGTTTATTATATTTTACACAGCTGCTCTCACTTTCAAAATCATCACAATCAATCTAAAATTATGAATGATAATTGTGATCTATCTGCACTAATCCTGAGGTCAGTTTGAAAATTGTCCATTCATCGATGAGTCTCTGGCGTCACTCTCGTCAAAACATTAAGATGTTACATAATGGAAGTAACAAGTAGAGGAGATCAGGTCATGTGTGTGAGACCCTATTTTAAGAGAAGGGTGCTATTGAGACGTGGCCCTAATGCCTGCCCTTAAATGCCCCTGCCAATAGCACAAGGGAGGGGCATTTTGGAAGAAAAACAGGGAGGGCAGCTCTGGTTTGGTTGTTAGGTTGGGCCGAGTTGGGTCGCCTCGGGCAAGGCGCATATGGCAGAGCTCACAACGCCAGCTTTTTCTTTGACATGGGGATATTTTAATGACAGGGAAAGAGTCAAAGAAAACTTTCTCCCTCTCTCTCATTCTGACCACTTCCAACATCAAGCAGAGCCCATAGAATCTCCATATGGGACTTTCTGGAGAGCCGTTTTCGCAGCTGGCTGTTGGCCTAAAACAATCGCTCGAGCTCATTCGTGCACACACACACACACACACAAACACACATACGCACTCAGTCATCTCCACATGTGTACACTTTGAGTTCATCTTAGACACACTAGAAGGAGAAACAAAAAACAACATCCCCTTAAACGTCTGGCAGAGATGCTGTTGTTTGCCTGATGCTAAACCACAGAAAGAGGAAGAAAAGAAAACGACACTGACGTCCCTATCTGTATTGCCTCACAATGGGAAACGACCTTATACCATTATTCCTCCTAATAAACCACAACGCGACAAGATTCCAACGACAAGCTAATTGTATGCCTGCCCCAGATGCGACACAACAGAAAAATTTATATACCAGAGTCATTAAGAAGTGCAGAATTGCACAAAAGGTTTATAATCTAATAAATTCATATTAAACCTCTTTAACATCATTAAAAGTAGCCAACAGAGTGAGTTACTGTTTGCGGTCACCACTCTGACGTTCATTTTCAAACAGTTTGCTAGTTATTTTATTTAAATATCTGAGGTAAACTGATGCTGATTTTTCAGTATGGTAATAAATGTCACATAAAATGATATTCATACTCACATTTTTAGCATTTAACACTGGATAAAGCACATAATCAGCACCTGAGGTGATCATTGTCATAGTAGTTTATGCTGTTATTCAGCTGTGATGTGGCACAAACTGAAACGGTTTCTAAAATAAACATTTTTAGCATCAATTCAATTTAATTTAAGTTTATTTGAACACTGGAAAAAATATCCCTTATTTAACAGCTTCCATAATTTGTGATTCACAAGTTGTGAATTGCATTATGGGCGTTTTATCTCAGCTCTGTCGACGTTTGACTTTAAAACTTCAACGCTGCGGTTTTAACAAAGGTCACTTTTATTGCCATTTTAATAGTTTGAGACAAGATATTGTTTAAAAAATAATAATATAGAGAGAATTAAAATAACAGAAAAAGTACTGGCAGTTTATTAGCAGGTTTGCAAGACAAACACAGACAATATATCATGTCAAACTATTAAAAAATGAAAACAAAACCCACTTTTCTAACTTTTCAACATTAAAAGCTTTAAAAGGAAAGATCAAGATCCCGTAGTCCAATTCAAAAGCATAAAAGAGTGAAAAAAACATGAATCACAAAATACGGGTAAGTTTTTTTACAGTGTATAGCCCTTTTCACAGTAATTAATTGTTTCAAATAATAAAGCATCACTGTCACAGATGGTAAGGACAAAAACTCCTTTTAACATGGAAAAGACACCTTTTATCACGTGTCGTAATGTCACAGCGTGTGTAATTAGAACAACGTGTCAAAAGTACATTGGAGATTCTCTGACTAGCGTTCAGACATCCAGAGATTGCGCTGCCATGTAGTGCTGGATTCATTTTAATCCAAATCCAACAACAAGCTGAAAAAAAAATATTTAAAAAAAAAAAAAAATCACAAGCCTTACTCATGTCATCACTTAGTGGAAGCTTTTCAGGCAAAGCAACTTCAAATACACTAATTGCAAAGGACAAAAACCCCAGAACAATCTGAGGTTAAGGTCTTACCTTCAAGGAAACTTTCACAATGAAGGAAACTAAAGAGTTTTCCAATTGAAGGGTTATCCTAACCTGGGACTGAACCA
Source organism: Danio choprae (assembly GCA_903798125.1). NCBI lineage: Eukaryota > Metazoa > Chordata > Actinopteri > Cypriniformes > Danionidae > Danio > Danio choprae. The sequence goes on from CAIGQW010006673.1 coordinate 2,396,382, forward strand.
GTGACCTTTATGTTCTCACTTGTGTTTTTTAATCGCTGGATGTCGTTTCCACTTAAAAGAAACATGGAAGTATCTAAAATGTCAGTTCTCCTTATAAGATTTCTAGTGTTTGTTCTGACTGGTGGCAAGCAGACAGGATAGTATATAGAGGAATTACAAGATTTACGGTGGGACACATACAATTAGAAATAGATCTACATGTACAACTGTACAAGGCTAACTAACCCGAACCTATATTCTCATAAAGTGATTTATTCTTGTCACATGAACCGTCAGAATCATTATAATATACTTAGAGGGACTCAACAAACTTCTTCTCATTATGAATGTTCAAATAAATTGTCCTGCCTAATACTTTTATGGAAATATCATTCCTGAAACGATAAGACTGTATTTTTTACTTATACATTTTTTTGATTTAATATAAAAATATTTATTGTCACTTTTAACAATTGAATGCATTCTTGCTGTATAAATATATTTAAAATATAATTTGCAGTTGCATATGTCACATCAGAATGAATAATATTAACTATAAACGAGATATGATCATGTGAACTCTAGTAATAAAAGATGTGATTACTGTAATACTTATTTTATTGGAAACTCTGTTCACCTCTAACTATTATGTACAATTTATAGATTTTAAAACTATATCTCTTTTTGTTCAACTTTAATATTCATTCATTCATTTTCTTTTCGGCTTAGTCCCTTTATTAATCTGGGGTCGCCACAGCGGAATGAACCCCCAACTTATTCAGCATATGTTTTACGCAGCGGATGCCCTTCCAGCTGCAACCCATCACTGGGGAAACTTTAATATTATATTACAGTATAATATTATATCATTTAGGGCTGAGCTGATAAACGATATTATATTAATATATGTCAATAATAATGTCAGCTCTGGACTTCTTTTTTACTCTATATTGATCTAAGAGCCAGTCACACAGCAGAAATGTGCAACAATGGAAATTTAAAAATGTGTTGATATTAGAGATGTACTGAATGTTCGGCCAGCGAGAATGTATCATCCGAAAATGTTATGCCATTTAATGAACTCTCCGATTTTTGTGGCTTCAGTCAATGTTGGGGTACTCTTTTAAAACTGGAAGCATTAACAACTTATATCGAAATATATATCGTTATCGTTCAATATGGAAAATAAATAGAGATTGCATTTTTGCCATATCGCCCAGCCCTAATATCATTACATTTAAACGGACAAGAAACCTTTGGCATGACCTAAAAATTAACAGTAAAAATGCATGTTATTACTAAATTTTTTTATTTTAAAACATTAAAACTTCCCTTATTTGAAACGTATAAATAAGTAAATAATTTAAATTAAATATTAAATGTGTCCAAGCTATATTTGTAATAATCAGCAATTTTAGTTCATGCGGTGTCACGTTTACGTGGGGCATCCAGAAAATGCCAATGACATCAGACATGTGCCTTGCTCAGAAATTCTGCAAGCATTACAAATCTTTCGCTTAAGACGAGACTTAATCAGTGGGCTGAGCATGAAAATAGTTTCCACAGACAGATGTGAGGAAAAAAAAAACACCTCTGTGACCTTAAGCTCATTTGCGCTCTGTAGCTGGGTGAGGGGTTACAGGGTCCGATAGACAGGAAGGTGGTGAAGTGTTGCCTACACATGTCAGCTCTAACTCACTGTCTGCTTTCTCTATGCGTGGTTGTACCGACAGAGGAAACGCACACATTCAGAGCTGGTCTTTGTTCCTCTTTCAGCTTTCTAGCTCTCTCTTTCCAAGTGCGACTCTTACTGAAAAAGCTGATGGGGACAATCCCACTGAACGTCACACAGAATCATCCTTCCTCTCTTGACTTCATCAAATAAATGACGCGCTCAACTACACATCCAAAAAGATTCCCTGAAAAAGAGCTGTCGTTTTCTTGTGGCTGCTTCTCAATACTTCAGTAGGGAAGCACCAATGATTTTTCTATGCAAAAAAGAGAAGCTATTTTTCTACTTTTTCGATTAGGATTTGCAGTTGGTAGGTTCACTAACTTGACAAAACAGAATCAACAAAAATCGTACAAGTGATACATGCATTGTGTTAAAATGTTACCTAAATTAGAACACAACAGGACCCAAAATAGCAACTTTTTAGGTCAAATCAGTATGATGAAGCACTAACAAAAACTAAAACAAAAAGATCTACTGTGATTGTAAAAGAGATGATTCGGAAATGAAACTAGCAATTAATTACAACACTGAATGTCAGAGAAAGCATCATCTGAAACTGCCAGTTATTTGCATTTTTATTTTTGGCTTAATGTCACACCAGTTAACACGTGATTCACAGATTCACAAATAACCACCAACAACCGGAATAATCATAATTTACGTTTATTTTTAGCAAATAAAGGAACATTAGGGATTGTTTGAATAAATTGGATCTTTACAAGTCAAACATTTTAGCCCCCTGTGAATTTTTTCTTTCTTTTGCAAATATTTCCCAAATGATGTTTAACATAGCAAAGAGTTTTTTTCCACAGAATTTCCTATATTTCCTATTTTTCGTCTGTGAAAAGTCTTACGTTTTGTTTCTGCTTTTTTTTTTTTTTTTAACATTTTAAGGTCAATATTGTTAGCACAAGTATTTATGTGTATAAAGCGACCCTTACCGTACACCACGCCTGCCAAAGTGTACCATTTGGCAGTGGAGACACAAGCCTGATAAAGATGACCCATACCAAACTGAACCGTACCATTCATACATTTATCTGTTGACTGGAAAATTCTCAGAATAGCATTTTAATGTTGCTGACAAATTTGCAGCCCTTTGCAAATTGTATATTATGCATTTTATTATTCATTCATTCATTTTACTTCAGCTTAGTCCCTTATATATCAGGGCAGCGGTATGAACCGCCAACTATTCTAGCATATGTTTTACACAGCGGATGCCCTTCCAAGCCACAACCCAGTAAACACCCATACACCCTCATTCACACCCACTTATACACTACGGCCAATTTAGTTCAACTAGTTCACCTATACCACGTCTTTGGACTGTGGGGAAAACCAGAGCACCAGGAGGAAACCCACGGCAACACGGGGAGAACATGCAAACTCCACACAGAAATGCCAACTGACCTGGCTGGGACTCGAACCAGCGACCTTCTTACTGTGAGGCAACAGTGCTAACCACTGAGCCACCATGCCGCATGAATTATATTATTGTTTCCAAATTAGGAAACATCCTAATGGATTTTTTTTTTTAAACACAAGATGTTTAGCCTTTACCTCATTATTAGCTAGGCGCCGTATTCTACTCCACTGGAAATCAAATAAGCCTCCTACTACATCCCAACCGCTGGATTTTTTCTAAAAAGGTTAGATTCTCTGGGAAAACTACTTTCTTTAAAAAGTTGCAATGTTTTTTCATTTACTTTAAGTCTTTTAACATCTTGACTTCCATTTAATAGATGCACTCTCCTTCCTTTTAATTTTTTTTCTTAGTAATTCAATTTATTGGTTTTAACTATTATTACCTAATACTGTTTAAATGTACATATTTACTTTCAACATTGACAACATATCTGAACATTTGATTGTGGTTTTTGAATGACTGTAATTGGTTGCCAGTCCAGTTTTATTACTAGTCTGTACAGTTTTATTACTAGTCTGTACAGTTTTATTACTTTTCTTTCCATTTTTTCTCTTTCCCTTATTTTTTTCTTTCCTTTTTTCTTTTCTTTAATTTATTTTCTTAAAACAACAACAAAGATAACGACATGTAACAATTTGTATTGTAATGGTGTTTGTTTTTTTGCAACAAAAAATCTGAACATAAATACAAGATGTTCTTAGAAAACTGGAACCAAGAAAGTATTGAAACAAGCATGACCTATTGAACTCATAAGCAATGCACTTCCTCTTGCACATTTGACTCTTCTGTCAAATAAAGGTTGCGTTTCTAAAGAAGTGGCTGTTCGTGCGAGGCCAGCCAGAGCTTGATATGTCATTACTGTACAGTATAAACTCCAAAGTGCCAACCACTTCAAGTGTCTCAGATCCCAGGGGAACAGTGTTTAGCAGACTAATAGATGCTGCTCAGGCTTTGCTCCAGTCCACAGATGATCTACACAGCAGTAGTTGTGTTCGGACCAAAAGAAGGACAAGAATGGAACAAAAAACAATATACATGTACAAATTGATTGACAAGCTGGCCAAATGTGGGTTGTTTTTTTGACTGAGAGCATCAATATAATGTTTGATTATAATGTTTGATAATATAATGAACCACAAAACTAGTGGTAAGCGTAAATTTCTTTGGAAATTTGGATTTATAAAAAAGCTTTCTGTTGATGTTTGTTGGGATAGGACAACCTTTAGTCGAAATACAACTATAGAAAATCTGGAATATGGTTAAATAAAAAACCTAAATACTGAGAAAAATTATTTTAAAATTGTCCAAATTAAGTTCTTAGCTCAACAAGAAATTTACAATATGGGTGACATGGTGGCTCAGTGGGTAGCGCTGTCACCTCACAGCAAAAAGGTCGCTGGGTCAGTTGGCATTTCTGTGTGGAGTTTGCATGTTCTCCCCGTGTTTGCGTGGGTTTTCTCCAGGTGCTCCAGTTTCCCCCACAGTCCAAAGACATGCGGTATAGGTGAATTGAATGAAGTAAATTATCCGTAGTGTATGTGTGTAAATGAGTGTGTATGGATGTTTCCCAGTACAAAAAATATGCTGGATAAGTTCATTCCGCTGTGGCAACCCCTGATGAATGAATGAATGATGAATGAATGAAAATTTACAAAATGTTTACATGGAAAACTACCTTTCCTTAATATTATAACAATTTTGCCAAAA
>CAIGQW010006673.1:2428573-2463059 GCA_903798125.1 Danio choprae
TATATTAATAATTTTTCACAATATTTCTATACACTTTGATCAGATTTATTTTTGTTAGAACTGTAATTTTTGCTTATATTTTTAAATGTGTAATAATTTTGCATAATATTTATTTTTTATTTGATGCATGTTTATATGCATGTTATATGCATGTTTGTATATCCTAATGAAATCTTTTATTTTTATATTACTGTATTGTTTTGTTAATTAAATTAGTTATTAATTATTTGTCAGCATTTATATTTTAATGTTCATTCTTTTCTCAATACATTTCTTCAGACCACCTCATTTGTAGGCCAACAGCGTCTATAACTTCTTCCACCTGCCATTTAATACTTTTACAATAAATGATGGATTTCCTGCATTCAAAGCTTCTCTTGTCTCATTATTCTTCTCTGCTTTTTATTTTGTGAGGTACAGTAGCCTCATCACATGCCTGTCTTCACTGTTATAATTGTCTTCCTCTCCAAAAAAATTCACACATCAGTGATATGTGGAGTCCAACTGTCCACGGAGAATTAAAGAATTTCCAAACTGTCATATTAGACTTTAAAAAAAAGGGATTTAGATGGAATAAATACCTCATTTCAGCATTTCCTCAGAAAGTCTGTAAGAGAGGTGATCTTTGGGCCCATTAAGCATAACATGGAAAGACTGAGGTTGACTATGCTGTACAGAGCCAAGTTCTGATACAGTCTGTTTGTTTTCCAGTGTTTTGATTCCTTTTTACATTTTCTCAGTCTCCCTGGATCTACTTAATGCAGTTTAGCACTCAGTTCCTGCACTGGCTCCCAGCGAGTCTGGCTGGAGAGGATCTGAAATAGAATCAATTAGACTAATCAGGCTGTGAAATTGAAAACATCCTAGGTTGCATCATACAATGGATGTGGTGTGCCAGTCGAAGACTTGTAACATTCAGTGGACCCACTCATTTACATCATTCCTCATTGCTTCCTCTTGTCTACGTGGACAAACACACATGCACACAGGTCCCGATGAATGAGTGTCAATCTGTTCCAGCATTGGACCAGGACACGACTGGAAATTGAGCTAACACTCACCTCACACCTAATACACAAACAGACAATGACAGTGTTCTAAAAAACACACAACTGTCTGCTAGTAAGAAGTTTGGTAGTGAAGTGAATGGCTATGTTTAGACTACAATACTGCATACTGCATGGCGTACACTTTGTTCTGCCTTGTTTTTTTCCACAAACTGAATGTGAAATGTCAAAGTTACTTTTACAAACAAACAAAAAACCCACGCCAACACAGGGAGAACATGCAAACTCCACACAGAAATGCCAACTGACCCAGCCGAGGCTCGAACGTGTTTATTTCTACATTTACACTTATTGACATCATTACCATCAATCCCTTAACATCTTTCAGTTCCATTAAAGGTTCTTTATAGTTGAAAAAAGCTCTTTCAATTCTTTAAACATTTTCAAAAACGATGTACAAATGTAATTATTGTTATTTTGTCAGACCCCCTAGTCATTGTGGCCATCTATGGGGTGCTGGAGCCAAGTTTGAAAATATGTTATATGACATAGCTGCAAAAACTGTAATTTGAAACCTTATTTTTAGGAGTGTATGCATTTGGCAGATGCTTTATCCAAAGAAGCTTGTATTACAACCCCAAATCAGAGTTGGGACAGTATGGAAAACGCAAATAAAAAAGAAAGTACTGTTTTTTTAATTTACTTTGACTTGTATTTATTGCAGACAATACAACAAACATTATTTAAAGTGTTCCTCATGATTTTTATTGTTTTTTTTAAAAACACGTATTTCAATTATGGTTCTTGCAACACATTTCAAAATAAGTTGGGACAGGAGCAGTTTAGGGCTCGTAATCAGGTAAATTGGTTCAATAATGATATGATTTGAAACAGGTGACATCAACAGGTGATAGTGATTATGATTTGGTACAAAAGCAGTATCCAAGACAGGTCTAGTCTTTTAGGAGCAAAGATGGTCCAAGGATCGCCAGTTTGTGATATGTGAGAAAATTATGAAAATGTTTAAAAACAATGTTCCTCAAAGAAAGATAGGAAGACATTTGGATATTTCATCTTTAACAGTGCATAACGTCATTAAAATATTCAAGAAATCTGGAGAAATTTCAGTGCGTAATGGACAAGGATGCAAGCCTAAGCTGAACAACCCTGATCTCCGATCCCTCAGGCTGCACTGCATCAAGAATCGTCATTCAACTATAAGCGATATCACCACATGGACTCAGGACTACTTTGGCAAACCTTGTAAAGTATCGCAAAACATAGTTACATCCACAAATGCCAGTTAAAACTGTAAAACTGTGCCAAAAGGAAGCCCTATGTTAACAATGTCCAGAAGTGTCGTCGAATTCTCTGGGCTCGGAGGCATCGGGGATGAACCATCATACAGTGGAAACGTGTACTGTGGTCAAATGAATCAGTATTTCAGTTTTTTTGGGGAGAAATGGACGCCGTGCTATGAACCAAAGAAGAAAAGGATCATCCAGACTGTTACCAGCAACATGTCAAAAGCCAGGGTCTGTCATGGTACTGTCATGGTCTGGGATCATGGCATCATTAATGCTGAAAAGTACATAGAGATTTTGGAGCACAATATGCTGCCTTCAAGAAGACATCTTTTCCAGGGAACAGTCCATACATATTTTAACAAGACAATGCAAAAACACATTCTGCACACATCACAAAGTCCTGGATGTGGAGGCAGAGAATACAGTACTTGACTGGCCTGCCTGCAGTCCCGACCTGTCTCCAATTGAAAATGTGTGGCGCATTTTGCATTTCAACAAAGACCCTGCACACAAAAAGATTGCTGATTTGAACCTCGGCTGGGTCAGGTGGCATTTCTGTGTGGAGTTTGCATGTTCTCCCCGTGTTCACATGGGTTTCCTCCGGGTGCTTTAGTTTCCCCCACAAGTCCAAAGACATGCGCTATAGGTGAATTGGGTAAGATAAATTGTCAGTGAATGAGAGATGTATGGGTGTTTCCCAGTGATGGGTTGCGGCTGGAAGGGCATCCGCTGCGTAAAACATATGCTGGATAAGTTGGCGGTTCATTCCGCTGTGGCGACCCCTGATTAATAAAGGGACTAAAGGGTGTGAGTTTTGTATTTCATTGTAAGTCTTGTATGACATTCTCTATGACCACAAAAACACCAGTGCATTCACATAATCAACAATACAGTACTACTCAGTGAGAAACTTCAGAATCAGAATCAGAAAGAGTTTTATTGCCAGGTATGTTCACACATACGAGGAATTTGCTTTCGTGACAGAAGCTTCTACAGTGCAACAGAACTACAGAGACAGGACAAAAAACAGCTAATAAATATATTTTAAAAATAGAAGTAAGTAGTGAGTGCAAATATGCAAATTGACAAGTGTATGTACAGGTATATTACTATATACAACATTATATGTGCTGCTGTTATGTGTAAATTGGCATGTAAGTATGTTGTTAAATAAGTGTATATGTGTAGAAAAGGTGTATAGCTAGTAGTGATGTTTGTTTCACAATTACTATCGTCAAGTGTTCATAAGATGGATTGCTTGAGGGAAGAAACTGTTTCTGTGTCGGGCTGTTCTGGTCCACAGTTCTCTGTAGCGTCGACCAGAAGGTAAAAGTTTAAAGAGGCAGTGTGCTGGGTGTGAGGGGTCCAGAGTGATTTTGGCAACCTTTCTGCTCGCTCTGGATAAGTACAGTTCTTGGAGAGTAGGGAGGGTTGTACCAGTGATTCGCTCAGCAGTCCGAACTATTCGAGTTGTCAAACTATCCAAACTTTCAACTTGAAGTTTAATGCCTCAATTAATGCAGCTTTACACTGAAATCTTTATAAAGTTCCAGCATTTGATAAGCTGTTGTAAATGACTCTGCAGCAGAGTTTCCAAACACATTCCTGGAGCACCAAAACCACATATTTTAGAGTATCCTTTATCAAAAACACACGGCCATCTCATTAGTGTAGAGACCTAAAATAGATGTGTCAAAAGATATGCAAAATGTGCAGATCTTGGGCTCCTTCATTAACATGTTGGAGAAACAGTGCTCTACACACATACACCTGTGACCTCATTAGATCAGTGTTACTGCGCCACTGCATCTGTGTGTCTTGCTCCTGTTACATCAACTAAATTATCTATTTTTTTATGTAATGAAGTATGAGTGATACCTGCTTGCATTCTGCAATTAAAAATGTTGAAATTAGAAATTAAAGATTTAATTTGAAGACCATGATGCTCTTCCACAATCAAAGAAACTCTTCTCACGAGGAAGAAATGTTGATTGCTTGTGTGTGTGTGTGTGTGTGTGTGTGTGTGTGTGTGTGTGTGTGTGTGTGTGTGTGTGTGTGTGTGTGGTCCTGGTATTTATCACATCAGGACCAAATACCTCTACAAGTATAGTCATTGCAGTAGTTTTTGACCTTGTGGGGACATTTTTGGTCCCCATGCATGCAATGCATGCAAGCAGACAAACCAGTCTGCAGGAGTATGAGTAACTTTACTTGTTTACTACTGTACTTAACTTTCTACTTTACTTAATAACAATTTAATTTGATTATACTCATACTTTTAAAATTATTACATATTTTAGTAAAACAGCATTATTTTATTATTTCAACTTAACTTTAAACAAAAAACTTAAAAATGACATTTTTATTTCCTTCAGACTTATGCACATTACTTATATATGTTCAGTTGACTTGTAAAAACCAATGGTGGTTATTTTCATTCCTCAAGCACATCTTTCAGCTTGTTATAATCATTGTGAAATAAACTATTAAGTTATTATACTGCAATTAAATAATTAGTGCAGTCAGAGGAGCCCAAAGGTGCATTAAATATTCTAGTACACTCTTAAAAATAAAGGTCTGGGAGCTGTTTTTGAAACCAACGTGTTCATATTGATACCTCAAAGAAATATATTAGTACCTTTTAGGTACAAATGACATCACTTTAAAAAGGTACTGTCCCAGTGATCGTTCCCGTACCTGAGTGTATTTTCATTCTGTCACTCATTATCACTTTAATACACATTCTTGTGTTTCTGGGCTCTACATCTTGCGCTTTGAAAGGATATTTCACCAAAAATGAAGTCTACTATACTGCATTTCAAAATGCAGTGTCAAACAAAACACACAATCTCTCTCTCTCTCTCTCTCTCACTCTCTCTCTGAATAAGATAATCAAGGTCTTCTGGATTACTTTAGCCTTGTCCAAATTCTCACACTTGCTGTATTTGCAGTTGACCACCTGACTATACTTCATTGACGTATTTCCTGTATTTGGCCCAAGTCTTCAAGTAGGTGTGAAGATCCAGAGTGGAAATGTAGAATTTCCTACCTTATGGGACACACTTGTAAAAATGTTAATCCATGTAGCGGTTTCCTTCATTTTGCACATGCAACTTCAGAAATGTTAATGCTTATTCTGTGGTCCCTAACAAATGACACAATTTTATTAACGTGCCTCAAAATGTGTTTTTCTCAAACAGCAGTTTCATGATTTTTACAAAATACATAACCTACCCGAGCAAGACTTTACTTTTCACCAAGAATTGACCAATGTCATTATTTAAATATAATTTAATTATAATTATTTCACTTACACTGAAAAGTTTGTGGGCCTCACGGTGGCGCAGTGGATAGCACGTTCGCCTCACAGCAAGAAGGTCGCTGGTTCAAGCCTCGGCTGGGTCAGTTGGCGTTTCTGTGTGGAGTTTGCATGTTCTCCCTGTGTTGGCGTGGGTTTCCTCCGGATGCTCCGGTTTCCCCCACAAGTCCAAAGACATGCGCTATAGATGAATTGGGTAAGCTAAATTGTCCGTAGTGTATGTGTGTGAATGGGTGTGTATGGACGTTTCCCAGAGATGGGTTGCAGCTGGAAGGGCATCCGCTGCGTAAAACATATGCTGGATAAGTTGGTGGTTCATTCCGCTGTGGCGACCCCAGATTAATAAAGGGACTAAGCTGAAATGAAAATGAATGAATGAATGAATGAATGAAAAGTTTGTGACTGCACCAACCATTTTTTCAGAGATTATTAGTAGTCATGTTTATTTCAGGACTCTGGGTGGGCCATGTCATTATTTCAAAGATTATTTTAGTTCTGCTGATGTTTATAAATTTCAGTTTTGATGTTGTACAATGAAGATATTCTCATGTAACACTTAGTGTTCCAATGTTTAATGAACCAAGCTCATCACTGTTTATACCAGTGCCTGAATTTGTGTACACGTCCTACTGAAACACGACCTCGGGAGCTAGGGTGCTGATTCAAATGCACACTGAGTGTGTAATCATGGGAGTTGTTGTCTTCATTACATTCATGTTCATGGATGAATTAAAAGTATTCAAAACTTATTATCATGACAGTACGAAGCAGAGTACGTGAAAATACTCTGTTAAAGTAAAACAAGAGCGCTGAAGCAATTGCTAATGAGAAACAAGCACAATGGGGCATGAAATCAGCAGAGCTTTTATTATGCCACAGTTGACCGCTTCCTGTTCTTCCGGTTGTGATCATGTTGGGAAGAAGCAGCGCTTTTTTATCATACTAAATACATTTTAAAGTTCTGTTATAACGCTGCTCTGTGCAATCTAATAACACACACAATATATTAAAGCGTCTTTGGTGTTTTCTTGTTTCCTGTTGACTTTATTCTGCAATGCTCTTTTTTTTGCGATTGGTTTAGAACTTCAGATTCAGTTGCCTATGGGAGAAAGGACTTGGAATAATAAACGGCAGATAACGGTCAAACTACTTGCTCTACAAACAAGTGTGTTCATGACTATACTTAAAAGTAGAATAGTATAGAAAGGAAAAATCAGTTTGCAACATGAAGCTAGAAATCAATGCAAGTGAATGAGATCGGAAGTCTCGAGCCAAAACGATTGTAATGGCGCTCGTATGTCAAGAACAAGGTCAATAAAACCAAACTGGAAATCAGGGGTGTGTGATGTCATTAGCATTTCGACACATGACACACTCACTGTGTCACAAATTAAAATAGCTTATTTCTCTTGATTTGAACATTCCTCGAAACATGTGGGATGATCTAAGTACAAAAATCAGATAAACAACAACACACATCACTGTTTTAGTGGTTTCTGGATATTTAAATTTTAAAAAAATGTTACGTATTCTGCCCTTAGCAACACATTTGTAGGTGAACTATCATTTTTACACACTGAAAAAAATTATTCATTGGATTTACTACATTTTTTTAAGGTAAGTGGTTGCAAACCATTTAAATGGGCTGAATTTATACAAACAAATTAGGTTGGACATTACTACATTTAATTTGTTTAAATTCAGTCCACATAAATTGGTTGCAACCACTTACCTTAAAAAATGTAGTAAATCCAATGAATCCTTTATTTTCAGTGCAGTAACAAGAAAGACAAAAGGAATTCACAATGCAAAGGGGTCACAGTATTGTTTAGGCACAGATTCTTCTTCTGTTTGGCGTTTGTCTTATTTCCTCACCCAGCCAGACTCCTTCTCCAGTCCTTGTTAAATCATGGCGGTGAATTATAGCCGATAAAGAGATTGGAAAAGCGAGCTATGAAGGCTCCCCGTGTTATTCCCCAACCAGATCTCACATTACAACGCTGGACTTTTCAGCCAACCGTCCTCCGCAAGTTTACATGGGCAAAGCCCTCTCTCCCCTCAACATCTAAAAAGATTTCCCAAGTACACTTATTCTGTGTTATTTTAACAGCCCGCTCATTCAGACTCGATTCCTCCAAACATTGCTGAAAGAAAAGGATAACAAATAAAGTGGTACCGCTGTGTAAATTCTCTGCTTGCCCACATTTTTTAACAATGTCTCATAAAACACTGCCTGCAAGTGGTTGTAAAAAATGTTGTCTTCACTCAATTCCTCCAGCTTTGGTTTGGCCTATTTGTAGTGAGCATGGAAATCTGCTGCGATCTGTGTGACTTTGTTTAACACATTTGACATCTGTTTATTATCTTTGAGGGGGGAAAAGATATATAGAGCTAAACTAAACCGTTAAAGTCCTGTGAAGTGCTTTGAAATGTGCATTTTTGTTGGGTGTGTGACGTAATTTGAACTGAAACATAAAGACAGGGCGGACATAGAGTAGCTCCTCCTTTTTAAAAGAAAACAGCCAATAGCGGGGGGTTTTTTCAACTATGCCAGTGAGAGTGGTTGAGCTCAGGTGCATCAATTTAATTCAATTCAATTCATCTATATTTCTATAGCACTTCTACAATTGTGTCAAAGCAGCTTAACATAGAAGTCCTAGTAAATTGAAACTGTGTCAGTCCAGTTTTCAAAGTTAAAGTTCAGTTTAGTTCATTTCAGTGAGGTTTATTTTCACTCCTGAAAGTCCAAACAATGAAGGGCAAATCCATCGATGCGCAGCTCCACAAGTGTCAAACCAATGGCGACAGTAGCGAGGTACAAAACTTCACCAATTGACAAAAGTGAAGGAAAAAAAACTCAAGAGAAACCAGGCTCAGTTGGGCACGACCATTTCTCCTCTGGCCAAACTTCCTGTGCAGAGCTGCAGTCTAGGCACCAGGGCTGCAGAAGGCTGGACGTCCATTGTTGAGGAGCTGCAGGTGTGAGTAGGTCACCGGCGGTTGTACAGGCTGGCCCACGTGATCAATGCGGAGACTTGTCTTTCATTGGGTCTTTCAGCAATCAGTCTCACACTCTCCACTTCTCCATGACCGCCACAGCATCTGCTCAGTATACGGCCTGGTCCAGGGTTGTGGAGACCTCTAGATGTCCTCTATGGTTGGCATCATCTCTTCACAGGACTTGGATCACATAAATGGCGCTGCACAATCTCTGGAGGGCTCGGGATGAGTATCCCCAAGTGGAAATAGAGAACAAAGAAAACAATTAGCGTAGCTGCTTCAATTTCATCAAATGAATAAAATGAGCTGCAATTTCATCAAATGAAAAGCAAATGAGAAGATTCTTTAAGAGGGCGGGGCTTGTCAGATACTAGACAACATTTGATTGGTCAGAAGAGTTGATGAGAAACTGAAGTATGAGATGACGTCAAAAAAAAACATTGATTCATTTAGGCATAAGTGACAAACTGCTAGCTTTGAGTGTATACATCTTCTAAATGCAAATATTGTCACTGTTTTGGAGAGAATGTACTTACCACTTACCACATATTAACCCTAACATCTAAAAAACTTTATTTTAATTTCACAAGGACTTTAAAATCTGCATAATTCGGAAGCTTCAACTGTTTTTCTTGTTTGTTTTTCATATTGTAAATTCTCTTTGTTTGAATACTAGTTGGGCGTCATGGTGGCGCAGTGTGTAGCACGATCGCCTCACAGCAAGAAGGTTGCTAGTTTGAGCCCCGGCTGTGTCAGTAGGCATTTCTGTGTGGAGTTTGCATGTTCTCCCCATGTTCGCGTGGGTTTTCTTCCGGGTGCTCCGGTTTCCCCCACAGCCCAAAGACATGCGGTACAGGTGAATTGAATAAGCTAAATTGCCTGTAGTGTATGAGTGTGAATGCAAGAGTGTATGGATGTTTCCTAGTGTTGTGTTGCGGCTGGAAGGGCATAAGCTCTTATGCTCTTAACTCTGTTCTACCGAACATTCTTCCTGCTACACTTTCAGTTTACTCTGGTGAATTTTTGCATAGTCCATTTCTCGTGAGATGGCAGTGGTGACTGAAAGAATCCATTTCTTGGGGGGAACATTTTCTATATGTATTGTGACACAGTTCTTAGAGAAATGGAATATTAAATGAGTGGGCATGGCTTGTTTTTTCTACTGCGAGCAGATTAGATGTAGTAAAAAAAGGCATTTCATTCAGAAAGATGAATTGTTCACCACAAAACGACCAATGTGAGCTAACAAAATCAATATGGTTAGTTTTGATTTCATGTGTACTTTAAGTGTTATAACCTGGTGTTAGAGCTATAGCTTGGTGTAATAAGTGATCATACACACAGACGCATAAATCGCCCTGATAATAAACTTCATCAGTTCAGTTTAGATCTATTTAAAGTGTCCTTCTTTTCTCTCTCTCTCTCTCTCATCATCCCCACAGAGCGCAGTAAACCAACACCAGTGCTGTGATCCCAGGCTGTGCGGCTCTAAACCAGAGATGACATCACCCACCCCACCAGCCTCCCTCCATTTTCTCAAACAAAGCCCAGTCCAAACCCAGATCTATAATTACAGTCTTAATCTGTACGCTGCCAGAGGCTGTATAGACTTGGGGTTTGGTTTTCGGCCAGCCTCGCAAAACACGCGCTCCCAGTTTAGGCCGCAAAGGCTGAGGAGGATGGAGGATGGTCAGTCTCTCTAAAACCCACACGAGGGCCCAAAAGCCAGTTTCACCAACCTGCCATATAGTGACATGTTCAGAGAAAAAGTGCACATGTGATTTATTCATTAAGTCATTCAGCCAAGAATTTCGACAAATGCACTGTATATTTGCACTTTGGCATCACACAATCTATTTACCATTGAGTGCTCATGTAATCAGCCTGTACGGACTGACATTTATAGCTGTATATTGGGGGGAGGCTGCGTCTCAAGACAGGAATTAAAGCCTCTACCAAACATGACTGTAATTATAGCCTTTCACTTGCGAGCGGCATTTCAAATGAAATTCCATATAATGAGCTCAGGAATTTGCAGCGCTAGTGTTAGTGCCTGTCAATCTAGAATTCCAAGCAAAACAACCAAAGTTGTCAGACAAATATATTACAAAGTTAGTGGTACGGTCCCTCCGGTAAAAATAAAACACCATTCCAGCTACCGATCTCATCTTCCATAGAGGCTAAAACAACATTCTCTACCTTTCTCTACCAACAACTCTTAACCTTTTTTTTTTTTTGCGTCGACAACTGTAATGGATGACATCTCAATCTTTTGTGGTCAATTACAATTAGCATTTTTTATGTTTTACCAACTTAAGATTAAAGTTCTCAGATGGGACATGATTGCCGAATTAATGTTCCGATTGTGGCTGATGCTGATCTGAGGATAATTATTGTCACTTTATCGATGATTTTCAGGTTTAGTTGTTTTGTTTTCATGGACTTTTAGTTGGTACACTGTACAAAATGTTCATGTTGTCCCAACACAAATTAATTACGTTAACTTTAAAGATTTAACAAATTTAAGTGGATTTAACTTAAAAAAACATTAAGTTGTCCCAACGAAATCTCAAGAATTTTGTTGTTTCAGCTCATTTTAAATAAGTAGTTTGAACAAGCAACAAAACAATATTTTTTTTAAGTGTAGAACTTGTTCCTGCTTGTATCACACACATATTGTACTTGTAGGGACACTTGACAATGGAGTTGAGGATCCACGTGCAGTTTATTGAACAGAGAATGGTCAGGCAGGCAACGGTCAAACACAGGAGCAAACAAATACATACAGGGAAATCCAGAAGCATAGTCACAGGGAAGTGGTCAGTACAGGTGGCAAAGAATCAATATAAATGGTAGACAAGGCAAGGAAAACGATTTGTGATGTTTCAGGGAGAAACCAACAAGACTCAGCAAACGGTGTGTCAAACAGAGCAGTATATATAGTCTGTGTAATCAGTCCTTGAGCAGCTCTCAGCTGTGTGTGTGTGTGTGTGTGTGAGTGTGCGTGCGTGCGTGCGTGCGTGCGTGCGTGCGTGCGTGCATGCGTGATCAACAGAGAACTGGAACAGGTGTGTGTGAGGTGCATCACAGGATTTGTAGTTCTCCAGCGATCTGTATGGACTAGATCCCTGGTGATTGTGACACATATGATGCATGTTTAAATAAATATAAAAATTTGACTGAAATGTACTTTTAATGTAACGTCATTTTAAATGCTAAAAATAAACGTATCCATTACCACATTGTGCACAGTATGAAAAAGTTATTTGATTTAGAGATTACTATTAGTACTACTAATATTAATAATAATAACAATAATAATTCCTTTTAAAGATGAACTTCAGCTTGGTGTATTAGGTGACGTGAGTAAATCTAAAAGGGTAATGTGAATTACCCTGATAAGTAAATAAAAATGACCTATTTATTGGCTGTTATATGAGATTTTGTATAAGATGTGCATGAATATTTACACTACCATTGAAAAAATTTTTCTTCAGTGAAAATGTAATGTTGTTTAGTTTAAAAGATAAATTGCAATAAAGCTATATCGTAATGAGCTAATACAACTGTAATTTCAAGAGTTCACACTTAGCTGATGATTGATAATAAAGCGTATTTGGCATGCTGTCCCGGGAGAGAGCCCTGAGCTCAGAATATCCTCGAGCCCGGGGCTCCCTCCCGTTTGAAGGGCGAGAGGGGAGTTTGAGCTCAGGTAGGTCTCGAGAACTCCCCTGCATGTGAACGTGCTTGAGACATTTCTTAGGATGTTATTTTGGAGTAGTCGATTTACTTATGGTGAATGTCTTTGGATGGTGGGAGGAAACCGGGAAGCCCGGGGAAAACCCACATGAGCACGGGGAGAACATGCAAACTCTGCACAGAAACGCCGACCGGCCTGGTGAGGGGCAAAACCGGTGGTGTTCTTGCTGTGAGGCAACAGTGCTAACCACTGGGCCACCGTGCCGCCCAGTCAGGAGAAGGGATGCGGTGCCAGCCGTGTTCAATCCTAAGCACGTGATCCTCTCGAAATTAATTTATAAATAAACCACACAAATTGATCATGAGTAAAAATAAAGACATACACAATGTTACAAAAAATATTGTAAGATAAATAAATGCTGTCCTTTTGAAGTCTCTATTTATCAAAAAGTTCTTTCCACAAAAAACAAAATATTAAGCGAACAGTTTTCAGCTATGAGTTTAATAAGTAATGCTTTTAGAGGAAATCATTCAAATGATTTCTGAAGGATCATGTGACACTACGAACCGCAGTAATAATGGTAAAAATTTGGCTTTGCCATCATAGAAATAAATTACATTATAAAAAATATATATTAAAATAGAGTTCAGATTGTTTAAAATTGTAATATGAGTAAAAGAGGGAAGAGAGAGAAAATTGGGCAAGAGATATTTGCTGCTTTCATATTTAAGAATCCTGATATACACTGTAAAAACATTTGTAAGTGTTTGTGCTGTCTTAACATTTTAAGTTTACTTCACTAAGTTGTCTTAGGATAAAGTTGATAGGACTTGACCATACAAGTGTAATGGAGGCTAACTTAAATAGATGAGTGGTTGTAATTAAGAATGATGTTGTTAGGACTTTATAATTCAAGTGTAATGGACATGGTTTAAGTTTAGTCAACTTAAATATTGAAGTTGACTTAACTCATGTTAAAGTTGAGAGGACTTGATAATACAAATGAGAAACACCCATACACTACTGCAAATTTAGCTTATTCAATTCACCTATAGCGCATGTGTTTGGACTGTGGGGGAAACCGGAGCACCCGGAGGAAACCCACGCGAACATGGGGAGAACATGCAAACTCCACACAGAAATGCCTCCTGGCTGGGATTTTAATTAATACTAAAAAGAGGTTTTTGAAATCTGCAAATACAAATTTCACCAAAGAAGCAGGTATCTGAGCAAAACCTCAGACAAACACACACCACAACATTACAATGAGAAAATGGCAGTCAATATTGCCAGACACTTGAAACTGTCCAAAACCCTCCCAAATGCACACAAAGACGTTCATTGTCTGTCGTCACCCAAAGGTAAAATGTAATTCAAAGTATTACAATAAATAAAAGTAAATAAATAAATAATTTATTCGTTTTTGTTTGCTTTTGTTATATATCTGGTGCTCAGATTGAAAAAGTAATTGGAAAAAATTCAACATTTCTGAATCCCCGATACTCCAGTTAAATGTGACCCTGAGGCAGGAAAAGCTTTGGGTCTAATCACCAATTTTCATTTTTCACAATTTCCTTATTATTCCAGTGGCTATAATCCTAAAAATCAACTTCCATCATTAACGAAAGGCAAAAGGAAAAACCTGGTATACACAATTTGGCCTTTATTCTGACCACTACACAGGTTTCTGCAGTGCTTGTAAAGGTTAATTTCTCCACAGCAAACCTCATGATGAAGCGCCGTATATGAAGGGGTTCTTTTAAGGTCTGGAAAGCCAGCAGTGGACGGCACTGTGTTCCATGACTTCTTCCAAACTTCCACGTCTTTTCCCAGAATCCTCAGTTCCTGCCAGGCCGTATATTGTGCTGTCAACTGTTGCACTCTAATGAAAGACATAGGAGACCGTGGTTGCATATGTAGTCTGTGGTACTTACTTTTAAAAGTACCCAAATTAAAAGAAATACTTTGGTCATTTAAAGTAAATACACTCAAAAAATTATTTTTGCTGCTTGTTCAAGGTAATGTATTTCAAATGAGCTGAATCGATAAAATTCTTGAATTAGTTTTGGACAACTTCACTGTTTTAAGTTCAGTCCACTTCAATTTGTAACAATTAGGCCTTAGTTAACTTAATTGATTTGTGTACTACACTGTGAAAATGCAGGGTTCCACACAATTCCTTCATGTTGTCTGAACACAAATCAATTAAGTTTACTGTTTTTACAAATTTAAGTGGATTAAAAATAAAACAATTACGTTTAAAAAACCTCAGGAATTGTGTTGATTCAGCTCATTTGAAATAAGTAGTTTGGACAAGTAGCAAAAAATCTTTTTTTGAGTGTATAGTAATATGTATTCCAATGTGTATATTATTGTGTTAATTAATTAATGCGTTGTGTTAGTTACATGTATTTGTTACAGTTACAATTTTACCAATTAATTCAATTAATTCATGGCCCTAACATTGAGTCAATGTATTTTGGCGGTTCATTCTGCTGTGGCGACCCCAGATTAATAAAGGGACTAAGCCGAAATGAAAATGAATGAATGAATGAATCAATGTATTTTTTCCTTAAGCAGAATAAATATATGATTAATATTAAAATACATTTTGTTCTGTTTCAACCAAGTCAAATCTATTATGAGAGAAATGTATACATTTATTTTATTCTTTTTTTAAGTTGGTCCAAATACTTTTATCTTAGCTTAATTATAGGGATTATACTTTGATCTTAGGGTTATTAAAAAACATAGCTTTCTACTTTGTAACAAAGTAAAAAAAAAAAAAAGTGTCTCTATACTAAACAACTTTTATTTTGTGTGAATGTCATTTTTTTCTTGACCAGAATAAATATTTTTGATGTAGATTATCACATTTTAAATTAAATGCTTTGAGGAAAAAAAAATGCTGTAACAAATTACAGTGATTTTCTAAAGGTGGTTCAAAAACGTAGTATTTACTATAAATTACTATAGTATTTTTTTCATGATGGTATAATTTATAGGCTGTGTTGGTGGACAATGCAGTCCACGAATAAACCTGTATAGTGCCTGTATTATAATAATAATAATAATAATAATGAAATGACTCTGGGTTAGTTTCCTAGCTCTTAAACTGACAGGATTGTGTGGTTTGAATATTTACTTTTTGCCGTGCACGGTGGGAGATCATATGTGGAATAAAACCAGTTTATCCTTGTTCAATAACTCAACGAGCGACCAATGAAAACACACTGGTGTCCAATGCTGAGATTTTTAACAATATCCTGTCCACTGATGTCGGGCATATTTGAGCATTTATTTAAATGCGCACAACTCATATTGAGGTGGATTCAGTTTTCCTCCACGTCAAACATCCCCATTTTCACCTAGACATCTGATATATTCTGTGTTTATTGTTATTTAGCTCTTGAGGCCAATTCTGAAAATCCACGCCAGGAATTCTGAGAGATTAAAGTCTTTAAGGGCAGATTTATTGGGTAGCAGCTCTTTGATATGGATTTGCAGGGTTTTCAAGGTTGAAATTGTTAGCTGTTAATGGGAGTTTGCTTACAAGAGCACCTTGAGCCAGGCTGGAAGGAAATGTATCCTGAGGCAACAGACCCTCACAGTTTATTACCCCACTGATACAAATCTGAAGGCCCATATTAAATTCACATTGTCCTATTTAACTGACAGCCAAGAGTGGTGGTCAAGAAAACATTTCTTTATAAAACCACAGATCGTTTGAATGGCCATCTTCCATTTCAAGGCCATTCATTTAAGCAATATGAAACATACAGTATGAGAGTTTCAAGTTCAAGACTTCAAGACTGACTAAAGTGCTGTTACATAAAATCAAACTACATATAGAGGAATATAAACAAAACACACTGAAGTTAAAAACCAAGAGAAATAGCAGATAAACATTTAGAAACTATACATTTAGACTATAAAACAGAGTAAGATGTTAGTATAATGTTTAGAGTGATTTAAAAATGAATGTAAAAAGTGAACATGGGCATTTGTTGACTTAAAGCGCTATTTCTACTTGATTCAACTCAATTTTTTGGTTTTTATAACCTATTGTAATTATGTTTATGTGACACAGTTAGGGAATATTGTTCGAACCTCACTGAGTTAAATTGAATGAACTTCCAATTGTGAGTAGCACGTGAGAAGACATGCTCACTGTCAGCCCCACACCTAGAGGGCAGTAAAGAGTTGTGTAGAGTAAATCTGTAAAAGTTAAATGACAGTTTTTCTCAGTCGCTTTGGGACGTTTCTCAAATCAGAATTGAAATTCTCTGAACTACCTGTTCAATCTTCACATTGTGTCACTTGTGCACATCAAGCAAAGCAGTTTCTCATTCCTTTGAACAAGTTGCAAGTGCTTTTGTACATCCATGCAAATAATTATGAGCAATTCTCTGATGTTTCCTACATTATCGATTGCTTATGTCATCCTGATTAAAATTGATTTAATCGTTTGTTCATGGCATAAGTCTTTACATGCAAAATGGCTGAACAAGTTGTCCTATTTGGTCATAATGAATTTTTCTATACATTTCCATTAGACTTTTTTTTCAAAATCTGTCTACCATTGGTCAATTTCTCCCAGGTGAATTTGTTCCTCAATATCCTCATAGATTGCTTAAACTCTACAGGTGTCCAGGGACAGGCTCTACAATGGTTTATATCATACTTAACTGACCGTTACCAGTTTGTGAATATAAATGGACAGCTTTCACAAGTCAAGCCAGTAAAGTATGGGGTGCCTCAAGGATCAGTTCTAGGCCCTTTGCTGTTTACAATATACATGCTTCCCCTGGGAGAAATTATTAGAAAACACGGGATCAGTTTCCACTGCTATGCAGATGATACCCAATTATATATTTCAACAAAACCTGATGGTACATCTGAACTGTCTAAACTAACTCAATGTATTAAAGATATTAAAGACTGGATGACCAACTATTTTCTTCTCTTAAACTCAGGCAAAACAGAATTATTACTAAATCCTGTACACAGCAGAACTCACAACTCGACCTGCAATCAGAGGGATACAAAGTTAGCATTAGCTCTACTGTAAAAGATCTGGGCGTTATATTAGACAGCAATCTAACTCTTGAAAATCATATCTCCCATGTCACAAAAACCGCCTTCTTTCATCTGAGAAATATCGCTAAGTTGAAATATGCTATCCATCTCAGATGCAGAAAAGCTAGTTCACGCTTTTATGACTTCTAGGCTGGATTACTGTAATGCTCTGTTCGCTGGTTGCCCAGCATCCTCTATTAATAAACTTCAGCTAGTACAAAATGCAGCTGCCAATTTCTTACCAGGTCTAGAAAATATGATCATATCACCCCAATTTTATCCTCTTTACACTGGCTGCCTGTTAAGTTTTGTATTGATTACAAAATATTGCTTCTTACCTATAAAGCTTTAAATAATGGAGCTCCTGTTTATCCAACCAACCTTCTGTCTCACTACAATCCAACCCGCTCTTTAAGATCTCAAAACTCAGGGCTTCTGGTAGTACCTAGAATAGCAAAGTCGAGTAAAGGAGGTCGAGCCTTCTCATTTATGGCTCCTAAACTCTGGAATAGCCTTCCTGATGATGTCCGAGGCTCAGACACACTCTCTCAATTTAAAACTAGATTAAAGACCTATCTTTTTAGTAAAGCATACACTCAATGCATCGCAGAACAGTATGATGCATGAGTGTGCTCCACACAGGTGAGCTGGCTTGACAACCACCTGTAGAACACACTCCTCCTGTCTTAATGCACCAGACATTGTGTTAGAAACTCTCATATGCTTTACATGTTTGTTATATAACTGCTATTTTCATCTATAACAATCCACTTTTGCATCTCATTTAAATACACTATGAACAGCAGCTACACTAATTATTTTCTTTATTTTCTATTTCCACCTGGGGATACTCATCCCGAGGCCCCTACAGACTATTCAGCGCCATTGATGCCAAGACCTGTGAAGAGATGATCCCAAGGTATCCTGGACCAGGCCGTATCCCAAGCTGATGCAGTGGTGGTCATGGAGGAATGGAGTGCTTGAGACAGCCAGCCTGACCTCCCGCCAGTGCCCTACCCACACCTGCAGCTTTTCCAAGATGAACGTCCAGCTTCTCCAGCCTCCGGCGCCTAGACTGCAGCTCCACACAGTAAGTTTGAATAATGAAGAAGAATAATGGTCGTGCCCAACAGAGCCTGGTTTCTCTCAAGGTTTTTTTTCCCTTCACTTTGTCAATTGGTGAAGTTTTTTTTTTCCTTTTAAACCACACTGAACTGAACTGAACTGAACTGAACTTCAACTCTGAAATCTGAACTTTACTAGAACTATGTTAAGCTGCTTTGACACAATCTACTGTAATCTACATTGTAAAAAGCGCTATATAAATAAACTTGAATTTAATTGAATTGAATAGTTTGTCTGAATAAGTCTTATCCACACACAATGACACAAGCACTTGACATTCTGACGGCACTGACACGTTCATTGACACAGAAATTTAGTTTTGAGAGATGAACTGAAAACAATTATTCAAAGATGATTCCTTGGATTTACAAATTTTTTTAAAGTTAAGTGATTGTAAAACATTTTCAGTGTAGGATTTTAAGCAAGAGACTGGGTTTTGCAGGTAATCCATGGTGTTTTATATGCGTTGTTTTGAGAAATGCACTTACTGCTTTGAAAATATCAATTCTGATCTGAGAAATGTACCAATGCGACTGAGAAAAACTGTAATCGTTTTGTGTTGGAACTACATGAACGAATTGTGTTGGTGTAACTTCAAGTGTAAATGGATGTGTTGTTTCCACCATGCTTTTCGTGGGAGTATGACAAAATGTTCACATTAAAAGTAATCTTAGATGTTTTAAGTGAAGAGAAAGACTTGTAAGAGTTTAAACGTCCCTCTAAAAAATGCTTGGTTCCACACAGTTCCTTCATAATGTCCCAACACAAATCAATTAAGTTAACTTAATTTCCTTTAACAAATTTAAGTGGATTGACCATAAAACAATTAAGTTATACCAAAGAAAACATAAAAAATTGTGTTGATTCAGCTTATTTTAAATAAGTAGTTTGAAGAAGAAGATTAAGAAGATTTTTAAGTAAGTTTTTGAGTTTTGAGCAGCACTCGTGCTTTGGGCCATTGATAATGCTAGCTCTGAGCCTAGGGTGTTAACTTGTAAGATTTACTTAATTAATATGTGATCTGAGGTTACATCACAGTTTAACATTTATCCCAGCTAATAAAACATACATATTGGCATCAACATGAAAGCAATGTTTCCTTAGAATAGGAAAAAACAGATCATTTCAAACTTGCAAAGTGATGGAAAATAGCAAGACAAATCAAGGTACATTCACTGACAGTTATGCCTAAGTTAAACCTTGGTTCATTTTTAGATGAACTCAGCATTATCAGTATTTTTAACTTACATTTGTCAGTTAAACAAACCCAGTTATTGTATACTACCTGACAAAAGTCTTGTCGTCAATCCCAGTTGTAAGAGCAACAGATAATAACTTGACTTCTAGTTGATCATTTGGAAAAGTGGCAGAAGGTTGACTTTTCCTATGAATGATCTGTTGAACTTCATCCCAATCATCACAAATACTGCAGAAGACCTATTGGAACCCGCATGGACCCAAGATTCTCACAGAAATCAGTCAAGTTTGGTGAAGGAAAAATCATGGTTTGGGGTTACATGCAGTATGGGGCGTGCGAGAGATCTGCAGAGTGGATGTCAACATCAACAGCCTGAGGTATCAAGATATGTGTGCTGCCCATTACATTACAAACCACAGAAGAGGGCAAATTCTTCAGCAGGATAGCGCTCCTTCTCATACTTCAACCTCCACATCAAAGTTCCTGAAAGCAAAAAGGGTCAAGGTGCTCCAGGATTGGCCAGCCCAGTCACCAGACATGAACATTATTGACCATGTCTGGGGTAAGATGAAGGAGGAGGCATTGAAGATGAATCTAAAGAATTTGATGAAAGTCCTGCAAGAACGCTTTCTTTGCCATTCCAGATGACTTTATTAATAAGTTATTTGAGTCATTGCAGTGATGTATGAATGCAGTCCTCCAAGCTCATGGGACCCATACACTATATTAATTCTTTTTCCACTGCATCATGACTTTATATTTTATACTGTACATTATTTCTGTTAAGTGACAAGACTTTTGTCTAAGCAAAGTCAGACCTTACGGTCCTCATAAAATCATTAAAAATCAAGGCATCATATTTTATTTTGGTAAAATAAGCATAATCTAGAGACCTTTGCCTTTCATATAAGCCACTTCTGATACCAAATGATCAACTAGAAGTTAAGTTATTGTTTGTTATTCCTAAAACTTGGATAGGCGACAAGACTTTTGTCAGGTTGTGTAGATGTTACTGTACAATTGATCCAACAAAACATTATTTTTTTTTCAGTGTAGAGTAGGTGCAACTCTAATCTCATGTGGCAGATTGTTCCATAGCCATGGTTTAGCAACAGAAAAGGCTTGATCGCCTCTACGTTTAAGCCTGGACTGAGGAACTAAAAGAGTTTGACCACTGAATCTTAAACGTCTATAGGCGACATAGACATTTGCGACTATTTTGAACAAACCTAGCAGCAGCATTTTGTATATTGTAGGCAAGATATTTGTGACTTATAAATGCTGCAATAAAGTGTGTTGCAGTAATCAGAGTATATTAAAAAGAGCATGTTCTGTATAGTATGAATATGAGTATGAATGGAATTCAGATGTACTTCTTCCACGTTGTTCTCATTATCACATGACCTGCAAGCATCAGCTTCACTTCCATTCACAATTCCCTGGTGTGGCCTTTGTGGGATTGTAAAGTATCCATTGACTGCACACTTCAGAATCTCAGTGGAATCAGTAGGTCATCCATGTACTTGCTCCTACTGTTTTTCAAATTCTATTAATTCAGACATTTGCATTCTGTTTTTCACATGCTGTTTTGAGCAAGTGCAATTTCAGACACGCCACAGCTCTCAAACACTAAACAACATTTTCTGAGATTTCAGAGCCCAAATATGTATAGATGTCCCAATTCTTAACAAGGATGTAAGTATGCAGCTGGCTCTTTTTATTGGTTTCATTCATTCATTTTTCATTCATTTTCTATTCAGCTTAGTCCCTTTATTAATCTGGGGTCGCCACAGCGGAATGAACCGCCAACTTATCCAGCATATGTTTTACGCAGCGGATGCCCTTCCAGCTGCAACCCATCACTGGGAAACATCCATACACACTCATTCACACACATACACTACGGACAATTTAGCCTACCCAATTCACCTATAGCGCATGTCTTTGGCCTTGTGGGGGAAACCGGAGCACCCTGGAGGAAACCCACGCCAACACGGGGAGAACATGCAAACTCCACACAGAAATGCCAACTGACCCAGCCGAGGCTCGAACCAGCGACCTTCTTGCTGTGAGGCGATCGTGCTACCCACTGCGCCACCGTAAGGCCCTTTTATTGGTTTATTGTTTGTAATTAATAATTTAATTCTTCACTCAAAAATTACTTCTGATGCTTGTTCAAACTACTTATTTAAAATGAAACTTAATTCTTTACGTTTAATCCATATACATTTTTTGTTAACTTAATCAATTTTGTGTTGGGACAACATGTAGGAACTGTGTGGAACCCAGCATTTTTTACAGTGTTCTCACGTCAGGTGTAGTTCACCCCCAAAAATAAAAAGTTCCTCACATTTACTCACACTCGAGTGTTTCTTTTTTCTGTTGAACACAAACCAAGATATTCTGAAGTATGTCTGACATCCATAGCAGGAACTAAACATGCTATGGAAATCAGTGGCTGTTTTTTTTCCAAGCATTCTTCAGTTTATCTTTTGTGTTCAACAGAAGAAAGAAAGCCAAACAGCGGAACAAGTGAAGGATCAGTAAAATGATAACAGAATTATCATTTTTGGATGAACAGTTACTTAAAAGTTTTGGAACTGTAACATTGTTAAAAAAACATTTGGAGTAAAACAATAACCCCAGACACTTTCAAAGAACAGGGAATAAATGTAGTCGATTCTTGAATCTCAAGACCCTCTGTAGTTGAGTTGCACCACTTGCTTAAAACAGAGACCAAAGACCTTCTTATTTCTAAATGTGTTGAAACAACACATAACAGTACCGTATCCGACCACCTGAACTTTACCATCGGTGGAAGTTTTCAATATGTGATTTTGAGCCGATCCAAAAGTTTTGTAAAAAGCAATGAAAAATGTTATTTGTTGTATCATATCAGATTGGAAAAGCTGTAAAATAGTTTGCAAAAGTTGACCAATCCTCAGTTCTCAAACAATTTTGACTTTAAAAGGAAAGCTAATATGACATCATGCTTTTTTTTTGGAGTGTATTGCAGGCATTGCAATCAACATATGTTTACAAAGACGGCTCTTTCAGAATTGTGGTTGTGTGTATATAAACGACACACCAGTAAAGCAAAAAGTTGACGGACTGCAGCTTTACTCTGTCTCAACACAAGCAGTTCTAAACACACACACGCACACACGCACACACACACACACACACACACACACACACACACACACACACACACACACACACACACACACACACACACACACACACACACACACACACACACACACACACACACACACACACACACACACACACACACACACAAACGCCATTAGCTTTTCATTAAGGATTCACACTTGTGTTTTTTATTCAGATTTTCCTCCTGATCCAACAAGCCGCTCGATGGTCTGCCTGCACTATAAATAAAATAATGACAAAAAATCAAGACAACAAAAGTGTTTATGTTGCTTTAACTTATTCATTTATTCATTTTCCTTTGGCTTAGTCAGAGTCAGAGGTCGCTACAGTGGAATGAACTGCCTACTATTCCGGCATATGTTTTACACAGTTGATGCCCTTCCAGTGGCCACCCATTACTGGAAAACACCCATATACTCTCGCATTCAAACATGCACTCATACACTAAAGCCTATTTAGCTTATTCAATTCACCTACAGCGCATGTGTTTGGACTGTGGGGGAAACCGGAGCACCTGGAGGAAACCCACTTGAACATGCAAACTCCACACAGAAATGACTCGAACCAGCGACCTTCTTGCTGTGAGGCAACAGTGCTAACCACTGAGCCACCGTGCCGCCCTGCTTTAACTTATTTTAATAAGTCAGGTTTCAACTAAACTTTTGAAGTTATACAAAGTTTAACTTAATATTTTTAGTCAGTTTGAGTGATGTAAGTTGAGATGACTAGAAAGGTTCATTTGATTCAACTGCAAAAGTTAAGTCAGTAAGATTTTTTTTGCAGTGTGTGTGCCGTGTGGTATCGCAAGGCCTCTCAAAGCTCAATTTCCCAGATATTACCAAATACTTGGTGTCTGTTTCCACGAGGGAGTGGGTTTCCTCCGGGTGCTCCGGTTTCCCCCACAAGTCCAAAGACATGCGGTACAGGTGAATTGGGTAGACTAAATTGTCCGTAGTGTATGATTGTGAATGAGCGTGTATGGATGTTTCCCAGAGATGGGTTGCAGCTGGAAGGGCATCCGTTGCGTAAAACATATGCTGGATAAGTTGGCTGTTCATTCTGCTGTGGCGACCCCGGATTAATAAAGGGACTAAGCCGAAATGAAAATGAATGAATGAATGAATGTTTCAACGAGGTTCCTTCAGCTTGGTAACCCAAGAATGAACCAATCAATACAATTATGTTGTTTTGAGAGTACTATCATTGGAGATGAAGCATGTGAGCAATGTTTGGTGTGTTTGTGTGTGTGTGTGTGTATGATTGTGGGTGAGTGTGTGTGTGAGTAAGGGTTTGTGTGTGTGAACAGAATGAAAAACAAAAGACTAAATGAATTAAGCAATAATTCATTAAAAGACAGATAAATGGCATCACTGAAACTGAATCAAAGTTGGATTCATTGGTTCTTGACACTATAGAAACATGACATCCAACTGATGTTCATTGAAAAAAAATGCTTTTGGTGTAGCCACAACATTATTTCCCTCTATAAATTAAAAAAAACTCTATAAAAAAAACTAAAAAAGGTTTATTCACGTGTGCTATCAGAATACATTACAGTATATGCAGCAATAAATGTACATTTCTCATTCCAGATATTTTCTATCATTTTCCATGAACTGGAATGACATAAAACAAATGTATATTTTACAGTAAATTGCATCCATTATTAATGTAAAATGATGCAAAATGCTTAAATGTGATTGGGAACATTTGATTATGATACGTATTTGTTCAACTTTTTAAACCTTTACCAGAGTTGACGATAACAGAATAGACATTTTTCAACATTTTGTGTCAAGGTGCTAACCTCAAACCAGATACCACACGACATGTTTACAACAGAATTTTATGCCTTTCCATCATATTATTGCTTTTAAAAAGTACATGAGAATTTTACTGGAATATCACAATTACAGAGTTGACATAATACTATCTGATACTAATTGGTGTATACTAAACATTTTGAACAAACGAATGATAGAAGTAATGCCTCAATGCTTTCCAGAGTTTCCCATTAAAAAGGAAGTGACATTACTTGGAGCATTACTCCTGCTTTTTCCATCAGTGCTTTACAAATTGTTATGGATGTATGCGTATGGATTAAAACTGATGTAACAAAGCTGACCAGAATGTAGAGACAGCCACAAAATAGTTTTTTTAATAACTGAAATGTCATGCAAATGTTTATTTAACCTAGAGTAAACACACTAAGAAGATGAAAATCAGACTTAATTGTTTCATGACAATTGAATATGAATGTATAATTCAGGAGGCAGAGGTACTGTGTAGTGGTCTTTATACATCTTTTAATATTTTCAAGACAAACTGTGTCTATAAATACACATACACATTTTTTAGAGATAACTTGATATCATTTCTGTTATTATTCAAAACTGGTTCATCTTGGAGATGAAAAATGTACCCGCAATTCTAGAATCACCCTTGTGTAAAAAGTCAACTTGCAAGTTGGCTTATACTAAGAAGTATCACCTTATTTCAGCTGATGTGTGGTGTGCGGTCTGCCGTCGCGTCATCCAGGTGGATGCTGCACACTGGTGGTGGATGAGGAAATTCCCCCCAATGTGTACAGCGCTTTGAGTGTCCAGAAAAGCGTTATATAAATGTAAGGGATTATTATTATTATTATTATAAAAGTAGTTGCAAATGTATTGTGACAGGCTTAAAATAACACAACAGCTTGATTTTGCAAACTGATATTTTGGACTAAACTACTTTAATGTCTTAATTATTAACTTGCTGGTTTGCTGGATGGTTAACCAATGATCGAACCTTGTTATAATGAATAAGAAGTGTCAACCATTCGCAGAAGCTTCACTTTCATGCTTAAAAATAAGGTGTATAAAGATATTTTTTAATATTTATAGCTGTTCAAAAACAAAAAGGTTATCCAACAAGGAAATTTTCATCATCATTAACACACCTTCAATCTGTTCCAATCATGTTTCTTTCTTCAGCTCAATACAAAGAAAATTCCGGTCTCCTCTTCCATACATATATACTGTAAAAAAAAAATTGAGTTACACACAACTCCTTCATGTTGTGGCAACACAAATCGATTAAGTTAACTTAATTTTTTATATAAATTTAAGTGATTCAACATAAAACAATTAAGTTGTCCAAAAAAAAAAACAACAACTTAGGAATTGTGTTGGTTCAACTCATACTTAATAAGTAGTTTGAACAAGCCATAAAAGTAATGTTGTTGTTTTTTTGAGCGTATGGAAATCAATGTGGACCAAAATGTTTAGTCATCCACATTCTGCAAAATATCTTACTTTGTGTTTAGCTGAAAAAAATTAATTAAAACAACTTCAGGGTCAGTAAAAAAACCCCCATAAATTTAGCTAGTGAATTAGTATGAGAGAGTGGATGATTCTTTTCCTTGATCTAATAAATTAACCCTTGTGTGGTGTTGGGGATGTTTTCATCCACTCTGGGGTGATTTTGAGTGTTGATTTGGCCATAACTTTCTCTGCGATGAAGCAAGTTGAATGGATTTTGGTGACAAATCTTATTTTGACATATTTTGGGAAAATGCTTTAAAAAAAAAAACTCAAGATACATTTTACTACCTTTTGTTATGTTCGGGATGAAAACATCCACTGAATTAAACTGCTGTAAAAATGCATCAGATTAATATATATTTTTTACAATTTCCTGCATAAATCTGTTAATCAACCTCAGTCCTGATCAAAACTATTAAATCGCTTAGATAATTTACAGGATTTTAACTCTTTAATTGCCAGATTCATATATGGTGTCACTGATTTGGTGGAAAAAAAAAACATACAAAATTGCTTATTTTCAATATAAAAAGTAATTGTGGACTGGATTTTTTTACCTTTTATCACAGTCTTGGAAATGTGAATGATTAGTATTGACTTTGATGCATCGTTAGTTTCTGTGCAGCATAAGATTTTCATTTTTTCTCCCTAATTTACTGTTGGTGGCTGTTTTTGCCCCATTGACTTCCATTATAGCCACATTTTTTAATTGTAAAGCCATGATACCATATAATCATGCATCTTTGATTGTTAGTGGTTTTCCCTGTTGGGAAGAGGTAAAAAACACAGTTTAATTTGCTGCTATACACCATATAAAATCCAGAAACTAAGTTTCTTTTTTTTGCACAGGCCTATCTAAAGGATTAATGGTGCCAACTGATGATCAACAGTAAAACTGACAAATTTTACCTCTTCCCAACAGGGAAAACCACCAACAATCAAAACTGCGGTGTCATGATTTTGCAATCCAAAAATGGAAGTCAATGAGTAATGGGCCACAAACAGTAAATTAGGGAGAAAAAATGCATCAAATGCAATGTTGTTACTGATCTTTCACGTTTCACATGTCTTTCGCAAGTCTGCAACCTTTAGACAAAAACTAAATATAATTCCTAAATCTAATGCTAACTAGTATGCTTCACATCACCAAGTTTGACCCTCTTCTTCTCCAAATAATACCATATTTTCTGGTATTACTTAGCTTTTTTGAACAAAATTAACTGTTTGTCAACATTATGAAGCCGCAGGCCCGGAGACCCAGCTGCACGCTCAAACCAACACTTTCAGAACTATCGTTAGGGTTAGCGTTAGGGTCAAGTGTCCGATGTTGCTACTTGCAAGAAAGTGCTGGTCTGAGCGTGCAGTTGCAAGATGTCCTCGCTGCAGTCTGTAACCACGATGACATACTGGACCAGCCCACTAAGGTAACGCCCATGCTACTGTGATGTTTGGGTTTAGGGTAGGGGGAAGTGTAGGCGATTGTCCATTACATAGTGGACTTGGTCCAGTACGTCATCAAACTGCAGGCTGGAGCGAGGACTATCTCTGCAGTTGGGTCTCCGGACCTGCCGATTCACCCGACCCGACAGCAGGTGGAACTGTCTGAGAAAACTATAGGTCTGAAAGTGCAGGTGTGAGCGTGCAGTTGGGTCTCCGGGCCTGCAGCTTCACCCTACTCCTGTTTGTTATTTACTGAAAATGAGTGACCCCTGCTGGTGTGTTCTTGTCCTTTACTTTCCCCATCAAAGAAAGCGTTCTCATGCAGGAGATTTACTGTTTAGTTTAAACTCCACATAAAGCTATACTTTCATAAACTAAAAAAAAGAGACTAATTTCATTGCAATATGAACTAAAGCATACCTCTACAATAAACTTGGATTTAAGGTTTTCTTTATAAAACGAGCAAACATACTTCATTTTATAAAGGAATCCCTGTAGTCTGTAGTCCGTGCACATATTTGGAACTAATTTCTGCCATTTCCCAATAGCTCTGGCTGGAGCATCACTTCCTGTCCCATTGCTGCTGAAAAACTCTGACAACTAGAAAAGCGCAAAAGAGGCTTCAAGTTCGTCTCTTTCTCTCTCTCTCTCGAGTTCATATCAGCAGTACAATCTGTGGACAGCTGTACAATAGAGCCTTAACAGAGACAGTGACTTATGAAACAGCCATCTGACTCCCTGCTGTGAGTCTTTAACCCTTTCGCAACTAAACCAGATTAAAAGCCCACAAGTGTGAGCTCAACATGCTTTTTTCCACGCACAGCCTGAGGTGACGGATTCAGTCCATCTCAATGCTTCAGGTTTAGCGGCCTGTCGGGTAACTTTAGGAATGCTACTCCGGCACTCTTTCTTTTTGACATTTCCCCATTGTGGCGGCCTCTGCTCGCATTCAAGACCTTGTCGTCGTTTCAGGAATCTGGAAAACACTGTGGGAGGAATGAGAGGAATTTTTGCGATTTTCTCCGTCTCCGTCTTTCCTCTCTTCACTTCGGGTCGGCCTCATGGACGTGGCCCTTAAGTTTTCCTTTTGTTTTTTTGAATGGTGACCAACAATAACAACGTCTCATAAACAATGGAGCTGGTTGAGTTAATGGGGGGTGTGTGTGTGTGGGGGGGGGTGAAGTGTTATTGCGTTTGGCAGCTGCTGCGCTGGCAGGCTCTCGGCTGAGGGTTAGCAATGTGCTCTTTGTGGTAGTGAGGAGATATTATGTCAGTTCTTGGATATGCGGCCGCTCTCGTGGGACGGAGGACTCTGCATCATCTAGTAAACCCCCTCTGTTGTTTCTCTGTTCTTTTCTTGAATGCGTTCATTTTAACAGACACAATGTCTTTGACAAAGCACTTCAAGTAGTTTTTAGTAGAAAACCTATAAAGCATGCAGTATACACTACAGAAGAAGCATATATTCTAGCGACTGGAGTAATTATGACGTTTGTGCATGTTTGCCAAAGCTGCATTCATGAAGTCTAAAAAACAGCAAAAATGGTACTGTTCTGAAAACATCCCAGCAGGCACAGATTGACGTTGTACCCCAATGCCGTGGGGACGTTGCATTTTGTTTGGAAATGAAAATCGGGTTGATCTCAAAACCCAATAGGCCGATGTCAATGTCCAACCTTAAATCAACCAAATATCAACATCTAATGATGTTACAGCTTGACATTGCGTGGAGGGTACCACTATGACGTCTATCAGACGTTGGATTTTGGTTGCCATACCTGACGAATAAATGTCAGTATTTGACGTCAATGACGTTGGTTTAGGATGTTGGCTCGAGGTTGGATTTTGGTCACTTTCCAACACGACCTAAAATCAACCAAATATCAACGTCATTTGGGGTTATTATTGAACGTCAAAATACCGTTGTCCTTAGACGCTGGCTAGACATTGAATTTTGTTCACAACCTAAATCTTACCTAATATTAATGTCTTATGATGATGTGTGCCTGCTGGGATATTACAGTTTAGAATAGCTAAACTAGCTATTAATGCTTTCATTTGTTAATGTTAAAATTGTGATGTTTTATGTTAATGTGAAAAAAAATTGTTTAAATCATTCCAATATGCAGATTTGGTGTTCGGATATTATTACTGATGCTCAATTATTTTATACTGTTGTTGACTTAACCCTAATTAACCCATTGTTGAAAACCCTTATTTCCTGTAGTATAGGCGCGGTGGCACAGTGGGTAGCACTGTCGCATCACAGCAAGAAGGTCGCTGGTTCGAGCCTCGGCTGGGTCAGTTGGCATTTCTGTGTGGAGTTTGCATGTTCTCCCTGTGTTGGCGTGGGTTTCCTCCGGGTGCTCCGGTTTCCCCCACAAGTCCAAAGACATGCGCTATAAGTGATTTTGATAAGCTAAATTGTTCGTAGTGTATGTCTGTGAATGAGAGTGTATGGGTGTTTCCCAGTGATGGGTTGCAGCTGGAAGGGCATCCGCTGCGTAAAACATATGCTGGATAAGTTGGCGGTTCAATCCGCTGTGGCGACCCCTGATTAATAAAGGGACTAAGCTGAAAAGAAAATGAATGAATGAATATACAGATATGTTTGAATAGTGGCATATTAGTTTCCACAAAGAAATTAGCATTAAAAATATTAATTTTGACATTAAGTTTAACATTTCTGAGCACAACATAGTCATGAGTTTATGATTTCTAAAGATTTAATGATTTCTAAAGGATCATGTGACACGAGTAAACTCACTGGAGAAAATTCAGCTTTGTCGTCACAAGAATACATTTACCTTTTTTATACTATAATATACTTATAATAGAAAAAAAGTTACTTTAAAGTGTAATAATCATTTACAAATTCTTTTTTTCTGCATTTTTTGATCAAATCAATTTGTCTTTTGACAGCATAATGTTTAGAAACATAAAAAATATGCTTATTACTCCAAACGCTGAATGACATATGCATTAACCTTTAACCCAAAACTTAACATTTGGTCTGTATGCAAGTGTTGAAGATGTAATTGTTCGGACAATGTCCCTCTCTCACACACACACGCACGCACGCACACAGTAAAGTGGCAGAGCCTTGAGCCTGGCCAATGCACAGGTGCTGGCACAGTCCCGTTACCAAGACAACAGGTGTTGGTTGGCACAGGGTTCTGGCCGAGGTGAGCTGCTCTCAAGTTACACATTTTGCAACTTTTGAGGGCCAAAGGACTTGTCCAGCTCTCAGTGCCAAAATAACACAAGAAATTTAATCAGGCACAAGAGCAACACAAATAATTCAAAAGAACAGTTGAGCGGGAATGATTATTATTACAGACTGAACACGTATTAACACAAAGCTCTCCAGTGTGCAAATACCAATAATAAAAGAAAACAAGAGCTTTAGTATTAGATTTTTTTTCTGATTTGTGTACACTATTAAAATATGCATATACACTGACTAATTACGCTAGTTTTGATCCTGCGATAGCGGTAATGAATGGATAACTAAAGGTCTGAATGAATTTTTAAAAATGTAAGCTTTATGCACACTGGATAAACTTAAATGACTTCAAACATTACTTCTTATGCCTTAAAAAATGATGACACTTTACAATAATATATTTAATATTAGGGGCCTCACAGTGGCGCAGTGGATAGCACGTTCGCCTCACAGCAAGAAGGTCGCTGGTTCGAGCCTCGGCTGGGTCAGTTGGCATTTCTGTGTGGAGTTTGCATGACATGCAGTATAGGTGAATTGGGTAAGCTAAATTGTCCGTAGTGTATGAGTGTGAATGGGTGTGTATGGATGTTTCCCAGAGATGGGTTGCAGCTGGAAGGGCATCCGCTGCGTAAAACATATGCTGGATAAGTTGGCGGTTCATTCCGCTGTGGCGACCCCAGATTAATAAAGGGACTAAGCCGAAATGAAAATGAATGAATGAATGAATATTTAATATTAGTTAATGTCTTTACTATCATGAACAAACAATGAACAAAACATTTATTACAGTATTCATGATATTTAATGTTGGTTAATGAAAATGCAGTCGTTGATTTTTAGTTGTTAGTTACTAAGGTTAACAAGCATGAATTTGTATTTTAATAATGCATCAGTAAATGTCTGCTATAAGTAATAAATTAACTCTAAGTAATAAATGCTGTACAAGTATTGTTCATAATTAGTTCATGTAAGTACATACATTAACTATCATTAACTAATAAATCCTTATCATAAAGTGACTAAAAAGATTTATGTTTGCAATCTGTAATAAATTAAGTTGAAAAACATATTTTTTTGTAATGTTTGAAGTAATTGAAGTTAATCCAATCTTTGTTTTTTATCAGTGTGCTTCAGTATTCAAGCAGAATCTAGTAGCATGCAAGATGAACTGACCGCCATCTAGTGGACATATATTTGTAAAACAATAACAGTTCAGGATTTGTCTTTTATTCAGAATAATAATGGCAGAACAAAGTTACTCCATAAATACATCTAAATGAGTACAAATAACTAAAGTTTAATTCAATATTTTTAAATGATATACATTTTTAATTTGTTGATAAGTCATTCTAGTCTTAATCATTCCCACAAAACACTCAATGAGGAAGATTCACCCATCCTTAAAGTCTTATTTGATGCATGGTAGCAAAGAGTTTTGTGAGTGTGTCTCGAATACTCAGTCCTCGATGAGGGACACATCCGTCCTTTTCATCCATATGTTTATCACTGGAGTCATGATTTGGGCTTGTAGGGATCAGACCAAACCTTCACACCTAATATAAAGACACATAAATGATAAATCAAAAAGAAACCAGTGTTTAAAAAAGGATACATATAGGGCCTAATGCAAATAAACTGTATGCAGAATCAGTACTTTATAATCCTTAATAAAGCTACTTAAAGCTTCACTTCACAGATTAGATGTAACTTTGCACAATTTTAAATCCAATCATATTGATTTTATCATATCCGTCTGTGAAATGTGTTCATAGTTTTTCTGCTATAGTGTACATATATTTATTACCTAATTTAAACGGTATAATATGTCTATCGTAAGTACATCTGTATATTATATCTTATCATGCTTTAACCCACCTTATTCATATTTATACAACAGTTCTGTCTGGTTCTTGAATCTGATTGGCTGATACCCATGCGGTATTCTGCAATAACAGCACTCGTACAGCCTCTTCTTCACCCTTGTGTATTACTCCACCCACATAAACTCACTACAGTTTGACAAATATTGCAGCTGTTGGACAACATAATGCACTTTTAAGGCTTTTTTTAGCTTTTTTAGAGACTGCATAATAAGAAAAACTCAGCGTAACTATAGCTAATCAAATCGTTATATATATCTCTCTCTTTTGTATGTTGTAGTGCTGTATTTATACCATAGTCTGTTAGTGTTTGCTTTGCTTTGGCTTTTTGGGGGTTAATTATTGTGATATCCCAATTGCAACAGAAAAAAACTGGGAAATGTCTCTAGACTGATGGCATTTCATGCCGTTCAGCCTTATAATCTTACAATGTGAGCAAAATGACCTGTTTTTATTATTTATTTTATTTACCTGATATTATGCTAGAGAATCATTCGAATACTAGCTCTAAAGTGACGTTTGTAAACTGGCAACGGTTTCTGCTGTTCTGACGTCAGCTGCAGATGTGAATGAATGGTGAAAGAAAGTAGTTCCTCGTACAAAATGGTTTTTGAGACTCTCTGTGTTTGATTTTTTTTTTATACACACAATTATGCCATCGAACTGTTGAATAAATATCACACTCTTAGCAGTGCGATGTGGCTGTATATATCGCACTGCTACTCGTGTGATATTGCTCATCTTTAATACTACTGCTATCTGTATATTGTAACAGATGTATATATAGTTTATCCTTGCTGTACTTACTGCTTATATGTGTATTATGGTTAGATGCTTAACTGCATTTAATTACCCCGTAGACGTGTGATAACAATAAAGTTCAATCTGATCTAAACTAATCTTATGTGAAGTGTAATGTGCAAGTTAGCAGCCTCACACTAACAATACAATATTTTTTTTATGCAATATGAATAAAATTTAACATGAGGACTTTATTTGGAAGTCATCATTTTACATTGATTGGGATGATTTTTTTAGGGTAGTGGATTTATGCAAAATGTACAAAGTTGTAAAAAACAAAAAGTATACAAAATAAATAAATTAAAGAACAGATGAAAACATAAGATAAAACTAAATAAACATTGCTTTATGGTTTTCGGTCAAGTCTAACAGTATTGAGGTACACAAATTCAATAATCAAATGTAAAATAACACGGTATAGTCTTCATTGTATAAATAATTACACAACTAATGTTTGATAAAGTGACAAACTTTGTAATTATGTGTTCAAGTGGTTTAAATTCAGTTGAAATCGATGGAAATCCTGCGATGTGCTATTGCAGATTTGCACAATGTGATATCGATGGTAAAATGATATATTGTGCAGCCCCCAATGCAATATGACAGATGACATAAAGAGTGGCTATAAATGACTTACCAACAGGCTGTACGTCTGCTTGATTGACTCCAGCTCGGTTCACCTTCTGCACTTGCTCTGCATTAAAAGGGAGAAGAATTCAGACACCAAAGAAGAATTGGGGGTCATTAAACATTTTTGGGGGTAAATTTAAATAACTACACTGTAAAAACGCTGGGATCCATTCAATGCCTTCATTTAATCCCAGCACAAATCGATTAAGTTAACTTTAAACATAATATATACTGCTCAAAAAATAAACACTTAAACAACTCAATGTAACTCCAAGTGTTCCCTTTATTTTTT
>CAIGQW010006673.1:2463459-2477950 GCA_903798125.1 Danio choprae
ATATATATATATATATATATAATAAATACTAATAAATAATTATTATTAGTACTATTATTAAATATAACAAGATATGACTATTGATATATAAAAAATAGAAAAATAAATAATAACAAATAATAATCATAAACCCTTAGGACAAATTGCACAAGCTTGTTTGTAGAAAAACATGAATAACATAGTAATAATAATGATGATGATAATAATGTATTTACATCGCAGCCCTTCAAATAAACACAAGATGAAGCAGTTTTTATATAAGTGAATCAGAATTTTACAAGTCTTTCTGTATAATAATTTATTCATTACTGTTATATATTTTCATTACACAATAATTGTAACCAAAGGTAGGTTTCATTATAACATGTGCATTATGGCTTGTTTGGTGTTTTAAGAGGAGCTTTGAAAACTCCCTGCTTTTTTCTGCAAAAGTGAAAATTACTTCAAAATTATCATCATTATTATCAAAGATATGTAATCCTAAACATTTGAGGGTAAAATGTGCAGCCCTATTTATATATATTTTTGGTAATGCTACTTGAAATCTTCCATATGTGTAATACATTAATGGTGGTGTGTATTATAATGCATTACATATATTTCCAATTTTAAAGTTATAATGCGTTATGAGCAGTTCCAGCGTTACGGATGTGACATTTGCAGCAAATACTTGAAACATTTATTCACAGAGAATGTATATTGAAACTTCTGTTTATATTTTCCTAAACAGCTAACCACAGTGTTCAGAGATCAGCCAAATATCAATCTGTAAACATGTTTTACATTTTAAATGAGGGAAATAAACATGCGCTACGCATGTGACCAAATAAGTATTCAAGTTTACAGCTTACAACATACTTTGTAGACATTCTGTGAATTAAACGGAGGATAGTCAAAAGGATAAGAGTTAGCACTCTATAAGGATTTCTGAGGAAAAAGCTTCATTATAAATGTGACATCTCTCTGTTATCGATGTGACAGATATGAAATTGGCACTTGT
Organism: Danio choprae; assembly: GCA_903798125.1. Classification (NCBI taxonomy): domain Eukaryota; kingdom Metazoa; phylum Chordata; class Actinopteri; order Cypriniformes; family Danionidae; genus Danio; species Danio choprae. The sequence continues at coordinate 2,464,460 of CAIGQW010006673.1, forward strand.
GTAACTAAATAAAATAAAAAATAGTTTGAAGACATTCACAGAGACATCTTTGAGTATTTGTACAGTACTGTAAATTACAAGTCTACACAAACAACTTAAAAATAGTTTCACTATTTTGGTGAAGCCTTTATTTATTTTATGGCAAGTTTGACATGAGCATGGAATTGCCCTTATACTGTTTTATAGATTTAGTTTGCAACTGTTTTATTCATTATGCTTTATTAGGCGCAACAACAAAAATGTCAACAGATATTTTGGTAACACTTTAAGGTTGCGTTAGTTAATGTATTTACTAACATGAACGAACAATGAACACTACATTTATTACAGTATTTATCCATGTTCGTTAACGTTAGTTAATGGAAACCATGGTGCATTAACTAATGTTAACATGAATTAGTATTTTAATAATGCATTAGTAAATGCTGAACTATGATCAATAAATGCTGTACAAGTATTGTTGATAATTAGTTCATGTTATTCATTTAACTAATGAAACCTTATTGTAAAGTGTGACCAATATTTTAATTATAATTTATTATATGTATTCTAAGGTCAAGTACAGGGGGTAAATAATGCTTTAAAAACCATTTAGAATGCATTATTCAAGCATTGTGTTACTATGTGTCTTTGAGGTAAATCACGCAGCTCTGTCTCTTTAAGAGCTATTTCAGATATGCAATGGATTCCAGTATGCGAGTAAGTGCTGACTGCTTTCTTCTGTAATTGCTGCTCCACAGGGACACACCGCGGCTGTTTGGGCCGTGCTTATTTTACCAGAGCAGGGCTTGATGCTGTCTGGATCAGCTGACAAAACCATCAAGTTATGGAAAGCTGGTCGCTGCGAGAACACCTACACTGGTACATCTGAAATGTTTATTTGATGCTGAATGTAGAACTAAATGCAGAGCTTGTTTTATTAGAATGGGTTTCCAGCAGGGGTCACTATTTGTTGCAATAGTGAAATAGTGTGTGAGATAATTGAAGTGTGTGTGTGTGTGTCCTGCAGGTCACGAGGACTGTGTGCGAGGGCTGGCGGTCATAAATGAAATGGAGTTCTTCTCCTGCAGTAATGATGCCAGTATCAGACGGTGGATGGTGACTGGTGAATGTGTGCAGGTTTACTACGGTCACACTAACTACATCTACAGCCTCGCTGTCTTCCCTAATGGAAAAGGTGATTGTGTCTTTTGTTCTGCTGTATTTTGGTAGTGTCAAAAAATGTTTGCATTAAAAAAAATTATAATTTACATTAAGGGTCAATATTTTGACCCTGAAATTAATTGAGGGTTCCCACACTTCTTGAAAGTACTTTAAATTAAACTTGTTTATGGTTTTTATTTCAACAATTGTACTAAACTGTCAAAAACAAAAAAAATCTGAGAAATTTTTTAATTCATTCATTCATTTTCTTTTCGGCTTAGTCTCTTTATTAATCAGGGGTCACCACAGCGGAATGAACCACCAGCATATGTTTTGCTCAGCGGATGCTCTTCCAGTTGCAACCCATCACTGGGAAACACCCATACACACTCATTCACTCACATACACTACAGACAATTTAGCTTACTCAATTCACCTATAGCACATGTCTTTGGACTCGTGAGGGAAACCGGAGCATCCGAAGGAAACCCATGCGAACATGGGGAGAACATGCAAACTCCACACAGAAATTCCAACTGACCCAGCCGAGGCTCGAACTAGACACCTTCTTGCTGTGAGGCGACAGCCCTACCCGCTGCGCCACCGCACCACCCAAATTTTTAAATGATACATCTTAAATTTAAATCTTGTACTAAAACCCTGACAAATAATGCACATTTAATCAGAATATCAGAAACCGCATTTAAATATCACCAGTATTGAATTCAACAAATTTGACTTTTTAAAATGGCCAAAATGTTTCAAAATAACAGCACAGACTTTCATGGCGCTGCATATGCTGGAGTATATGGATTTAAAATGGATTTAAAATGAATGGTGCTTTGAAAAGTCTTTGAATCTGCTGTTCATGAAAGCGTAGGAACCCTGTGATTTATATAATTATAATTAATAATATATTAAAACACTTAAATGTTGTGAAGGACCGATATGTTAACCCTCAAAATCATGATCATTAATGCATTTCATTATTAGCCATGTGAAAAAAATGACATAAATTCATAGTAAATAAAACAAATGGTTAATTATTAACTGTCCAGGTAGCGGGACATGTAAGTTTACTTCACTATATTGCAATTAAATCCTAATCTAATCATGACAAACTGTATATTGTTGGAAAAGTCTAACTCTTCTGAATACATATTTTACTGTTGTTTTTTTTTTAAGGAAGAGTAAGAGATCCAAATCCATTTACTCTCATGCTTCAACCTGTTGGGCCATTTGCGGTTTCATGTTTAAACCATACTATTATAGTCTAAACATAAAGCAATCATGCCAATCTATATATCATTTGAGAGCTTAAAATTTCTAATTATATTTCTAATTATAATAAATGAGTTTTGATAGATATTACTGAGCAGCAGTTATTTATTAATTTACAACAAGGATATTCATCAGTTGTGAAGCATTACTACAGCAATCCACATGTAAAAAAATACAAATAAAATCCAAGTTTTTTAGAGGCTAAATTCAAATCAAACACCACCAAACTGCCCATACTTCTACAGAATGGCATGCCTACTTTATAAATATTGTCAAAAGTATGAAAGTTAAGGGGCTAAATGATACACAATATTTTTTCCACATTTGGACTTTCTCCAGAAGAACAAAATATATAATAGGAAATATGGTGCAAATGTCCTTTCTCTCTTTAACAGCACTAAATATCTCACAGGAGGGCTAATAATTCAACTGTATAATGTGATATAATTTAATAATATAGTCTCATGAAATGCTTTAAAACACACACACACACACAGGAGTGGCTTTATTGCATCAAATATACAGTATATGTTACCTTGCTCACAGCTGATTGGTCAGATATTAGTCGATTTTTCTGTTAAACACAAAAGAAGATATTTTGAAGAATGTTGGAAACCAGTAACCATTGACAGTCATAGGTGGCTTATGGATACTTATGTTTTTTTGCATTCTTCAAAATATCTTCTTTTGTATTTAACATAAGACAGACAGAAACTTTGGTTTGGAAGGGAGAGTAAATGATGAGGACAGAATTTTCATTTTGTGGTGAACTATATCTTTAATTTCTGATCCTGGCTCAGTGTACATTTACAAATCCTAATCACCCCCCATATTACCTTGTTTGTTTGTTTGTTTTATATAGCACATTTAAAAACAACAAATGTTGAACAAAGTGCTTTACAAATCAAACAACACACAAAATCTATACTTGCATATGTAAACAAAATAAAATGTTATTACCTTACCTCACCCATATTACCTTCTTTTTTTAATATCCTCCTATAGACTTCATCAGCACAGGAGAGGACCGGACACTGCGGGTCTGGAGGGAGGGTGAATGTTGTCAGACTATCCGTCTTCCCGCTCAGTCGGTGTGGTGCTGCTGCATTCTGCCTAATGGAGACATTGCTGTGGGAGCCAGGTAATACACACCACTGCTGTTTAAACTGATTTATTAGCCCGCAGGAGACTGACCGTTTCACATTTCTCTATAGCGACGGCATCATCCGCGTGTTCACTCAGAGTGAAGATCGTGTAGCCAGTGCACAGGACCTGCAGGCGTTTGAGGATGAGCTTTCCAAAGCAGTCATCGACCCCAAGACTGGAGATTTGGGGGACATCAAGATAGAGGAGTTACCTGGCAGAGAACACCTCGATGAACCAGGTCAGCAGTGTTGTTTTCAAGTATCGTTGTTTATTTGTTGTATTTATAATATAATATAATCATTTACTTTATTCATGTAGTTAGGCTTCTTATTTTCACTGTAGTTTACCTTTTTGGAAATACAGTTGAAGTCAAAAGTATTCGCCCTACTGTGAATTTTCTTTTCTTTTTAAAGTATTTTCCATATTATGTTTTACAGAGCAAGGAATTTTTTACAGTATTTCCGATAATGTTTTTTCTTTTGGAAAAAGTCTCATTTGGTTTGTTTCGGCTTGAATAAAAGCAGTTTTTAATTTTTCTAAAACTATTTTAAGGTCAATATTATTAGCCCACTTAAGCAATATTTTTTTTCAATTGTCTACAGAACAAACCATTGTTATATAATGATTTGCCAAATTACCCTAGCTTGCCTAATAAACCTAGTTAAGCCTTTAAATGTCACTTTAAGCTGTATAACTAGTATCTTGAAAAGTATCTAGTCAAATATTATGTACTGTCCTCATGGCAAAGATAAAAGAAATGAGTTATTAGAAATGAGTTATTAAACTATTATGTGCAGAAATGTGTTGAAAAAAATCTTATTTCCGTTAAACAGAAATTGGGGGAAAAACAGTACAGTACTTCAACATTGTGTACAGTAGTACCTCACACACCCAAATCTATAGCTGCAGGTGTTTTGGATATGTATTAAAAATAAACCACACAAACCTGCTTGATCACTTTAATAGACGATTTTCAGTTCCAAAGATTTAAAAACACACAATCAAGAGAAGTAAGAGGTGAAAATAATATCAAAGACTAGACCTCTGATTAGATGGTCAACAAAAAGCAAAGCAGCGAATAAATTCTAGCAAATTCTATTGGTTTGTATTAGGGTTGAACAATATATCGTTTAAAGGTGCTGTATGTAGGTTTTTGACTCTTCTAAAGCATAAAAATGCCATAATATGTTTGCAGAAATTTAAGAAACATGCCAAGTGAACATTCTTGTTTATCTGAAAAACAATGCTGAAGTCAGTTATTCTGCTTTGAAAATGTGCGTTACATGCTGAAATGGCACTCTTTGTTTTGGTTATTTTAACCCGCCCACTGCCACTTTAACCAAATACATTTCAGCACCCCGAGTTGCCTTGTTGACATATTTTTTATTCATTCATTCATTCAGAAAGGCTCTCAAAGCATGCGGCCATGACCAAAATGCGACCTCCAGTGGACAGTAAAATGTCATATTACAGCATTTGTTTTGTATTATAATTGTGTGTGTGTGTGTGTGTGTGTATGTATATACCATGTTCCAGAAAGGTTACATTTGTTTAAATGAGTTAATGCCAGTTGCTATCATGAACTAACCACGATCAATATATTAACATCACTTATTATCCTTTAATGGTTGATGTTTTTATACTTACTAAAACATCGCTCAAATAAAATGGTGTCTCTGTCAGCACTATATAATGCACTGTGAACTGACAAGCAATAAACAATTGTATTTGTAATAACCAGCCAAATGCTTTAAAAATAATATTGTTAAAAAGGTTAGCATGGTGCAAAACTGAAAAATACAAATGATGTCATCATTTACTCACTCTTTACTTGTTCCAAACCTTTATGAGTTTCTTTCTTCTCTTAAACACAATAGAATATATTCTGAAGAATTGAAAACCTGTAACCATAGGATTTGTTTTTCCTACTAAGGGAATCAGTGGTTACCATTGTATAGCTTTGTTCAGAATATCTTATTTGGGTTCAGTAGTAAATAGAAACTCATAAAGATTTGAAACCACTTGAGTGAGTAAATAGTGAGTAGATTTTCAGTTTTGGGTGAACTATCCCTTTAACTGTTAACAAATGATATCTTATTCTGCATTTTATTCATAAGATGTAACCATTTTGCTCACAGTATTTTTATTATTATTTTGTATGTGTAGGTAATCGTGATGGACAGACTCGGCTCATAAAGGAGGGCTCTAATGTTGAAGCGTATCAGTGGAGCATGAGTGACGGACGCTGGCTGAAGATTGGAGATGTTGTTGGTGGTTCTTCTCAGCAGAGCTCCAAAAGAGTGATGTATGAAGGCAAGGTGAGACATCTTCTCTATCTTGGCTATTAAATATTCCTCTTTTTAAGTTGTTTTTGTAGTGAACACTTACATTAGTCCATGGATGGTGGATGTTTTCTACTATATGAAGTAACGATTGTGTTTCCTTATCCATGTCAATCTGGTCCAGTCAGCGCAGACACGTTTTCATTTTCCACCGTGTGTGCTGAAAATATCTAACATGGACAATGTTCAGATATTTATTTTTTTCTAATATTTACTTTGCTGAATAACAAAAAAATAGCATGTGTTCTCTTAGACACTGCCCGCACTTGCTCTACCAGTCTCTGTAAGAATTCCGGGCCAAGAATGGTTTATAGTTTTCCGTACCATTTCAACTGGAACCGTACCCGAATGTTCTTTGAGTGGTTTAGCATTATAGTGGAAAAGGGGCTATAGCTTTTCAAAGCTTCTAAAAAACAGAACCAATTGCTTCGCTAAATGGTTCACTGATTTTGAAGCGTTAAAACACTATGGGCTCTATTTTAACGATCTAGGCGCAAAGTCTAAAGCGCATGCGCAAAAGCATTAAGGGCATGTCCGAATCATTCATTCATTCATTTTCTTTTCGGCTTAGTCCCTTTATTAATATGGGGTCGCCACAGCGGAATGAACCGCCAACTTATCCAGCATATGTTTTACACAGCGGATGCCCTTCCAGCTGCAACCCATCACTGGGAAACACTCATACACTTCCATTCACACACATACACTATGAACAATTTAGCTTACCCAATTCACCTATAGAGCATGTCTTTGGACTTGTGGGGGAAACCGGAGCACCCGGAGAAAAACAAACCCAAACACGGGGAGAACATGCAAACTCCACACAGAAATGCCAACTGAACCAGCCGAGGCTTGAACCAGCGACCTTCTTGCTGTTAGGCGAGAGCACTACCCACTGCGCCACCGTGCTGCCCCCATGTCCGAATCCACTTTTGCTGTTTTAAGGATGGAAAAATACGCTCTGCTCCGCGGCGCATGGTCTAACAGGGTTGTGCTTATTCTCTTAATGAGTTATGGGAGTGTTTTGAGAATAAACCAATCAGATTCTCGTCTCCCATTCCCTTTAAGAGTCAGTTGCGTCGTGCCATGGAGCATTTGCTATTTACATGGTGGACTTTGTAAGTGGAAAAACTGAACGCTTCACTAGCGAGAAAACAGTTAAACGGACCATCTGCAGCGTGAGGATAAAGAATGAGCCTCCTCCAATTAGCTTTCAATTTCTCTTTCTCTCTTTCGTGGATAAGGAAATGGCGTTGTACACTCCACTGAAGACATCTGGTAGCCTACAATAACTAATTTAATTTGTAAAGCGCAAAGATTTGTTTCAAAACTATTTCTAAATTCAGTTCTAATTTCCAGCAAACTAATAAATGAGCAATAATAATGAAGTGTGGTCAGAAAACTGAGTTATATCCAAACACACGTGCTATGCCCCATATGGTCCAAAACCTGACAGGTGGAAAAATGTAAGCTTGTTTTTAATAAAACAAATATAAATATGCATAATAATAAATACTACTACTAATAATAATAACATTATACAAAAGCAAGTTGTCATGAATAAACTGAAAAAAGCCTCCTGAGATGAAGGGATGGAGGCAGTGGTTTTTATATTTATGTAGAAAGTAATAATTTTTGTAACATTTTAATCCTTTTATTTTTTTCATTTGTCAAGATATTTGCGTATCGATGTACATCCTGCGTCTTTTAAGCAATTGTCAGTTGTAAGCCAGGCGCACAACTAATGCACTCTGCGCTGGACTTTAGACCTGCTTTCAGCTGGTCTATTGCACAGTCTATTTTAGTTCCTTAAAATAGCAACGCGCCAACAATGCGTCTTAACATGCCTCTTTTCTAGAGCGGAACACCCATCAGTCCACAAAGTGGCGCAAATGGATTTGCTATTTAAACAACGTGGCGGAAAACGGGAAAATTGTCTTGCGCCTTATTGCGCCGGGTGTATGATAGGGCCCTACATGTAGACACCTGCTGGTCAAAACTCTGTAAATGCAACATAAACTTGCATAAGAATTGGCTTTTTCAAACATATTGCAAACTTTAAATTGAAAGTATAACCCATAAATGCACATTTAATATCATTAAATACTAAGTGTCTCCATAATGTGTTCTTTTACCAATTTTCATGGCTTATATTATCTTTTCCAATGTTCGTCTCTGTTAAACAGGCTAACAAATTTTCACAAATGCCTCACTAAAACATCTACAAACTAGTAAAACTGATCTGACATCAGGTAAAATCAATGATTTGCGATCTGAGTGAACACGCATAATTCATGTGGATTTTATGGTTGTACTTTCAGAACACCCCCACCGGAGAACCATTGACTATTCAAAACATTTTTAAACAGTAATGACGTAATAAAGCCATTTACATTATCACGTGACCTTGCCAATTGATTACTCGCTCCGAACCACGGTTGTGAAGCTTCATGAAGCATTGTGTAGTAGGTTTTTAAAAAGACACCGGTGTCAAACACAGTTCCCAGAGGGCCGCAGCTTTGCCCAGTTTAACTTTAAACCTAATTAAATACACCTGTTTAAACTAATGGAGCTCTTTAGGCTTGTTTGACACCTACAGGTAAGTGTGTTAGAGTAGGGTTGGAACTAAACTCAACTCTGGAACTAAGGGCCTGCTTACACTAATACATTTTAGTTTTAAAACGCTTAAGTTGCACCTTCCGTCCACACTACAGTTTCTGAGCCACTAAAATGAAGCGTTTTGGAAATGCCGAAGAGGCTGTTTTGGTTTTAAAACGCTAGTGAATGGGGGAAAACAGAGACATCTAAAAACGGAGGCATGGCTGCAGACATTTGCCTATCTTGCATCCTTTCCTTGTAAGTTCAGACTTGAGCCAAAAAGTCAAATCCTCAAAGGGAACAGTGTACTTTATAACGCCATTTTCGTCACAATAAAATAATATGTTAACAATAAACTAAAAACATAATATAGGGAACTGCCTATTTTCATTTTGATATTAACAACTTAACAGACGCCAAAAATGTTGAGGCGTCAAGTAGCTACACATTTATATGACCGTCATCTTCACTGTAACGGAGCCTATAACATAACTGCCTCCTTTCATTTTTATTAAAAAAATACATAACATACCCTGTTTTTTTTTTGCTGAATATCAGTTTTAATAATCAATAATGGCCATTATAAAAGTATAACGTACAATAAGCTTATACAATATAGGAAATAAAGGCAAGCAATCAGTCAAATGTGCAGAATCGGTGTACGTGTTTACATAAATTAATATCTTTGCCCTCAGCCAAAACACGTTACACGTTTAAAAGACCAAAGAGTCGTCAGATAGAGACAAGATGAATTAAATATCACATTTAACAGCTATAGTGAGATGAGATCCAACAGTATATCCTTGATGAAATGTCTGACGTGGACTGTTGTCACCTGAGAAGGTGTGCTCAAAACACCCACTGACCGCCAGGAGCTCAGACGTGTGCATATGCACGCATATGCGTGTATACGCATTCCAGAGTGTGTGTGTGGTCACGTGATGTGCGTTTTCAGCGGTATAGTGTGGACGGAGATCTTTTCAGAAACGCTAGGTGAAACACCAGCGTGGACAGTTTTTGTTCTAAAACGCCGTTTTAAAACTAAAACGTATTACGAGTTTGACACCCCTGCTCTAACTCTAAGGTTTAACCATGAATGCAGTTGTTTTGTAACTGATATTTCTTCCTATAGGAGTATGACTTTGTCTTCACCATTGATGTGAATGAGGGAGGTCCACCCATGAAACTGCCATACAATGTGACGGACGATCCCTGGCTGGTTGCGCACAACTTCCTGCAAAAGAATGACCTGAGCCCCATGTTCCTGGATCAGGTGGCTAATTTCATCATCGAAAACACAAAAGGTCACACTCTGGGTGCAGCTCCTCCCTCAGCCGCAGACCCCTTCACAGGTATCCAGCAGAGCTCCAAACACTTTCTCATAGGAATATGATGGAGTTTTAGTAAAGTATCCAATGCATATAGAGCAGGGGTGGGCAAACTAGGTCCTGGAGGCCTGGTGTCCTGCACAGTTTAGCTCCAACTATGACACACACCTGCTTATGCTAATCAGTGTCTTCAAGATCACTAGAAATCTATGTTCAGGCATTTTTGATTAGTGTTGGAGTTAATTATGCAGGACACCAGCCCTCCAGGACCGAGTTTGCCCACCTCTGATATAAAGAGAAGAGTGTTTCTACAGGTGGTTTGACAAGCACACTCACCAAAAACAGGCAACTGTTGTTGTTTATTGAGCAAAGGGGTAATGTGTTCAGATTTGATTTGACTTGATTGATTTTTGAACATACTATAATGAGAGATTTAGTGTCTTTGCTGCTGACAGTAGGATGTAGAGTATATGTAAGTGTTGAATCAAATTTCACACTTAGATTTCTAATGGCATGCGATTGTGTCAATATAACCCCATCAATAAATATACTAAGGGCGTACTCGCACCATGTACAGTTGCCTTGAACCTTGCTGAAGCACGCTTGTCCCCCCTCCACTCTCCCACACCTACACCATCGATGATTCGACTGTTCAGTTTAACAGGAAGAGAAGCACTCTCGCTCAGCACAGTGGAGATTGCTTTAGTTATATCGTTTTGTATTACCTTTTGGCGTTTGGGATAAATTATCATAAAAGTCATCGTGCTGCACACATTAGGAGGTTTGCTGAAGGGGCAGCTGACGTGCAGCGGGGGGTTTTCATCTTTAATAAACTATGATAGTTCATTGAAAAGTAAGAATGATTAATAAATCCATATGAAACAGTCCCTTAAAAGTAATGTCACATCTTCGGTTTTGGGCTCAGGCACGATTTGCACTCACACTACAAGTGTACCGCACCAAAGCCCAACCGAACCGAGCTCTGGCACACCTTTTTCAAATGGGCCAGGGCCGGCCAACTGAACCGCGCCTGGGCCCCGATTTGGAGCACTCACACTTGTCAAACAAACTGGGAAACATGCCTGGGCATGGTTCGTATAGCATAGTGTGAGTGCACCCTAAGTAAAAAACAATGTGAAGATATAGTGGAGCAAATGACTGTTTAAGTAAGTTACTATTATGTAGCTCTATTCTGATTTTAGGGTGCTTTCACACCTGGTGATCGATTGTTTTGTTCTGAAACTTGAATTAAAAATGTTACAATGTTGTCTTTAAATCTTGGTGCGGTTCACTTTCACACAGCAAATTTCTAAACTGACCAAAATGGGTCATAAAACAAGGCAACTGCAAGTAAACTCTCCTTACAATGGTCAGAGTTCCACCGCTTATTTTCCAGGATTCTGCTCAGCTGTCATACTGTTTACATTTATGACAATGAGAAATAAGACATTATAGGCATTTAAATGAAGGCATTATAAACAAAAATGTGCGCTTAAATTTTGATTGGTGACATCCACAGACATTGTCACCAAAGATAAATCAGAGGTAAGACTTTCTCAGAGCCTCGTTTCAATTGTCAAGTGTTGTAAAAATCGATCTACTGAATCTATCAATCTATTGCCCGTAATTGTTTTGTTACATTTATTAAGACATTTAATAACTTTTGTTTTCGTTCACATTTTCATTATTAATTATGAGCTTACAGAGCGAATTGGCTGGAATTACGCATTTATAGCCAACGTACACATTATGTAGAGAATTAACAGCTGAGCCGAGACTGCATTCAGTTACCATACATCATCATAACACTTTGATATAGTTTGGTTTGTTGGATCGTATTGCTTTCTCACTACAACCATATCGCTCCAGAGTTTGTTTCAACTGAGCCGAGACTACCTCATTCAGGCGATTGTTCCAAGCAAGGTTGTCATGTTCACATATGAGCAAATGATCCGAGCTAAGGTAGGAAATGCACCAGCTTCTGAATAAACGTCTAGGAGTGAAATGCACCTTTAATGTCATCAAAACTGGCTACTTTGGAAGATCAGAGCCAGACCATTAAAAAGACTGAAGTTGTGTTCTTAAAACAACCTTTTAATTCAAAATTTTGACCTAATGTAGATGGCTGATTAATACCAGATGATGTATTTATTAATATCTTTTTTGTTCTTAGGTGCAGGGAGGTACATTCCAGGTTCAGGAGGCAACGGACAACAATTTGGCGCTGATCCTTTCACAGGTAAGCCTTTTTGAATGCACTTGTTTGCTAATATGAACCGAAAGTTTGTTGTACATTACGTAAGATCTTGTGTGTTTGTTTGCCCCCCAGGTGCTGGTCGGTATATTCCTGGCTCAGGATCCCCAGGAACAGCGCCTTCAGGTGGAGCTGATCCTTTCACTGGTAAAATACTTCAAATCGTGCAAATGCACAGCATCACATGCAACATATTAGCCATGTAAACTAGCATACCTCTCAATCCTCTCCAGGTGGCAGTGCCTATTCCTCTCCCTCTCTCCCAAAATCTACAACAAACATCTTTTTCCCCAATACTGATGGAGTCATGTTTGAACAGTCAAATACAGCTCAGATTCTTGGTAAGTGACACTTTTTTTCACTCAAACTTGATTGAACATTTAGGCTCCAGCTTTTAAAATGTAAGGATACTTTCTGGGTGGGCTGGAAATTGGCAGAAAGTGACAAAAGGTTTGTTGCTTTTTTTTATACATGAGACCATATAACAACATTAATAGCATGGTAATCTGTAAAACTTATGTCATACTTACTGACAATAATGTCTTGAGTTCCACCTAACCCTTCTCTAATGTGGTGTGCAGGTAAGCTTCGAGAGCTGAACACCAGTGCTCCTGCAGACCATAAGCTGAGTGACGCAGCGCTGGACTGTCTAGAGAAGTTGTTGAATCTGGTAACAGACCTAATGACTCAAGAACAGCCCACGGCAGAGCAGATAACTGTTCTCTGGAGGGCTTGCCACTGGCCAGAAGGTAAGACGTTATTACAAATGAATTCAATTCACTATATTACTAATCTTTAGCAAAGTATTACTGGGGCAAACCAAAGGTGTGCATTTGACCTCCTTGAGCATTGATACAACTCTCCTATAGTTAATCAAAGTCTTCCGGATTACTAAAGACTTGTAGTCAGGTAGGTTAGAGCAGGAAGATGGCTGTCCAGGATCAGAATTGCTATAGGTGAAAGTACCCAGGTCCTACTTCAGAGCAAGGCATGTTTATCGGGCAAATACATGTCGTATGCGAATACACACAACTAGGGATGTGTCCTACGACTAATTTGATAGTCGTTTGAACTGATATTTTTGTAACTGACTAGTCTATAAACTCAAAACTACTTATTTATATTTAGCAATGCAGAACAATAGAAAAATTAACCAATAAACTGACAGTTTCCAATCAGGAGCTTGCTCTAGTAGCAGCCGTCATCCAGTCAGGAGTTAACTCTAGTGGCGGCTGTTATCCAGTCAGGAGCTCGCTCCAGTGGCAGTCGTCATCAAGTCAGGAGCTCGCTCTAGTGGCGGCTGTTATCCAGTCAGGAGCTCGCTCTAGTGGCGGCTGTTATCCAGTCAGGACCTCGCTCTAGTGGCGGTCGCCATCCAGTCAGGAGCTCGCTCTAGTGG
>CAIGQW010006673.1:2477960-2501311 GCA_903798125.1 Danio choprae
GCTCGCTCTAGTGGCGGTCGCCATCCAGTCAGGAGCTCGCTCTAGTGTCGGTCGCCATCCAGTCAGGAGCTCACTCTAGTGGCGGTCGCCATCCAGTCAGGTGCTCGCTCTAGTGGCGGCCGTCATCCAGTCAGGAGCTCGCTCAAGTGGCGGTCGTCATCCAGTAAGGAGCTTCTTGAAGAGTTGGTTAAGGATCTGATATACTTGGAAACAATGCAAATTCCACCCATTTTTCAGCCTTTCATATCATATAAAGCACCACTGCTCCCTCAACAAAATCCATGTCAGCCATTTTGCAACAAAACTGTAGTGATTTTTTTGTCTGTTGTGAAGCGAACTGCATGCGTGAATGAAGCAAGTAAACTCAAAAGTTCAAGTGTTTAATTACACGCAAATATTGCAATTTAATCACACAAGGCGCTTCCGCCGTGAACGTCCCATAATAATTTGCCCCTGCGGACTCTCATTAATCAGCCTCCAATTTTGACTGTGATGGCCACATTTTAAAAATCCAATCAACAACAGATGCATAAAACCAACTTCCTGTTCTACACGATTTATTTTAAATTTTTATTTTTCAATAATCTGGTCACCACAGTGTCTACCCAAGATTGCTTCTGTGTAAATCACAATGCCTTGTAGTAATTACAATATTAAAGCTTCGTAAATTAACCAGTCATCATCTCCCCCTTCAGACATTGTCTTCCCTGTGTTGGACATCCTGCGCTTGGCTGTGCGTCATCCAGAAGTAAATGCCCATCTCTGTGGCGGGACCGAGGGTGCCAGTCTTTGCAACCATCTCCTGGGTCTGATGTCCCCTGAGGGCAAAGCTGCAAATCAAATGTTGGCACTGCGCACCCTCTGCAACTGTTTCACTGCATCCCACGGCCGGGCTCTCCTGTTGGGCCAGCGTGATACCGTCCTGTCTCGGGCTGGAGATCTCCGCACCGTCTGCAACAAGAACATCCATGTAGCGTTGGCCACCCTGGTGCTCAACTATGCGGGACGGTTGTATGGTCAGCCGGCTGAGATCGAGGCGAAGGCGCAGTGTTTGTCAGTGGCTAGCACGGCTTTAGAGGTGGTACAGGACAGAGAGGCTGTCTTTAGGCTACTGGTGGCACTGGGGACCACAGTGTCCGGGGACAGCACTGCCAAAGACCTTGCACGATCTTTGGGGGTCAACTCTCAGATTTCTAAATACGCCAGGGTCTCTGATCCAGCTAAAGTCGGGGAGTGTTGTCGATTAGTGCTGGATGAACTGCAGTGATGTCACGAATGATGAAACGCTCTTCTCTTTCCATTACTCCTTCGTGACGAAAGCCCTCTTTCAGAGCTCTTAAACCTCAATCTCTATATCATTAGTTTGTATTTAAATTTTCACATTTTGATGCTGAATGGATCTGGATGAATGCATGATGTGAATAAACACTGCTGATTAATCAAAACTTTTCCTAATACAACAAGACTCCTTTTATTGATCAGAAGAAGGTCGTTGGTTCGAGTCCCGACTGGGCCAGGTGGCATTTTTGTGAGAAGTTTGCATGTTCTCCCAGTGTTTTTGTGTGGTATAGGGCCGTAGTGTATGAGTGTGTGAATGAGAGAGTGTATGGGTGTTTACCACCACCGGGGGTTCACGAGTTAGTGTACTTTCAGTGCTGAGTTGCAACTGGAAGGGCATCAGCTGCATAAAACCTATGGCAGAGTAATTGGCAGTTCATTCCCCTGTGGCGCCCCTGATAAATCAGGGACTAATCAGAAGGACAGTAAGTAACTGAGTGATTGTATCCATTTATATAATGAAACAAATCTTTTTAAAGTTCACAAAAAAAGAAAAAAAATCCCAAATGCTAATTAAGTGTGTTTCCATCAAGTTTTTAGAGCGTCTGACTGTAGTATTGTTAACCTAGTAACCAACAAGACAAGAATAATGGGACCCCAGGATTAGTCATGAGGGTGGTAATGTTCACTTAAGGCTTATTTATACTTCTGTGTCGAGTGATCGGCGTGACCCACAGCGCATACCTTGCGCGTTGCCATGCATTTATACTTTTGCGTGCTGTTTGTGTTGCTCTGCAATAACACTTCCAAAACGCTAGCTGGCAGTGAGGTTTTTATGGTCCTCTGTGTCGAGTTTCTTCACTGGTGTTTTGTTTTTTTTCTACACGTCGTTGCGATGTGTAGTTACATTTTTTGAGAGGTGCGCGTCAGCCACAGTGCGATTGCATAGCCCTCGCCAAGGCTGCGCCGGACCATACGCATGCGCTTGACACAGAACATGACTCCAAAAACAAACTTGTGTGCCAAAAAAATGTATTTGTTCGCCGATGCCTCCCCCGTCAGGTCAGGGTGTGCGTTTACTACACTCAAAAATATTTTTGCTGCTTGTTCAAACTAATTTAAAATAAGCTGAAACAGCAGTTCTTGTGTTTTTTGGCACAATTTTGGGCAAACAAAGACGTATTTAAGGTTTTTTTGGTGCGCAAAATTGTTCTTGGAGCTTCATATGATTACTGTTCAACCACTGCTCACATGAAATGCTTATGGTTCTTTTTTTGGACATCAACTGGAGGATGAAAGAGCTCTCTGTTTTCAGAGAGATGACTGAAGGTATCAGAAGAATAAAACAACATGATGTGAATAATTAATAACAGAATTATCAATTTCGGGAGAACTAGTCCTTGAAATTCAAATGCATTAACCTAGAAATAACTAAACCACATATGGAAAATATTGCAACCTGCCCTTGTCTACTTAATAACTCCATAAACTGGATTGCTAAAGCCCAAAAGACACTTATTAGCATCCTTTATGAGTGGGTATGACCACAATTCAAGAATGTGCTCAACAATACAGCCTTCAAACCAATAAAAAACACAATTCCTCTGTAGATGGAGGTGTAGTTTAAATAAACAACCAAGTATTTGGTGGCTGTAATGTAATACTAATAATACTTTGATTTAAAATGCAGAATGCAATTCACAAACGATCACAAAACGTACAATATGGCTACCACACTGTCAAGTTGTGCGCAGATTTGAATATGGTCGTCACTTGAATGAGTGTATGCGGTGTGATTCGGTCGTATCAAAAGTAGACACAGTGTAATTCTTTTTGATAATGCTGTTTTGACCTTGAATCATGTTTTGCACACGAGTCATGATTCATATTGTAATTCCTGAACTGTACAATAAAAGCAATTGCTTATGAAGGGGAAAAAACATTGTATTTTTGCCTGTATTTTTCAACATGTAAAATTATATTATTTGAATAGAGACTATCATTTATTAAAGTCTACATTTTATTTTTAGAATTTGACAATTCTGAGAGAGAAAAACCAAGAACGGGACTTTATTTGATTATTATTGTACAGGAGGGGATGATTTTGGAAAACAAGAATAAGAAAACGGGCGACACGGTGGCTCAGTGGTTAGCACTGTCGCCTCACAGCAAGAAGGTCGATGGTTTTAGTCCCGGCTGAATCAGCATTTCTGTCTGGAGTTTGCATTTTCTCCCAGTGTTGGTGTGGAAGGGCATCCGCTGTGTAAAACATATGCTGGAAAAGTTGGCGGTTCATTCCGCTGTGGCGACCGCTGATGAATAAAGGGACTAATCTGAAGGAAAATGAATGAAAGAATAAGAAAACTTTGCAAAGACTTTTTCATTCATAGTAAGACCAGAAAGGTGTATTAATAAAATTGTTTTTATTTTGATATCATTACGATGAAGGAAATCTGTGTGGTTTAAACATTGATCTACTTTTCTTTTTTTTTTTACCAGTGATTTTGTCAACTTTTATCACTAAAGTATTAGGCGTCTGTAATTAAAACATCTACATGCCAACAGAAGTTGATCTTTCAAGTTTCATCATATTCAGGTAATAAAACTTTTGAGTTATTAAAATACCTTAAACACATTGGATGGCCACATTGTAGCAAACCCCAAACATTTCAAGCCTCCACTATACTATTAGTAAGACACGAAGAAAAAAAAAAACAACCTAAATAATTCTAAACCAGAGCTCACACACGTACGTCTCGAGTGCTTTTGCCTTTCAGACTCCAAAAGCTTCATGTAAACATTTATTAAATGACACACTATCGACTTGGTGCAAGTTAGAGCACTGTGCGTTTTTGGTCTCTTTTGGACCATATAAACTAAAGTGGCAGCTTTGTAACATGCTGTGTTATAGAAACATGAAGCATGCCACATCATCTGGACAGTCAAACTTGTATAATGTATTCTGACGGTTTTGAAATACATTGCAGAATGTGATTGGCGGCATCAAGATTTTGGTACAGCTGTAGTGAATATGATTAACTTTAGGTGTCGTTCAAGATTGACAATTGACCACAACTGTTTTGTGTTAAAGGGACAGTTCACCCCAAAATTAAAATTCTGTTTAACACAAAAGAAGGTATTAAGAAGGAGCTTAAAACCTCTAACCATTGACTTTCATAGTAGGACAAATCAATGGAAGTCAATGGTTGCAGCAAATTTGTTCAAAATATCCTCTTTTTGTGTTCAACAGAAGAAAGAAACAAGTAAAGAGTAAATGATGACAGAACTGCCATTTTTTGGGTGAATTATCCATTTAAAGCAAAGGCAATAGCTGACATAATGCATTAAACCGATGCTGCTATCAAAGAGCATAAAACCATATGCTAATTCAACATATAACTTGCTATAAATTGCAATACTTCTGTCTAAAAGTTGTACCTTTAAACTCTACATTTCACATTTGCTTTGTGCAGATACGCGTCCAAGCTACATGTGGAAAAAAAGCCATTAAATCTATAGAATACTAATGAACAACCTTATGAGAACCTTTCAAGAAAACACTATGCTAGAACTCCTACGCTGTCTTGGTCATCTCGTCAGTGAATTCAGCCATGATATCATGCAGCCAAATGTCCCGTTCCTCTTGTGAAGTGTCCACCAAGTAGATCATCACCTTACGTTCCCAGGGCTGTGACGCCTCCTGCACGGATTCCAGTTGGGCAACCAGCGGCTTCTTCTCAACGTGGTTCCTGAACACAATGGAGGCCTCCTCAGACCACTGCCTGGGTTTCACACCTGGAAAGGTCAGAAACAGCTTCAGATCTACTCCAAAAGTCAATACCAAAATAAATCTAATGAAAAGTCATCAAAAGTCATAGTTGACACTTTCTTAAAGTAAATGCTTTCAGTACCATGAATGCGGTATGACATTGACAAGGACTTTAACCAGCCTTATGGAAAGTAGAAGTGATAGACAAAACAGGACACTGTTACTGGCCACAAATGTCATGTCCTGAAGTCAGGATTGAATTTAAATATATACAATTAGCAGCCACTTTATAATGTTCTTGATAACAAAAATGTCTAGTCAGCCAATCATATGATGGCCAGCAAGTCAATGTAAGAAGACCTGCTGAAACAACCTGCGCATCCCAGTGGGGAAAATATGGAAAATTTAAAAAACAAAACAAAAAATTTTTTGTTTGTTTTATGGTGGAATTTTTGTGCAAATCACCACTAGGAATTGCAAAGAATGGCCCAAAACAGAGAAAGTGTTCATTGAGCAGCATTTCTGTAGTCTATCTAGGTCTATAAATATGCTTTGCTGGTGCCAGGAGAAAATGGAGAACACAACAAATAGCTTAGTACGTTTAACTGGTTTCCTGAACATGACTGAGTTCACTCAAAGAGCCAAACTCAAATAGCCTCCACAGTCACTAGATCTCAGTCCAATAGCGCTACATTGGGATGTGCTGGAACAGACAAAAAAAGCAGCAACTCTGTGATGCTATTGTGTCAATATGTACATAATGAATCATTCTCATCGAAGAACTCATTGGATATTCTTTAAAGCAACCCTTACAGTAACTGCAAAAATCATTACAGAAAGTCTTCTCTGAATGGACAGAAGCTGGAAACTGAAAGCTGATGAAGTCTAATCCAGCCTTTTCAAAAACTGAAAGAGCAGGAAATGATGTGTACCTGCTAGTTGAGCAGTGATGGCCTGGAAGGGGAGCTGGCAGAACTCCTGGGTGAGGGGCCGAAGCTGGGTGCCGCTCACCAGTTCATGCTTGCCATAGTCCAGCTGAAACACTGACACCAGACCATTGGTCAGGACTCCTTTTACCAGTACACGGTACCAACTGCAAAAAAAAAAAAAAAACACAGAATGAGTGGTCACACAAAACACATCTAATACCCCAGTACCCTTTAATGTTTAAACCAGGGGGGCCCAATCCTGTTCCTGGAGATCTTTGTTCTTGCAGAGATCAAAAACAACTCAACCAACTAAGCAGGATCTGGAGGAGCACTTGGTAATTAAAGACAGGTGTGTTTTATTAAGGTTGCAGCTAAACTCTGCAGGAAGGTAGATCTCCAGGAACAGGATTGAGCACCCCAGGCTTACATCTTTCTGATGGCAGTCTATCTAGATCAGGGGTGCTTAACTCTGTTCCTGGAGATCTACTTTCCTGCAGAGTTCAGCTCCAACGTTGATCAAACACAACTAAACCAACTAAGCAGGATCTGAAGGAGCACTTGGTAATTAAAGACCAGTGTGTTTCATTAAGGTTGCAGCTAAACTCTGCAGGAAGGTAGATCTCCAGGAACAGGATTGAGCACCCCTGGTTTACACCTTTCTGATGGCAGTCTATCTAGATCAGAGGTGCTTAACCTTGTTCCTGGAGATCTTTCTTACTGCAGAGTTCAGCTCCAACCCTGATCAAACACAACTAAACCAACTAAGTAGCATCTGAAGAAGCACTTGGTAATTAAAGACAGGTGTGTTTCATTAAGTTTGCAGCTACACTCTGCAGGAAGGTAGATCTCCAGGAACAGGGTTGGGCACCCCTGATCTAGACCAGCGTTTCTCAATCCTGGTCCTCGCACCCCTCCGATCTGCATATTTTGCATGTTTCTTTTATTTAACCCAACTGATTTAGATAACTAGCTTGTTAGAAGAGCTCCGTGCATGAACTGTGTTCTGACTGACACATCCCTACTCAGTGTGCATTCTTCCCTAGTCCCTTCTCATTCACTGTGCTTTACCAGAGCTCGAGAATCACTTTGAAACAGTTGTTTCACAATGACGTCTTCCTAGGGAAGTGTGAAGTGTTACATAATATACCTCTGGAAATAAATACAATATAAATTTAAATAACACACACTAAAATGCCATTTGAATGATACATATATGCTCCCTTCAAATTGAAACCATGGCAGAATATCCTGTGGAGTTTGTTTTACATGATACTTGAACACATGATACATGAACAAAATTCTGACGTGAGAAATGTGAAATGCAGAGGGGTGTAAGGACCTGGATTGAGAAACACTGTTCTAGACTAGCGGTGCCTAAACTTGCTCCTGGGTGGGCGCTGTAGAGTTTAGCTCCAACCCCAATTAGACACACCTGAACCAGCTTATCAAGCTCTTTCTATGTATAATAGAAACTTTCTGGCAGGTGTGTTAAAACAAGTAGGAGTTTGCAGGACACCGGCCCTCCAGGACAGAGTTTGGGCACCCCAGATCTAGACCAAGGTTGACCAATCCAAGTGTGCCAATTTACTTGCCAAAAGAACACTAATTGCTTTGTCTTGCATTTTCACCTCTAGCCCTAATTAAAAACAATTTAACCAGCCAATCAATGGCTGCATTTCAAATCACACAGTCTTTAAGAACTTCATTTAAACAAGTGCTTCTACTTACATTCTAAATAATAGGAGTGTGTGTAACATATATATGTAATCCAGCCCGATGACATTTGGCATCCTGTCACTGGGTACATTTGAATGGACATCAGTAAGTAATTATTTACCTAATTCTGAAAAACACAATATTATAATTAAGGTGTTTACATGTGTTGCTTTTACAATATTCCTGTTTTACATCCCCACCCATCGCCATCCAACAATTCCCTTCAGAATTTCATTTATCAAGATAGAGTTTGTCTTTGGTATGGTACCATACACAATTTTGGGTGTTTCATTGATCATTTTAAATTAGCTTCAACTGCAGTTAATTATTTGTCTTACTGCATATGCAAACAGATGAAGCTGGATACAAAGTCTTGGTCAAATCTATAATGATCTTAAAGGAACACTCCACCTTTTGGAAAATAGGCTCATTTTACAACTCCTCTAGAGTTAAACAGTAATTTTTTAATCCATTCAGCCTATCTCCAGGCCTGGTGGGAGAACTTTAGCTTAGCTTTGCATAGGTCATTGAAAATCATTGTGCCTGCTACAGCAGCAAACTTTCTTTCCAGAATAAGAGTATAGTTCCTAGCCATCCATATTGGCCTAGAAAATAGCAACTTTTCATTTTCTGTCAGTCTTAGTATATGAAATACAGTAACATGGGAAAAATAAGTTGCTGCAGGAAGAGGTGTTAGTGAGGCTAGCAGGGAGTTGTGAATCTGTGGTCTGCGTGGGACCTAATGACCCAGTATAGTGATGGGGACTGTATATTGCCAGTGAGCACAGTCCTTTGGATGAGACATTAAAGCAGTGGTTCTCAATTTCAGTCCTCGGGACCCCCCGCCCTGCACATTTTGTATGGCTACTTCCGAAATCGTCTTTACTACATGACCGTTAGAAAAGGATATTTTATATAGTATTAATGTGATTAGTATGAATGGATCTCAGTCCGCCATTTGTCATTATCATGTAATGACCTACCCGCTTCAGTTGTGTCACTTCACTCCCATTCATGAATTCTCTCACTGTAAGTAGTATGTGATCTGCATGCTTTTCGCATACTGTTTGTCAAATTCTATGAATGCGGACATACTACTCGGCTCGCATACTGTTTTTAGCGTATTATATAGTATGGAAGTATGCAATTTCAGACTCGGTATATGTCTTCCTTACTTAACACACCTGATTCAGATCATCAGCTCCTTAACAGAGAGATCACAGTCCATCATCCTGGCCAAACTAGCCTGGCCTCTGTCCATCATGGCTTCCCAACCATCCCCATGTAATTTAATCATATAATCTAGTGTCTTCTCCACTATTTACAGTGATTTAAGTGCCCTATAAATGTAATGAATTATTAATTATAATTATCTTTTGCTTGCCATCAAACAGTTGACTGCTGCCATGTGTGTTCTGTCGATAATAATTTGTTCACTCATTTTAGGTCACCTGTGCGCACAAAAAGATCACCTCCCAACAGGTGCTGGTGCTTTATTTATCTTCCCTAGGCTATGTATAGTTTACACCTTCTTTTCAGCTTCCTCTATGGTTCTGTCTTGATATGCTGATTGGTAAATTATTGCTATCATCATTTCTTTACAAAACAGACATTTAAATGTTATAGGATAGGACAGTCAAGTAAATAATCAATTCGCACATACACATATACTTAGATCAAGGGTGTAAATGATTATATCGAGGGAACAATGTATTGAAAACAAGGAAATGAATTAGTAGCCTACACAAAATCTTGAGCACAGTCTAGTAAATCTAGGGAACGAATATAATAAACGGTGTTTTTTCTTGCATCTCTTGTAGCAAAGTGACATTGACTTACTTGTTTTCCACCTTGGCAGCGCAGACCTGGTTCTTCTCGGCTTTAAGTGGTTTCTCCTCCATCTTATTATAATGCAGAATCATCTCCCCCATCAAAACCACCAGTTTGTACATATCCTGCCACGGCTGTAGCACAAAGTGCCCAGGATGACATGCCACCGAAACAAACACATCCATATTCTGGCCGATGTCAGGCAGCTCCAGTGCTGGTGGAAGAGCCAGCCGTTCAGGTGGAGAGCCTGCAGGTGTGCTTTTGCTTCCAGGTGGAGGTGACGTCTTCTTGGGTGTGTGTGGGGCTTTATCCCCTCTGTCGCTCCTGAGGCTGGAGGTCTGGGTGGTGGTCGGGACGTTAAGGGATTTAAAGGGCCCTCGACTGCTTAAGAAAACATCCTTCTGGTGGTTCCACAGGTTTGAATCGGCCAACTGCTGGTTTAAACTGCAACTTGTGTCATGGAAGTTCTTGCTGGTAAAGAGATAGACGTGAGCGAGGCGTTTGGTCTCATCCACTTTAGCGATCTAGAAAAGAGAGAGTTAAGATTTAGTGCTGCTTTTCTGCTGTTAGCCTTTTAATATCAGATTGCTTTGAGTGGCTTGATATTAGGGCACTAAATCTACTAAAACTACACCTTAAAAATAAAAGCTAAAACAATACATAAACATAAAAGCTGATTTAATAACTAAATACTAAAATAGTATATAAATAATACTAACATTATACTGGTTTTTGTCCTTTTTGAAAAATGATGTACCTTTATTTGCTCTAAATCTTGGTTCTGAATGCCTACGGGCCTATGAAATGTTTCTTTCTTGTTCTTTTCTGAACTGACATTCTGTGTTATACAAATAATTCCATTTTAACTAATGCCATTTTTCATTCTTCTTTATTAAACACTTGTTTTCTTTAATGAACAGAGCAGCATTAGCATTTCACTGGCCTTTAAGCTGCAGTCACTGATGTGCAGAACGGTGTCTCTCAGCCATTGGACAGCATCAGGAGTCCATGAGCCCACGCTCACTGGCAGACCTGCCAAACAACACTTCAGCGCCTGCACAGTCACACAAGCTCACATTTTAAACAAATCAATTCAGTCAAAAACGTGCCTGTGTCATCGTTACACCATTTGGATTGTTTGTTTTATTGTTGTTTTTACAGCTAAATGTCTAAGATGCTATTTTACAGTATGTATTTCCAAAGGACCGAATGAGTAGAACGTCCCTTTAAAGGCACAGTGTGTCAATTTTTATACCATGTTAAAAATATGTACCTTTGAAAAATCGTAGGTTTCTTAGGGGTGGGACAGTTCACAAAATTGTCTGTTCGGTTCGTTTTTGATGGTCGGCACGGTTTTGAGGTCATGTTTTTGGTTTAATTCGGTTTTTATTGTAAAAAAAAAAAAAAAGTCCCTATTGTAACACTTAGAAATCGCATGCATCAGCATAACATTAAAAAGCATAGCATTATAAGCTACCATTACAGTATAAAGAAAAGTTATTCTCAAGGTAATGTGATCAAAAAACTAAAAGAAAGAGGCAGCTTTATCTAATTAATAGACACACAATTTTAATTAAAGACGTGTAATTTTGGCTGCCGTCTTCCACCAATGTGTACTTTCACTTTAGACACAGACTTAACTGACTGTTAAATATGGCTATTCTGACATCGTGTTGCATGTATTCAGTTTTTAAGAGAGAAATGCACCTGCGCTGAGCGAGTGGCTTTGAGGAGGCACAGGCATGCGAGAGAGAGAAACAGACGCACACACACAGCAGGTATCCATTGGATATACACACATTCAGTCAGATACCACTCCATACACCTGCTTTCCGGCCAATGAAAAAAACAAAAAACTTTGTGAACCATTCGTTACACATGCGAACCGAACCAAGAGAACCAAACAGTAATTTTTTTTTCATAAACTATCCCATCCCTAGTGTAATTGTATGAATTCATACAAATTAGCCCCTTTCCTGGCAATATGTAAAATAGTTACATTTCCTCGTGAAATCGGCTGGATAAAAGAGTGTTGCTCTTCCCCGTGTGATCACCACTGGAAGAACCAGAAGCGGATAACTGTGGCATAATAAAAGCTCCTCTGCTTTCGTGCTGCATTGAACTTGTCTGTTGAACTTGTGAACTTGTCTGTTGTCGGCAATTGCATCAGTGCTCTCAATTCACTTTGACAGACTTCAGCTTTACTCTACTTGATATTACCATGATAATACGTTTTGAATACTTTAGCTCATCTATGAACATGATGTTTGCAGAAGTCTCATATGATGTAATTAAGATGCCAACTCCCATGATTCCACACTTGGTCAAGGCATCATCAACTACACTTTTGTTTGTTGCTAATACACGCTTTCTAGTGGGGAAAATGACATACCGTGCCTTTAAAATACAATACTGTTTACAAACAAAAGCAGCTCTTACAGTTTTTTTTAATTGCACTTCATTGAAGCGTAATAAAAAAATGACCAGAAATTGCTGTTATAATCTGTTACATTCATTTAATCTCACTGTGCCGTCATTAGCAGTTGTCTGACCTGGGCTGGGGTGGATATGAGGTCACGCAGCAAAGGAGGTGGGATCTCTCTCAACTCAATGACCTCGACTGATGCCTGGACGCCCACATCCACAAACAAGATATCCAGCACCCGGCTGCCGTGCAGGTTTGTTATCTATAAAAAAAGAATGTAAAGAATAAAAAAACAGGGTGAAGGCATATAGATCAGCTCAAATTATTTCAACTCATAATTACAAGCTCTTAATTTAATTTGATGAACTATTCCAATGCACCATCAGGAAAAAGTTTAATTTCAGTGACCTCATTGGTTAAATGGTAAGTAGTTTGGAAACAACCTCTATAATTATTCTTTATATAAATTAATAAAGCATATGCCAGATTAATTGGTGGTTCATTCCGCTGTGGCAACCTCTGATAAATCAGGGACTAAGCTGAAGTATAGTGAGAGAGTGTCATTTTGAATTTCTTAGTGGTTAATAAGATATTGTCAAATGTAATTGACATTTTAAAGTAGGAAAAATGTATGAGGACATTAATAGCTGAGTCTCTGATTGCTGTTTCATAATTCTTGTAATTCTGATAGATGGTGAATCCAGCATTCCACTTGAGCTTGAGGGAATAATTCAATTTAAGAAACAATCAAATGGACAAAATGCCCCATTGAGGCCTTTGGACTCAGATTTACAGTAGTCTTTGTTAAACATTAACCAATCGTGTGTTAATCTCAGACATCATTTCTGATTCAGGAACGGAATGATTCACAAACGTTGCCCAGTTGCACTTAACAGTATACTGTTCAAATAATTCTTAATAATAGTGTTCTTCACTCTGCTAATGGCAGGACAGACTCACCTCCACTCGGGACCATTTTCCTTTATATCGAGCCAAACAGTTTTTGCCACAGAAAGGCCGCGAAACCAAAGACTCTGATGTGACCTTAAATGAGGGGAAACAATTGTAAGCCTATCCTGCATATGTTATAATGAGCATCACACTTCTTTACAGTGCACTAATATACAAAAATAAACCAAGACCACTTGACAATTCCCTTTTTTTGTTTGTTTGTTTTAGATTTACTGGATTTATCAGGTGTGGGTTTGACTAAAATGTTAATATTTGTTTTATTCCACTAAATCTGATGACATTTCTTTCAAATTTCAAACAAATTTAGAGCATTTTTTAACATATGAGATAGATTTGGTCAGAATAACCAATGTTTGTTGTGATTCGCAGTCAGGGTTAAGCCGCGGTCACATTAGAGTTTTAGAAAACTAAATTCTGTTGTGTGGTGCTGCAAAAATGGCCAGGATAAAACAATGTGATGCGGCACTTGCGACGATAAAATGAGCACTTGCTCCATAATTGAAATTTCAATTCAGAGAGGTCAAGTTTTAATCTTCTATTGGTCTCACACAAACAAGTGACACAAATTCGCAGGTCACAATTTACCAAGCGTGAACCTTTGAATGTAGTGATATGCAAAACGTGTGGCACAAGCTTACGTTTGCAGTCTGCCGCATTCGCATGCATACGAATGGAAGTCTATAGGGCAAAAGGTGCAGTGCGACCACGGCTTTATCCCACCAAATATCGATTTCTTAACATTTTAGGAGTTAACATTGATTTTGCATGTTCCACTGTATATAAGAAAGTTTTTTTTTATTTATTTCAAGCCAAACTAATTTGTAAGACATGTCATCAGTAGTTTACAGAATAAAATTAACCCTTGTGTACTGTTCAAATTGACTACCCTTTCATTATGTTTTTGCCCCATTTACTTCTACTATAATGACATCTTTTGATTGCAAAGCCATGACAGCATATAATCAAGCATTCTTGATTGTAGCTGGTTTTCCCTGTTGGGAAGAGGTAAAATGTGTCATTTTTACTTTTGATCATTATTAACCATTTATATTGAGATCTATGGAGTAAAACAGGAGATTATAGTGTGTGTGCGTGCGTGCATGCATGCGTGTGTGTGTGTGCATAAATACACTTACTATGTTTACTATGTTCAGTTAACACAAAGCTGTGGCCAAATTAAGACTTAAAATCCCCCCAGAGTAGATGAAAACATCCCCAACAGCACACAAGGGTTAAAATCTAATTTTACTCACATACGATAAATTGTAAATCTGAGAACTGCCAAGTGGTCTCATTTTTTCCAGAGCTATGCATTGATGCATTTGTTAGACACTCTATTAAACAATCTGTGCCAGAAGGTAACTATATACCCGGGATTATGCACTTGACGCCTGTTAATCTGATTAAACTCATAATCCCAATCTGTTCATTTTGGCCTCCTCGTCTCTTCTAAAGTAATCTCTAGCAACATATTTGAAGCAACAAACACAAAGATTGAGCCTGTTTCAGGTGTGCTACCTGGGAATGGAAATAGTTTTCGGTTTTCTCCAGAATTTCATTGAGTTTGGTCAGGCCTCTAGAGGGCACCTGACAGTAGATGGTCCCGTCTGAGCAAACGCTGGTCACACTCACATTCATATATGCGCTGTTCACCTACAAGAGAAAACAAATAAATGTAATTCACTCTTCTCTTCCATCCTCTCAGAGAAAAAAACAGAGTTCCACTAGTTTAGTACTAGTACAAAAACTAGTAGTTTTGTTTAAAAACTATGTTTTAGAATGGGGTGGTGTGGTGGCACAGTGGATAGTGCTGTCGCCTCACAACAAGAAGGTCGCTGGTTCGAGCCTCGGCTGGGTCAGTTGGCATTTCTGTGTGGAGTTTGCATGTTCTCCCCGTGTTTGTGTGGGTTTCCTCCGGGTGATCCGGTTTCCCCCACAGTCCAAAGACATGCACTATAGGTGAATTGGGTAAGCTAAATTGTCCATAGTGTATGTGTGTGAATGAGAGTGTATGGATGTTTCCCAGTGATGGGTTGTGGCTGGAAGGGCATCCGCTGCGTAAAACATATGCTGGATAAGTTGGCGGTTCCTTCTGGCGACTCCAGATTAATAAAGGGACTAAGCCGAAAAGAAAATGAATGAATGTTTTAGAATGAAAATGCTTCTCATCCAGACTGGTGTTTTATTGCATTTGTATCATGTATCATGTGTTTAAAGCTGTATAGTGTGGACGAAACATAATAAAAATACCAGCGTGGATGCGTTTTCATTTCAAAAAGGCATTTTAAATTAAAAACACACTAGTGTAAACAGTAGGGCTGCACGACATTGAAAAAATCTAACATTGCAATATTTTTTTATTCTGCGATATATATTGCAATATGAACACTAAATGAGTTGAATAACCATTTGGAAATAATTTATAGTTTTAGATTGATTGGGATGATTCTGTAGAGGAGTGCATAAAATACAATAAACAATCTACAAGCATAGATTCAATAGAGTTCAATAAAGAAAAAGATACAAATAAATAAACAGCGTTTTATTGTTTTCCGAGGAGTCGAACTGTATTCAGGTATACAGTCATTGAATAATCATTGAATTAATGTAAAATAATACCTCATAGTCTTCGTTTAAAGAGCCCCTATTATGGGTTTTTGAAAATTACCTTCCATGCAGTGTGCAAAACAGCTCTAAGTGAATGAAAACATTCAGCTGAGGGTTAAATCTGAAAACGCACCTTGTTTAAAATATCGATTTTTTTATAAAAGATTTCAGAGTCGTTTAAATGATTCATTGTTTGTCCGGATCTTTTGCCTGTTCATATTGTTGTAAAAATAAATGAATGAATGAGAGAACCCAGTCCAGGAGACTCGAAACAAGCAGAAGAATTTCTCTGTTAATTACTCTGTTGGTTAGTCTGCAGTTATACAGCATATTCAAGAAGTCCACGAGTCTGCAGGAGCCTACAGGAGTCTGCAGGTCTGCGAGCTTAATCGCAAGTCTGATGGCAAGTCTAAAATGAGTCTATAATAAAGTGTTTTAGGAGAAGGGGAGTGGCTAGGTGGAGATGGCTAAAAAAAAGCATGTAAATGAAGTATTGTTGTCAGCAGGGCAAATTGCATTTCTCCAGCCCTGATCTCATCAGCATATTAGTAGCATGCAGTGATTAAATGAAGTATTGGGAAGTATCACCTGAAGACAAAGGCTCCGTGTTAAGACCCTGCCCATAGCATTTGCATCACTTTGGCTCAGCTCGTGTTCAGCAAACAAAAGGTTTAATGTCCCTCATAGCTGTGCTGTTAGTTTCGAATGAAATGATATAATTAAAAGCCAAAGAATATATCTTTTCAGATATATATAGATTATTGTTCATTTGAAACTAGATTATAAAAATGTATATTTCCACAGTATTGGCGTCGACACGAAACAATACCAAATATGAAGTGCCGGACCCGGTAAAACGTGAACGTGCCTTTCCCTTCAGACACTAGCAGAGTGCGAGGGATCATGGGATTGATCGTGATGCGAAGGTTACTATCACTGAGAGATGGCCAGACATGCGGCTGTGGGGAATAAAGGGTTAAAGTTCATTTTCACAACAACACCACAGTATAGCCAACCATGTGCTGTGTTTGTTCCTGTCATTTTTCTGATGATTGACACAATAACCTACCCTGCAGCACAGGATTCGGCCGTTTCTTATTAAAGGAAGGATCAGCCAAGACTACTAATGTATGGGACTTTGTCAGTAACTGTTACACAGTTCGTATGGACCAGTTTCTTCTTCCTACAGATCCTGTAAGTGTTTCTCTTCCTACACAACGTATAAGTGTGATTAAAAGGGTTGCCTCATTTTCTGTAGATTGCATAATATGTATTTAATTGTGTGTTGTAACTCCGCGCGGCTTGTAATCATGTATCTGTTATAGATCAGTGCTTGTAATGTTTCTCTCAGGTTAAAGCTATTTCACATATCGCGTCCAAAACCACGTTGGAAATGCAATGCGTGCTTCTTCCTTTACTGAATGTATGCGTTTAAATGCGTTTTGTGCTCGCGATCTCCTGCTGTTTGTTGCATGGCCACCATCTGCTGTTCCTTACACTTGTGGCACGGTCAATTTTCAAAATAGTTCAACTTTGCCACTGTGTGGACTAATACTGAATGTGTGTCAAATGTTAACTGCATTGCTTTAATGCATTCCTGCATTGGCCTCTATGCTCTGACTACTTCTTGGGCGTTTCTCTCCATCTCGTGCTGAACGCAGTCAACCAATCACAACAGCCTGGGTAATTGGACCAATCAGCGCAGATTAGCCTCACGCAAAGGAGGGGTTTGGGAACAAATGAAGTGCTGAACAATCATATGGGAGTCGTTGGGATAATTAGGTAAAAATAAATAAATAAATCATATTATAAGACAATGAAAGTGTTTGACCTGTTGTTGGAGACCCCCAAAACCAAAATATGACCTTTCATAATGCATAATAGGGGCTCTTTAATAAACAATTCAATATAATTAATCGTTATTAACTTGTCAAAGTTACAAATGGTACAATTTCTTAGGCCTCAATGCTTTTAAATCCCTCACACAGTCACAGGCCTCAAAACACACTTGCAAAATGAAAAATTATAATCCAGAGTCAACATTGCGAATACACGATGTAACTATTGTAAATGATCACATTGCGAATATTGATGCTGAAATGATATATTGTGGAGCCCTAGTAAACAGCACTGAAATCACGGTCTTTACCATTTTCAGAACACTGAGTTTTGTGGTTCGAAGATGCCAGAGTAGTGTGAATGCCAGGCGTAAACATAAAAAACTTTGGTATTATAAAACAAAAATGCCACCTAATACTTGTCAAACACTCTTAAGGTGTGCAATGATTTTCAGGGAAATCAACAGCAAAAGTTTTTCCAGGAAAGCGTTGACCACATTACAGTCCCATATTGATTCTTCAAGTAAATTCAGTTATTTCAAAGATTATTGAAATGTCTTGTTGGCACTGTCCCATTACTATATTAATAAAACTAAAAAACTGCATGGCCTTAGATTCGTTTCTGAAGCTGCTAAATTTACAGCATTTCTATTAGTAGAGATGCTGTTGCTAAACAATCAAAATTCGCTCAACTCTTTAGCCTCAAAATTTAGCCAAGCATAATCTCTCTCTGCATTAGTCTGCATATAAATGGATTGAGTTTTCATTACTAGTTTTAAAATCATGTTTTGGAATTAGCATTGGAGCCCTTGGATGAGATTTGCAAGCAATTAATCCTATACACAAAAGCGTTTTATGAACAAATCCTGACAAATGTGTTGAAATGAAACATTAGAAAATAACCATATTAGTTTGGTAACCACAGTATAAATAGAATAACTGATTCTGGGCCTTTAAAATATTAGCGCAAGTACTCCCATGCTAACAAAATTGCATCCTTAAGTCACCTTGGCATCTGATTTATTTTTAAAATATGAATGTATCACTGTAATATTAAAGGGATAGTTCAATTAAAAATTATAATTCACTTATCATTTACTCACCCTCAAGTTGTTTTAGATGTTTCAGTTTCTTCATTATATTGAACACACAAAAAAAGATATTTTGAAGAACGCTGGAAACCAGTACACACGGGCATCCACAGTAGGAAGAAATACAGTGAAACTCAATGCCAACTGGTTTCCAACATTCATAGAAATGTACTTTTTATGTGCAACAGAAGAAAGAAAATCAGTAAATTATTTTTGGGTGAACTATCCCTTTAAACGCTTTGGTTTTTGACTATACCTTTAAGGGACTCTCTAAGGATCGGTCTTGGAGAGCTTTCATACAGGCTGCATTGATGTTGACGTCATCATCTTGTGATGTGTCATACAGCACCACCAGAGGCACTTCTTCACGCTCCAAGATCTCAGCCAATAGGATCTTGCCAGTAGCGATGGTCTCCAACTTCTTCAGTACCGCCTGTTCCTGACTGAAAGACTCCAGGCCTGAAACACAAATGAGTATTATAACAACAGCTGACCTCAAATGTAAAACTACTTTAGAAGTGAACTGAATGCAAATCTCACCTGCTAGTTTGCATTTAGTGGCTTGGAAAGGCAATCGATAAAACTTTTCATTTAACTCAAACAGTTTGCGCTTGCTGATGACTTCAGAAAAGCCATGATCCACATAGTACACCTGTTTTGAACAGAAATAATCAGCACATAAACAGAGGAGTATCGTGGTTTATAGAAGATGACAGTGGAATATATTTGTATTGTAGATTTGAGGTATTTGTGCAATATCATCTCAAATTCAAATCAAATTTCAATTTGAATTTGAGATATCACACAAATACCACAATTCTACAATACAAATATTATTCACTGTGAACTGCATTAGAGCAGTAGTTCTCACTAGTAGACCAGGACCCAATAAGGAGCTTCAGAAATCTTCCAAAAAGGGGCCATGTCCACACTAATACATTTTCGAAAACGTTGCTGTTCTGACAGCTTTATGAAAGATTAATGTCCGTACGTACATCCTTTCTTTAAAGTACATGGAATACTTACTGTATATTTACTGTACTGAATATTTACTGTTGTTCAGTGGCGGAAGCAGACCACAGTTGTGACATTTTTTCACAACGATTACAAGAGACAGAAAGTAAATAAATGGCAGGTGCATATAATGCGGTTAAAAGTGCCTTACATCTGTGCGCATGCGCTGTACATGACTGCAAGAGTTTTCAGTCATTTTAGTGTGGATGATGGAAAGAATTGAACATTAGTGTGGACATGAAGTGTTTTTAGGCAAAAACGCCATTTTCAAATTTATCCGGATTAATGTAGATGTAGCCAAAGTCTGATATATTAAAATGATTAAAGTAAAACAAACAAATAGACACTTTTAAATAAGCTACAAAAACTAAAAGAAACGTATGTTGTTGTTGTTTATTTCAAACATCTGCCTCACACCCTCTACAATAAATTATAGATTAAGAACAAAATGCAATTTCTCACAAACGAAAAAGACATTCCTGAGTTAAAACCATTTGTGGAAAAGCTACATAGATTCATTACTGAAATCTGAAGGATGCTTGTTGAATCTTGTGAAATACAGTTTTAATTGAATTGTTTTAATTTATTAGAAAAAAGCAAAAACACGCAGTTTTGTCAATACAGCAGAAGTGAAGTTTATTTATAAACTAATTTCGAGAGGATCACGTGCTTATGATTGCTGCGGCTGGTCCCGCATTATCCAATTCATGATTCACCAATCAGACGATTCCTAAGCCACTATAAATACCCTACGTTTCATATCACAGCCATCTTCGTTTTGAAGAATCCCCCCTTCCACCCCTACTCCTCCTTTCCTAGATGGGTGGCACGGTGGCCCAGTGGTTAGCACTGTTGCTTCACAGCAAGAACGTCACTGGTTCTAGTTCTTACCAAGCCAGCTGACATTTCTGTGTGGAGTTTACATGTTCTCCCCGTGCTCACGTGGGTTTCCACCAGGTTCCCCGGTTTCCTCCCACCGTCCAAAAACATGCAACTTAAGTTAATTGACTAATCCAAATCGGCATCATAGACATGCTCCTAGTAAGTAGTCATCTCAAAAGCAATCACTATCTGTTCATTAGCTACTGCAGCAGGGGAGTTCTCGAGATCTACCTGAGCTCAAACTCCCCTCTCGCCTTGCAAATGGGAGGGAGCCCTGGGCTCGAGGATCTATGAGCTCAGGGCTCTCTCCCAGGACAGCATAACAAACAAGCTTCATAACCAATCATCAGCTAAACGTGAACTCTTAAAATGTCTGAATATGTCAATGTCAAAATATTGCATTTGACAATAATGGCCTATTACCACTGAGCGGTACAGATTTTTGTACACTGTACACTTTTTTGTCTGTTTCCACTGTCCAATGTACTATACCAAAAAAGCTAACCGTACTGTACCACTTTTGGATTGCAGTAAAAAGGTGGAGAATTGCTAGACAGACTAGACTCCACTGTAATGTTTAAAGGTCCCGTAAGGTGCTTTGAAATGTCTATTTTTGTTCCAAGTGTGACTATTTGAACCGAATCATAAAGACGGGAGTGGAACATAGTGTAGCTCCTCTCCATTTAAAAAAAAAACAGCCAATAGCATTTTGTTTTTATGAAAGCTCTGCCAGAGCTCAATAGCATCATGAATGGGGCTGGACATGTCAGATACTAGAGAGCATTTGATGATGAAGTATGACATCAAAAGAAATTGTTGGTTCGTTTACGTGTAAGTAACAAACTGCAAGAGCTGTATGTTTATATCTTCCTAATGCAAAATTTGTCACTGTTTTGGAGCACACTAGATTATAGATATTCTTAAGACTAACAAATTGATACTGACACCTAAAAAAACATTATTTTGATTTCACAGGGACTTTAATGACCCATTACGCACCTTGACCTTGTCAGCCATGACCTCACACACTTGCGCCCGGAGGATGTCGTCCTCTTCCTCAGCACCTACAGCAGTTAGCTGACCAGGTGAAGGTGAGCTCAGAGCCATCTTTGTGTTGTCCTGCCTGTAGAACTCTCTCATTTCATCTTCTAACTTCTCCTGTGCCTTTGAGTAACCTTCACCTATGTACCTGCACAGAAACACACACACTCTCTTTATCATAGAGTACAAAAGTGGGCACCTACTTTTACAGTGACCTGACATATTTTTTTCCTCCACAGGCATTTCAAATAAAAAATTCAAAGCTAATCGAACCTGTTCTTTACAATATCACCCTGATCAACAAATGTGATTTGAAGAAATGTATTTTAAAATGCAAACACTGTTTTATGACTCTAAGCCATTCTACAAAAATTGTCTCTCGCCTTAGCAAATATTACACCTGAAAAACTCTTTAGGTTTACAGTTCCTTTACATATTAAAAAATTTAATATGTTATTTAAACATTTACTGTTACTGATTTTATAAATCACTTAATTACAATGGAAATATACTTTTAATTACTAGAATTCCCACAAAACTGCGTGTCCCCACAGCCATTTCCAGAGGGAAAGTGCTTTATTTTGAGGACAAAACTTTTTGTTAATCCGTTTGTTAACATCCATTTTGTTAACAGATGGAAAATAGCCTTCTGGCTAATTCTGGTGCATTTGCAGCAGTGCTAATTAATGTACACTGCCCCTGCCAAATAAACAAAATTAAGCAAAGGCTTTATTAATTAAGATTTGTGACATTTGACCTGGTAATTGTACATCCAATTAATTCTGCTACACAAATGTAAGATATAAAAGATTGCATCATTACTACGTGTGCAGAAAATATAATATTTTAAAAGAAATAATATTTAATAAAAATCTCTACTATTGACAAAAGATGTACGTTATCTTTTAATTATTATACAAAAACATTCTAGAAATCATTAGGATGCCATTTATGTGTTTTCATGAAGTTAACAGGTAATTGAATAAAGTGGTCCAAGTTTAAATGTTAGAAAAAGACATTTTTTACCATACCAAAAGTTCTCCCTTCTATATAAAGTGTATTAATACATAACAAGGCACAAATGGCTCATGAACAACAAAATAGTGACCTTAAATAAACCACACCTCAGAATGACGCAGTTTGTGTCACTTGCTTCCACCACCAGGACAGAAGGATACTCCTCTCTAGGAATGACCAGAGGAGGAACAGTGTGGCTACTCAAACTTCGTTCTAATTTCATCTCTGGACAAGCCAAACCAGACTGGTTACGGTTCTCGTCCTCTACTACTTTTGCATACAGAATTGCTCTTTTGGGGTTGTCTGGCACGGGATAGTCAATTGTGCATATATCTGAAAGCAGGGTGAGTTGGTCCAGCACAAACTCTGGTAGTTTACATTTATATGTGTCCTGATACAATTTAGGCAGAGCATGGGCCCACAAACCACTGCTGTATTTCAAGAGCAGCTCTCCAAGCTTCTGCTTGAGGTCCGGCGATAGAGCTTTGGGGGACTCCGGAGTGCTTGATTTGGTGGTAAGAGATGATCTTTGAGTCTGAGGTTTTTTCTGATGAGATGGGGATCTGTCGTGTGTGGGAGGTGGGGTAATCTGGCTAGTTTCTTTAGCAGGGTACAGCAACAGTTCTTGTGGTTTGCTGCTGCATGGTTTTTCAACCTATAAACCCAAAAGAACAACACAACATTCTTAATACAAATATTTCTCAGACCTAATTTAGATTTTTATTTCTTATTAATGCTAGTTGAGCTTTTTGCGCAAGTTCATTTTTGTCTCTTTCCAACCCTTTAAGTAATAAACAGTTGAATATGGTGTAGCAGTAGCACAAAGCTGTAGTATAGAGTTGTAGGTGCTACACACAGCTAGGAACAATAAAAAATAAAATAAATGCATGCTGTTATCAGATAGGAGGGTTTGGATTTCTGTCTTCAATATTTCAATATATA